>CM038707.1:38541191-39138691 GCA_021613375.1 Megaleporinus macrocephalus | reverse complement strand
AAACAATAAAAAAAGGGTGTTTTAAAGTAGCGATATATGGCATAATTACGAGGCAAGAAAAACAAATATGAGCCCAGTAATGTCTAGACAAAGTAACCTTTAACAGCCTTTAACATAAATGTGCTTACACACACACATACACAGAGTGAGGGTTGGTCCCATAAGGCCAGTGTTGCCTCGGGTCTGTGCTGCGCTGCACCAATCAATGCTTCACAGAATGGCATGCGCTGCTTTGGGTTTGTTTGATTTTGTACCCCTTCACTTTTGTCACTTTTTATATTTCATATTTGTACTAATACTATACTACTATATACTGTTCAGTGCTGTTCAGAAATGAGCAATCACTTGATATATTAATATTTGTTGTTCAGTAGTAATGTTATAAACTAGACACAGAAATATGAATTAAGTGGTTTATTCACAGTAGTGATAAACTATAATGAAAACATTGTAAATATGATTAAATGATATAGTGTCTTTGTCTATTAGTAGTAACATCGTGTAGCTATTTGATCAGCAAGTTTCGGTCACTGTTTTTTAAAATTGGTGTTAGTTCTTAACAGCTCTCCCAGTTAATATAGAATCATGTGTTGATGTTTAGAGCTTTTCACAATTTGTGGAAACCATAAAGCATATGATGTATTGACAATCACATTACACACGCGTCTGCAACAGTTCTCTGTTACGGTTTGTCTTTGTTTCCATCTGTCAGTTTATGTGTTTATACAGATTCCTGTACGTTCTGAAATGTTGTTTTTCCCTCTTTGTTTCTCTTCACACGCTCCTCCCCCTCTCTCCAAACCCCATTACCCCCCCAGCCGTGTGAGCAGGGCCGTAAGCTGAGGAGGATCCACTGGCTGGCCAACGTGGGAACGGCTCTGCGCTTCCTGGAGGGCAGGAGGGTGAGCTAGTTTTTTTGTCCCAGAGTGCTTTGCTCAGGTGAAGCGCTCCAGGTCATAACCACTCAGCTTGACCTGCGCAACCTCCTCTTTTCTAACCCCCTTCCTTTTCTCTGATATTGCTCCCTCGCTCTCTTCCTCCATCTCACCAGAGAGAGAGATATGTGGGGTTGGAGGGGTAGGGGAAACTGAAAGAGCAGAGAAAAACTCAAGAGACATGCAGAAAACAAACTAATTTATTTTACATTTCAGCTCTGCCTGTTTTCAGGAAAACATAAATAACATACACTACTGTGCAAAAGTCTGATTGTTTAAAAGCTTTATCTTATCAATAAGTGTATTTTCACCAGTAAGAACACCAGATATCATTAGAACTGATAGAAACAAGCATAATAACAATGCAAATGGACATGAGTCTCTTATTGTGAAGAAAGTAGATAATATCTTGTGTGGCAGTTTGAAGAAGAAAGTGTTGTTCCAGATTTCTCCTGGACGCCCGAGACATTGCATAAATGTATTGGGTTCCTTTAGCAGCAATCTTAATTTAGTACTTAATTAAGTACTGAGTAGTTAAAGCAGGTATTAGATGAGAACTGTAAATAATACTGGGTTGTTTTCACAAGGAGAAGCTCGGAAAGGGTTAAATAAACCCTTTATATAATTCAGTAACCACTATTTACTGAATTAATACTGTTTAAATATTTAAAAAATGTAATGTTTATTAATGAGCAAATAAGAGCTTCCTGTATGGAAAAATAGATTTTTGGCCTGAAACATTTGCACAGTACTGTATGTAACATAAAAAAGAACAGAAATTATGTGAATGTATAATTTATGTAATACATATATAATGCAACAAGAGATTCACAATGCCATATAATGCATGAACTGAGAAGTGATTGGTCCTCAGTTTTCCATATGGTTACTGAATAATAAGATTTAGGTTGTAATAAACCTCAGAATTTAGACTCATTTTTGTTACTCATTTGTTACTCATGTTGTTTATCTGAACATGTCTTCGGAACATAACTACAAAAAATAAAAGCCTGAGCTTCATTCACATTATCGCTTTGTTCATAGTTACAAACAAACACACACTCACAAAAACACACCCCACACACATCCTTTACCCTCACAGTGATTAATAAAATACACAACAAACTAAATATAATATTTGTAGCAATTTGAAGCCTAAAATGCTCCAAATCCAGTACAGCAGGTATATTTGGTAGTTTGTTTAAAGTAAGTGCATCAGCAAGTGTAGGACAAGCTTCAGCATAGTAACTGAGTGTATAGCAGCCAGTCTTGTGAACTCATAGTATGATATAGAGGTCTAGTAATAAAATTCAATAATATTATTTTTTTTTTCTTTAAGGCTGTACTATATGCAATTTAAGCAATAAAAGTTTAAGGAACCTGTCTTCTTTTATCTTATATATGTACTATTGCTCTTTAATTAAAAAATATTTTATCCGATTACTCGATTAATTGATGGAATAATCGATAGAATACTCGATTACTAAAATAATCGATAGTTGCAGCCATAGTGTGTACATGCACAAGCTTGATTCAGAATTTGGATTGTTGTATTTTTTCTTTCAAAGACAGTCGAAGACAAAAGACAAAGGACAGTGTTTGCATAATCACTGTTGATGAAGTATGAAGTATGTATTATCTACTCATAGAAAAGACAATGAATGGATTGGTAAGTTTAAGGAATATGGACTTTGTGATTTTGAATTCCTTCTAATGAGAATGAGTCCAAATGCAGGTACTGCCAACTCACCATCTCAGCCTGTCGTGGCTGAGTTAGTTTTGGTTTTATTTTGTTGCATAGTCATTACCTTTATCTGACAATTTTATTTGTGTGATATATTCAGAAATCATCTACTTAATTCTGAACATATATTGTCATTCTATTCTGCACTGAGCTGGAGCCACTTCCAAAATCAGCACCCAGAATATGACCTGTTCTAGGTTAAACATGTCATACATAGAACAGATGTCATTGTTTTTCTATGTCATACATAGAAAAACAGTGGTTGGTATAGTGTAGTTGGTGACACTATTGGGGTTTGATTTCCCACCTAGGTAACCACCTTACACTATACCAAAAAGAGTCTTTGAGAAAGACTCCAAACACTACCTTCACGTCCTTGTGTAAATGTTATGTAAATGTAAAAAGAGGCCAGTATCTCTCCTTTCAGGGAGTAAGGGGTTAAATAAAATATTCACATTATATTTGATAGTTTCGTACTTCTCTAAGTCACGTTATGAGGAAAGCGATCTTAATTTAAGCACCTGGGCTGCTTTGTTGATACTCTTACTTTTGAGCTTTTCTTAGACCAGAGAAGTTCCCAAAGAGGCTCTCATGGTTTTAGGGGGTGATTAAGCTCCTCAGTACCTCTGTACCACATGCATTTATATAACCGACAAATGGTGCATATGATCTAGTTTAGATCTCCAGCAGCTCAGAACATGTTCTTGGGCCCGTGTAGATAAATCATGATTGTGTATGGAGTGTGAAGTGGTGTGCAGATTGAAGCCATTTGTATTCGTTGGGTGTAAATCTCTGGCCACGAGGTTGTAAATCTTTGCCTTGTAGCTTTCGCCTGGGCACCGCTCCCACCCCCATTTTCATTCCAGTAACTCATCCGAAGTCCATTTCCATAAGGCTCTGTAGTCCTCGATCTGTGTGAAGCGCACCGGCGAGATAAAGCTTATCGATGCTGCTGTATCTGCTGTTACACTGTAAACTATCACAGTCGAGGCTCATCTTCGCACAGCAGGTTACCCTCAGTGTCCCGTCTCCGAGGAGCACAACACAGAAATTTCATTTAGTCTAGCAGTGAGTGCGGGGCCAGTCTGTGAATGGGGCTACAGTGAGCCTCTTAAGGAGGTGAGGATTCATTTCTGAAGTGAAGATAGACAGCTGAGCCTCAGCTACTGTGCCGCTCTATCACACCCCATTATCTCTCTTTTTCATGTCCCTCTTTCTCTCTCTCTCTTTCTCTACGCTCTCTCCCAGTTCAAGTGCTTTAATCCAGACAACTTGAGATTTGATTTATATTGTCACACCGTGGTACTACCCTTCCAGTTCATATACTGGGGTGCATATACCCGTGCATTAACCCTTTAGGCTGTGCTGCCTGTGCTGACCTATATCACAGAATAAAAGAGTTTGATATACTGTATAAACATTATAAGAATGTTAAAACATACTGTTCACACCTCATACAGGTTTTCTTAGAAAGTCCCTTCTCTCAGTGCTGAGTGGAACGATAGTAACTCTTTTTTCTGGAAAAGATAATCTACAACTTTACTATTTCAAGATATTATGGAGAAAATCTTACTATATTAACTTATTTTATCTTTTTTTCGAATGACTTGTTGTTAAACTTGTTACATTTACATTTTACAGCATTTGGCAGATGCTCTTATCCAGAGGGACTTAAAGTTTACATATAAGATAAGATAGTCCTTTATTAGTCCAACAACGGAGAAATTCACCGTGTTACAGCAGCAAAGGGATAGCAAGGCACTCAGTAGAAAAAAATAGATAAATACAGTATATATGTATAGAGTATATATGTATACAGTACAGTGTATGAATACACATTGTGATGGGTGATGGTAGTGTTAGGATTCTTACCCATGGCTGCTTATTGGTATAGTATAGGGTGGTTGCGCGGGTGAGGAATGGACCCCCAGTCTACAGCAGTCTACCAATCACTGTTAATGTTTTGTTAATGTTTTGCAGTTTTGAGATTGGCTCGTTGTCTTAGCTGGGAGTGTAGGTGGAATCTAAACTGCCTAAACAGTCTGGTCGTTCTGGTCATTGTTACAATCATTAGCACATTTACAAATGAAGGATTTTGTTTTCCAACACTTTACAAGCTGCTTTTAAGAACTAGACTCACAACATTTCTTTAGAATGAAACTCTTATTACTTGTTATTTGTAAAAGTGCATTAGGTCATTCGTTTTTGAGGTATATATTCAGCAGATAATGACACAGAAACTTTAACAACTACATGTGATATCAGGGGGCCCACCTTCTGCCTTTTTACAGCTTGCATTCTTTTCAGCAGACGCTGTTCTTCAAAGAAAACTGCAAGAATATTTTTTCATTTATCTAATCCAAAACACATTTAGATGATGTTAAGGTCTGGACTCTGGGCATTGTTCTGGGAACACCAGGAACTTCCTTGTTTGATTTGTCTCCTTTATTTCATTGAGGGGCTTCTGGAGAGCTACACATCCTTTTAGGTCCAAAGTTGTCTTCTCACAGTGGAAGCATGGACTGTGGATGTTTAAACATCTGAAACCAGAGTGGAGCTTGATTTTCTCCTCTCTCTTACAAGATGAAGTCTTTGAGTGCTGTTTATTTGATCGTTTGATGGTCTACCAGGTCTTGCACGGTTGTCAGGATTCTCATTTTCATTGATGTCTGATGATGATGTGACTGGAACTTAAACAAATTACGGGTGGTCTCTGAAACACTGGTTTATAGATATTATAAGTCAGTTTTTTAGAGTCCTAGTCAGGTATTGCTGAAACTGAGCTGTGACTTTGTCGAGACTAACTGGTCAAAATAGTAAAATATCACAACAGCTGAGGGGATAGTAACTGTTTTCATACATTGCATGGTATTAATATTTAACCTCAGCATATAGTATTGTTTCTGTTTCTGGGTGGTAAGTGCTGGGGTAGTTATTTAATATACAAATCCATACCAGATTACTTCTCTTAGAATGTAATGAGATTATGGTACTTACTACTTCTTGGAAAATATAATCTCATTACCTCTACATTACTTATGTGTACCAACTGTGAACTGTAAACATCATTTTAAAGATCAGCTGTATAACACAGCTCCAGTTGTGCTTGGTTAAAATCAGAAGGAGCCGATTGGGGCTGGGTATCGCCACTGATTTCCTGGATCGATTAGTTCCCGATTCACAAGGTCCAAATTCAATTCATTTTCCGATTCGATTTGATGTAATCGATTCATTTAGGGATATTTCAGTTACAATAATGTTTTGTTTAAATATGAAAAAAGATTTTCAGAGAACTTATGTGGTAAATGTACAAGGAACACTCAACCTACCATTACTAAAATCATTAGTGTTTATATGTTTCATGGTTTCTGAATCCAAAATGTAGCCAGACATCTGCTTTCAAGTTCTGGGGCGCCTTCACTTGTGCTCCAGTCATGCTTAACTGATGTGCACCCCCAGCCAGATCTCGTTGCGCGAAAAACTTTCACGATTAGCTGGAATGCTAATGTTAAAGATCGATCTTGGGTTTATACGAATCGATATCGGATTATTCAAATGAAAATCGATTTTAATCGAAAAATCAGTTTTTTAAACACACCCCTATAGCCAATGCTGTTTAAAAACTAAGAAACTGGTAAAAAAAAAAACAGTTGCAAAAAAACTGCCCCTAAATAAAATCTTTATTAAACCAATACCTATAGAGCTGTTCCTCAAAAACTAAGTCTGGCCTATTTAAGTAAAAGTCTGATCTTAAACACAATAATTTTTATCCATCACTTATATAATGTACAAGAATGACAAGAACACTATGTTATACTAATATAAGTCCTTGTGCTAGACTGCCCTTGTTAACCTCTATAAAAACTATCAAGTCTTATGTGTCTTGGAAAAAGTGTCTGCCAAATACTGTACATGCAAACCCCAATCAAAAGTACACAGGCCGCTGAAGAGGACAGCCATATGCTTTTCAGTTAATGATATATTAAACTTATCAGGAAACACATGCATGACACCACCGCATCAAGTGCATCACCAGTATAAAGCTGTACACAGAGATTAATAACTGGATCATCACAGTGATTTATCCGTCTACTCAGGCTTTGGCAGAGCTCAGTAAAGCTGAGATTAATAATACCTATTTCCTTATATTCCATTATACTCCAACCCTGTAGTGTATAAGAGTGTGGGTGTTCTGAATGACTTGTCCTTATCATCTGTCCCTCAGTCTACAGCCCTCTTTTGTTAACAGTGTGTTATCTCTTTTCTTCTTCTCCGTCTCCTTCCCTCCGTTGCTTGTGACCCCTCCTCACCTTCAGTCTGTCTACAGAGGATCTCCGGTCAGTAAAGCCTTTTGTGAGCGTGTTATTAATCTTGACAGTATCACTGTTTGAAATCAGGATCATTATCTCTATAACAGAAGAAATGAATAAACATACAATGGGAAGAAACTTGATATATGTTTCTATCCTTTCTAGTCGTATCAGCTTACGCTTTGTTTGTAAAATAATGCTGATGTGCCTGTGTGATCACTAATGTTATGCTTTTGTGACAGATAAAACTGGTCAACATCAACACAACAGACGTGGTAGACGGCAGACCCTCTATTGTGCTGGGCTTGATATGGACCATCATATTATATTTCCAGGTAGGCGTGCATGGCAGAAAGAGACTAATACATTTAAAGGTATACTGTCATGTGTTTCATCTTTATCTGCAGCCTTTGAAGAATACGTTCAATTATCATAGACAAAATTCAGTGTGTTTCTGAATAGAAATCCAATGACTTATAACTGAAGCTCACACAGCTGATATACCACAGCTATAACACCTTTAGAGCACAGCAGTGAGAGAGCTGACAAACATCAAGCTCAAGCCCAGACAGTTTACTGCACAAGACCAGAGAGACCATGAGGTAGTAACATTTTCTGAGCTGTTGTCTTACGATCTCAAGAAAGCGTTTTGAGATCTTTCTAGATCTTGTGATCTCTAGAAATGAGAGAAATTAAGCTATTCTGGGTTTTGGTATAGTTGCAGTAGTTTTGTTACTGTATAGAACCTGTTTTGCCCAGAATGTACAGATGCAGGTAGTAGAATTGCTGGAGTGTTCTTCTAAAGCACTTTATCTTAAGAAATTATTGTACAACTACAACTACAATCACTCAAACGGTCTATACATTTGTTTTTGCAATAACCGTCTCTTTGCTCATTTTCATTTCCCAGATTGAGGAACTTACAAGCACCTTACCACCTCAGAAGGGTCAGACTAGCAGCACCTCCTCAGTGGACAGCTCCAACAGTACAGAGACAGCCAGCCCACCGGTCAAACGCAAGCCTCGTCTCTCCTTTCAGGGCGGGGCCAAGAGAGCCCTGCTTAAATGGGTTCAGCGAACAGCTACTAAGTAAGAACATTAATAAACCCTTATGTAGTCCTAAGCATCACAAATGACTTCTCTGAAGCCTATTTTTAGGGCGTTTTCATACATGTAGTTCATTTCACTAGTCCGGATCAGTTAATGAGTTTACTTGGAGCATTTCCCCCCTCGGTTAAGTTTGTTTTCACACAAACCATGTGAGCACGTTGTCTCCTCTGATTGGTCAGAGCTATCTGGAGTGCAAGCAAGAAAGTAAACACAGAGAGAAGATCTGGTTTTCCTAAACTATTGCACATTTCTTGTACAGCGTAGCACGGAGCAGCGGCAGAGACAGCATCTGTTCATAGCTGTAATAATACTCTGATAATATACCAAACTACAGTCCATCTGCAGAACACCGAATTTACTTCACATATCAAGTAGGCAACGTACCTCGTTGCTAGTACAAGCCCTAGTACAGCCCTGTTAGCTGCTACAATTATGCAGTTCTCTGTTTACGCGATCTGCCGCATCCCATAATGCAAAGCACACCTGGCTTCAGGAGATGTTTAGATCAAACTTGTGGGGTACACCTAATGCTTGGGTCGGATCGAAATTGGATTATGTTCTCCCCACAAACAAACCGCTCCTCGAGGGTCTCGGTGCGGTTGTTTTGGTCCGCACACAAGTGCGATTACTGTTTTCACACCGCCCAAAAGAACCCCACCAAGAGTGCAAACAAACCAGAGTCCGGTTTAACTGGACTAACTAGTGCTGGTGTCAAAAAGCCCTTACATAAAAAACAAACTTTGTAAATATCTGGCTTTTAATCAGTGGACAGCACTCATTTTTTATTATGATACACCTGTAATTATTGTTTTCTTTACTGAAGTAGAGGTTTTAAATAATAATAATAATAATACTCATTATTATTATTAGAAGTAGTTGTTGAATTAAGTAGTAGAATTGCTAAAATGTTGTACAACTTTCATGGAAATATCAACAAAAGCAGTGTTTTGTCTTTTCTAATGTTGGGGTATGAAAATACCATTTGTGGGGTTTTCTGCTTACTACAAGATGTGGTGAGCATATAATACAATTGGGTAGAACCAGCCAATGAGTGGAACTACAAAGTTGGCATTTCTAATAAGATGGAGGTACAAGTTTCTAATGAAGTAGACAGTTTTCATATAGAAAACCTTTTTCATAGAAGCTGGGCAAATATGTGAATATCTGTGGGGCTAATCTTCATTACATTTAATCTAGAATGTGTGAATAGATGCAGTGTTCTTTTAATCCTGTTTTGTTGCCTAAACAATGTAAAGCCTTTGCGCTGCTCACATGTACTATATGGGACTGTAGGAGGCTGGGACTGGACGTGAAGGACTTTGGACCCAGCTGGCGCTCCGGTGTGGCGTTCCATGCAGTTATCTTTGCTCTGCGACCACAGCTGGTCAACATGGAGCGCGTGTGGAACAGACCAAACAGAGCCAACCTGGAAGAGGCCTTCTCCCTGGCAGAGAAAGAGCTGGGCATTCCACGCCTGCTTGACCCTGAAGGTAGATATTACTTTTCTGAAAGGTCACTTTATTAATTGATGAATGATTTATTGCTTTGTTTGTTTCCTTCACAACTTCATGTTTTATTGTAATATATGAAATGGTTTCAGATAAAGAGCAAAATATTAGATTTATGATTGTTCAGGATTGGATTGAGGCAGTGTAATTTTAAATAAATGCTAAAAAATCAGTGTTTAATATGTGTTTCTGCTATCAAAAGCTGAGAGTATGTTTTTATATGCCGGGCCACTGGAACATGCAGCACGTTTTCCGACTGAGAGCAAAAATTGATAATACTTAGCGTGTATATGTAATGCCCTTGTAATGCCCTTATTATGCCTGATCAAGTCAATAGCAGGTAATTAACTTGCTGCTCGTTACTTTTTCTTCATTTGCCTGAGCTTTGGATCAGTAATGTGCTTATTTTCTTCTGATTCATATCTTTATTTAGCTTGAAAATAGAAAAACTGTCTCTCTAAAAATGTCAAGCCTACTAACAAAGTGCTAGCTTCTAGAGTATAGGCCTCATTTTATGGGTTTACACTAATTTATTAAAACAATTTCCAGGCATTACCTAACCAGCATCTCATCAGATAAGGTTAGGGTGTATTTATTTATATGCACCTTTTACAACAGATGTTGTCACATAGCAGCTTTACAGAAAAATCCAGGTCCAACCCCCACTGAGCAAGCCAGAGGCAACGGTGGCGAGAAAAACTCCCCCAGATCTAGAGAAAAAAAACATTATAGGAACTAGACTGAAAAAGAGGAACCCATCCCCCTCTGGTCCATATAGGATAGCAAAACAAGTACAAGTACAATGAGAATAAAATTGACTACTTTATGCATAAATGAATATAGAGACAAAAAGGAGGACCACTGTTGAAGTTCCGTCGTAGTAGCAGCAGGAACCAGCTCAGTGTAGGAACCAGCTGTGATTAAGTAAGAAAATGGAATCTTTGGATGTGTTAGGGTCATGCAGGCAAGTTTTCCATAAGCCACTGGACAGCAAGAAGCTCCATGATGGGAAAACTGATCCAGAGTGCAGACCAACAGGGGCAGCTGTTCAACATCACACCACATGGGATAGTCGGTTGTTGAGCTCAACAATAGAAGCACTAGTTGGAGATCTTCATAAAAATAAATATTCTGCAATCATTATGATGTACACAAATACAGGTGCTCTGGGAAATGATTAATTCATCCTAGTTATTGCTTAATAAAGTAGTAAGTAGACAGACACTGCCTACTGCCTACTGCCTAGAATGTATTCGTTCAGCTAGCTTATCATTTGTGTTTTATTGTGTTTTAATACTTTAACTTTACACACATCACGTCTTCAGAACTACTAGATTAGACTCCTGTAATGTGTTACTGGCAGGCTGCACTGCTGTTCCTCTAAAACAGCTCCAACTTGTTTAGAGTGCAGTGAAGGGTGAGCACATTACTCAAGCCTTAATCAGTTTACTGTGGCTTACTGTTAAGTTCTGCATTGATTACAAGGTCTTGCTTATGACATTTAAAGCTCTTAATGGTTGAGCTCTTGCTATTTTTACAGATCTGTTGAAACGTTATAGTCCACAGAGACCAGTATGATCAGCAGGCTATAAGGCAGTCTAACTGCAAACTCTTGTGATCTTGTGCAGCTCAGCTGAAGGGAAGGTTCATTCCAGAGAATAATAGGAATGGAAGCTCCTTATGTGTTTTTAAGTCATAAGGTAACGCCATGGAATGGTATGGTACAGGTGCCATTTACAGGGCTACATGACACCTACATAAACTTGCCATAACAACTGACATAACACTGTATAAATGTTTCTAAGTGAACTGAAACAAGCATTTATGAAACAGGCATGTAGGGTTATACTAGTGGTGGCAGGCTTAATGGCAGGCTTATGTAGGTGTCATGTAGCCTTATAAACAGTACCCCACAGTACAGTGCTACGAATAATATCTGTTTTGCCAGTAGATGTAAATAAAAACCGAGAACAAAAACAGCAACACATTTACACATGTTAAAAAAATTTTAAACAGTTGATGCTATCATGCTTCTATATAGTAGAAGCATCCTAAAAAGTCCTTTATGAGCAAGGATGGGTTGAAGCACTCCGCTTTGCCAAAAATGCATTAACAAAAAATCCAACATTTCTCGGCCAGAAACAGCAATGAGTTTAGATATTTCACATTTCAAGGTATTTCACACTTCACTGCATCCTCAAATGCAAGTCAAGGCTATATTTTCCACAGCAGAATGTCAACAGCATCCACAATTGCTGTGGTCTACTGGAAATAATGGCCGTTGTGTTCTCTAGACCAAAGAAGTAAAAGACCATCCAGATTAAACCAGTGCAAAGTCTCCCATGCTATAAGGGGGGATTATTAGATGACCGGCACATCAGTGATCGCACCATTAATGATAAACACATTTTGGAGCATACAGCTTTAACCCATCCTTGCTCAAAAAGGATTCTGGAGGCTTCGCTTATATAGAAGCATGATCGCAACCAGGCTGCTGTAGCATATACAGAATGCTTTTTGATGTCGTCACGTTAAAATACGTGCAGAAAATAAGCAGCATAAGTTGAAAAACAACGTGTACATGTTACAGCAGAATGGCTGCGTAAACAGAGACTGGCCCAGCTGCAGTTCAGAACTGTCTTCCACTGAAAACGCATCTTATTAAGTTCAGAATACAACAACTAAGGCCCTATATGTTTGTATAGCAATATAACATAGGAATGGCAGATATTTTAGCTTTTAAAACTGGATCTATTTGTGTCTGTGATGATCATTAAGTAAGGTTAAAAAGAAAAGCAGTATAAACATTTTCCTATCCCAACATTTATGGAACATCTGAAGGCATCATACTTAGAATGAACATATAATTATAAGGTAAAATACTAATTACTGTGTTAATGCACTGGTTTATATTATACACTTCAAACACTCTAATCACTGGTTTATTAGCATTTCACACTTTGTAATTTGTTATATCTTTTATTTTTTTGTTTTTTTATTTTTCATTGACAGTATTGACAGCATATTGGTTCTCATAATACACACAAACTGTATACATTTCATCAGTAATCCCATAATGTCCTTCAGGCTTCCTTCTTCAAGCTTTCTACAGAGACCCTGGCAATTATAGTTGGACCTGTGAACAATTACCAATGCATTAGCCCAAGATTGGTTGAGAGAACCATCTAGAGTAAACTGATCTTGTTTTTTTGCTTTATGAGTGGGCTCATTGTTTCATGTGGGAATTTGGTTGACATTATTAAATATCACCACAAGTGAGTTTCTTTGCTGTTGGATTTGCTGATATAAACTGTTTGAGTAGTACTATAGCAGGTTTCTGTTATCTATGAATTGTTACGAAATGTTGAAGTATATGTTATGTTAACACCGTTCTTTCTAAAAGCAGTAAGCAACTGCGTTGCAGTTTAGTTTTTTTCTTGTGATTGCTGACCTGCTGTCTCCTGCCCCAAAACTGTTTAGATGTGGATGTTGATAAGCCAGATGAAAAGTCCATCATGACGTATGTGGCTCAGTTCCTGAAGCACCATCCAGACACACAGGAGGCAGAGACAATAGGACAGCAGGAGGAGGTACTGTGTTTCAGCACCTCTTTTTTTATCATGCCCTCACTCATTTTAACTTACCGTTCAGGAATGCATACATCTGTTTTCTTTGCATACTATCTATATTTGGCCATTTCTCCTTTCGTACATCCCACTCTATGTATTCTTTCTCACTCCCTCTTTCCTCCTGTTTCTCTGTCCTCGGCTTTCCTTGGCTTGCTCCTCAAGCGTTGGGTTTAAGGTTTACTGAAGTGCTCTGCATGTGCTTCATTATGTTATTGTTTGATTGCTGTTAAATTGTGTTCTTTAATTCTCATAACATGCAAAACATTTCAGTGGAGCGTACTAGATATGCTAAAAGTATATGTCCAAAAGTATCCAGACATCCCTTCTAGTTAGTTAAGATAATTTAAGGTTCACCCATTGGTGGCTAAACACACACAGCTTGTCTCAATAGAAAAGAATTGGCATAGAATGGGATGCTCTGAGCAACCACACATGAGCTTAAGGCCCTCTTGTCAACCAACGACAGCCTAAAGGGGCAAAAAGCCCCCCAGCATTAGGCTGTGGAGCAGTGGAACTGCATTCTCTGGAGGGATGGAGCTCGATCCAGTACCTTTGGGATGAGCTCGAGTGATCCAGAACTAATCATCCAACATCAACACCTTGCCTCACTGATGCTCATGTGGCTGAATAGCTGAGTCTCCCTTTCCAGAAGACTGGAGGCTGTTACTGCAGCAAAAAAAGCAGCCAGAGGGACCCCCATTAATACGCTTGCTTTCAGAATAAACGCTGGATGAACAGGTGTCTACAAACGTTTGCAACGTATAGAATATAAATTGTTCATGAATGGAATTTGAATGATATTGTAAGGACTGAATTTCCCAGGGCATCGCATGGCTCTGTCATTCTTATTAGCATTACATTAGGACTGGAGCTCTGGTTCCTATTTCCATAACAATAGCTCCCCTCGGTTTGCTGCTAGTGGCTGACGTCGACAGGCTGATGATAAGCCTGAGCAGACCTTAGTGGACCTCAATCATCCAGGTTTTATAACAGGTTACCCTGATCCTGTGCCTATGTGACATTACAGAGGGAAACATTAGCCTTATCCTCTGATCTGCCTTCACTGCTACTCACTATGAAATCAGTGTAACTAATGGCTGGCTCTTTGAGTTCAAGCGCTAATTGCTCTGATTGGGGAAGCTCATTGATATGGTGGGAGGAAATACCCAGCAGACTCGAGTAAGGTCATGTGGTAATGAATCTGACCGCTCAAAGGTATCAGTTCTTTGTAAACACTGAACGCGCAGATGAAATGCCGCATGTTCACACATGAGAGCAGACACAAAGCATCTTGATAGAATTAGCCAAACAATGCTGGGTGCCATTCACTCCTGTTCACTGTGTTAGCTGCGCTAACCGGAAATGTCAAGTTGTGTAAAGCGATTATCCCCCCGCCGAGCTGGGTTTTGCCCCCCTGTTGGGTGGTTCGGGGCAAACTCATACAGCGAGGAGAAAGAATATCACACCCAGCAGGTGGTCAGTTACTAAAGCTTTGACTGACTGAACTGAAGCGCTCGCCTGTGTTTGTACTGTGTACTGTAATTGGCTCCAGAGTCGGGGCTTTAGACTGTGTTAAATCACTCCGGGGAAAGAAATGATGAGGTTTTGTGCAGCTCCGAGCCTGATCTAAATCTGTTAATATTTGTTATTTCCTTTCTCTTTTTCCCTCAGTCCCCTTCTCCCTCTGTCTTTCTCTCAGGTTCACATTCAAATGACATTTTTGGCATTAATTGTAACTGGCAACCAGGGACGGAGGAAATTTTAGGCAGCAAATATGTGATGTGAACGATAATGTCATGCAAAATGATTTTAATTTTTCTTTTTTTATCATTTCCATCAAACAGAAACTGCCATAATATGTCATAATGTGACAAGAGGCAACAATATGCACATAAAACTGACAACCGCTGGCAAATCATATTATTGATTTATGGTGTTCAATTGTGTTATGAAGATTTAATAGTTAAAGGAGCAGTGTGCAAGATTTAGGGGGAAATTATTAGCCGAAATGGAATACAACAAAAAACTATGTTTTCATGAGTTTTTATTAGCTTAATATTAGCCCTTCGTAAGAACGGTTCATCTTCTATGTTTAGATGCCATGCTGCTATGTTTTATGTTAAAGCTGCCGCTTGAATTTAGTACTGCTGTAGCATATTTTTCAGTACCTCCATGCATAAACCTTTAGGAAGGACATTATTCAGGTAGGGTTATTGCATCCTATCCTTATTAAAACTGAAGCTGGGCTTAAGTCAACTACTTATTCGCCAGTTTCTTGCTTATATTTTCCTGTTCCATCTTAAAGTGTACATCCGTTATTATAACCTCTCATTTAAGGAGGAACAGGAAGTTGACAAATTAGAGTTGAGTTTGAACTGAATTAACATTAAATACACACTGAGTTACTACACTGTGCTAATGATATAAGAATGTGTTTGGGTGGGTTGGTGGGATTGAGTAGGTTGCAGTAAGCAGTCACACCACTAAATCTTACATACTGCTCCTTTAATCAAAAGAGAACTTATTCAAATTGAAGGACATTATTATACATCATTTGGGTTTCAGAACTGGCTTAAGTTTGCAAATACTATTCTAGCATTATTATTTTATATTATGCTATTCTACAGCAGGACTGGAAATTATGCATATGAAACATATCAATGCCAAACCCACTCTAAATCAAGCACATGCAGGTTTTTACAACATTTTGATTATTTTAAAATTGAGGACCCTCAGCACCTCCTCTTCCTGCATCCTTGCTGACAGTAACTGAAACAACAAATACTTCATATTAACAATGACAGACAGTGACAGAAAAACATTGTTATATGTGTCTTCACATTACACACATACATACATACATATATATATATATATATATATATATATATATATATATATATATGTGTGTGTGTGTGTGTGTAATGTGTGTGTGTGTATATATATATATATATATATATATATATATATATATATATATATATATATATATATATATATATATATATATATAAAACATTATGTGTCTTTACATTATATATAATTAACAATGTTTTTTCTGTCACTGTTAATATGAAGTATTTGTTGTTTCAGTTACTTTAGGAATAGCTGTCCGCAAGGATGTGGGAAGCGGAGGTCCTGAGGGTCCTCAATTTTAAAATATTCATACTCTCTCTTCTATTTCCCCTCACTCTTTTATTTTCCTCTGTTTTCCACCTCTCTTTTTATACCTGTCTTTCTCTCTGCATATCTCTGTTTTTTCTTTTCCTCTTTCTGTTCCTCTTTCTCTGGCACTCTTTCTTTCTCTTTCTTTGTCAATCCTTTTCTTTTCCCCTCTTTTAATCTGTTTTATCCCTCGTTCCCACTGCTTTCTCTTTCTGTTTTTTCCCCTTCTCTCGTTCTCTCTGTTCTCCCTTCTCTATCTTGCTCTCTTTTTCTGCTTTTCTTCTGCCCTCTCTTTATCTCTCTTGAATTTTGCCCTCCCTTCCTCTCTTTCTTTCTCTATTTCTCACTTTTTCTTCTCACCCTCTCTCTCTCTCTTTGTCCCTTCTAAACCTTTTTCTCTCAGCGAGAGCAACGGAAGACTCTGCAGGAGCTGAAGGCCTGGGCTGATCAGTTAGAGAGAGACTGTGCTCAGGCTCAAACAGACAGAAGAGACAGTGATCAGCAGTACCAGGTAAACTGTTGTCTGACACCACCACCACAACCCACAACCCTTAGAGTTGAAGAGCCTAAAGTGTAAACAAATCCTAAAATGGTCAAATGTGGATGGTGATGAAGTGAGGAGGGGTAAAAATGGCCTAAACATCTAATCTGCAGGAGCTCCAGAGAGAATTGAGGACAGACGAGTGACGATTGGTAGAGACTAGAATAGTATTTGTTGCCTTTGTAAGTCAGACACACAGACGCTCTCATTATCTTCACATTCATGAGCACAGCATACGCAGCAGACGGCCGGCGGTGAGTGTAGCCAATCTGTTTCTAACCAGGATCAGCCCACGGATATGTTTCCTATTTAACTGAGTCTGCATAGCTGGAGAGGGAGAGGAAAATGAACCCCTGTTACTGGATGAATATATGAATGTATGATTTGTCTGTATTCCAGGAACTCTGCTGTGGGCATCTTTGTTTTCTCTTGTTGTTCTCTTTCTTTGACTTGGTCCTACTCTTTCAGTCGTTCAGCTAGGGAACACATCAAGACGAACCCCTTTCTGTCACTATTCCAATTTTCTAATGGCTCTTTTCCTTTTACGCTTCTTATATTTATTTCATATTTCCTCCTGCGTTTCCATTGTTTATATATCTCCTCTCTCTCATCCTCTCTTTCTCTCTCTTTCTCCTTCTCGCTTTCTCTCTCAGTCTTTTAAGCAGTGCCGTGTTCAGTATGAGCTGAAGAGGCGACAGGTGTTGTCCAGTCTTCAGTCCACTCAGAAAGATGGCATTCTGACCTCAGACCAGGCACTGCTTAAACAGGCCTGGGAGAGACTGTCCACTAGGGTGAGATATACAAACAAATACACACGCTTACACGCATGCATGCTTGTTTTGGCTCTTTGTCTAGATGTGGGGTCGTATATATACATATACACACTGTAGTAACACTGGTGTAGTGGTGGTGTGTGTTAGACTGGTATGAGTGGATCAGACACAGCAGTGCTGCTGGAGTTTTAAACACCTCAATGTCACTGGAATGAGAATAGTCCACTGTGATGGTCCTGTGGGGTTCCTAACCATTGAAGAACAGGGTAAAAGGAAGCTAACAAAGTATGTAGATAAACATATGAACTACAGTCTGAATTACAAGGTGCTCCTATATGATAAGTAGAGCTGATAATATGGAAAAAGGAGGTGTTTCTAATAATGTGTCCCAGATGTATTACATATATTTGTACTGCCATGTAGTAATAATAATAATAATAATAATATTAATAAGCCTAATATATTTATTTAACACATGCCGTAATGTCTCCTTTGCAGCTCCTGGACTGGCATAAGCAGTTGGACGGTGCTTTAGCAGATCCTCTGGGTGCCCTGGGTGTCTGGCTGCATCAGGCTGAGAAAATTCTCCAAGAGGAGCCGCTTCCCCAGCAGAGCCACGAGCAGACCGCTAATGCCATTCACCAAACTCTGCAGCAGCACCAGGTACAGAAACAGCAGCAAAGAGAATGAACAATGGAGCGTCAAAGCGTGAGAAGAAGTGGAGCAGTGTGAAGGCTTGAATGTAAGTCAGTGACTGTGTTTCCTCAGGACGTCCTCGGGCTCCTCGAAACGCACCAGCAGACTTTCCAGCAGCTCCACAGAGACAGAAGTGTCAGCGGTGTTCCTGTACCAGCAGAGCAGCTCCAGGACATGGCAGAGAGGTGTGCAAGACAGACAGCATAGCTTATACTTAAAGAAACCAAGAAAGAGCTTTTAGACAAGGTTGCCTTAAACAGACGGTTGTGTGCAAATGTTTACACACAAAACAGAATGTTTTGTTGATTATGTATGTATAACAAGTAATCGTCCTCTAGAGAGACTGATGGTTTAACAGTTACTTGTTGTTTGCTGAATTTGACATTTTGGAACATTTTAGATGAGTCAGCAAAGTGTCCCCAAACCTTTAAAGGGCATTAAACACCTATTACATTGTCGCTGTTCAAAGAAAAACATGTATCTCGTGTATAAGAGACTTTTAATGTGAGTTAATGCAAAAAGGGTTTTGTTTCAAGTGATTCTGGAGTGTTTGTATTGGTCCATTCATCATGAAATAAAGCTGCTGTGTTCATATGATATAGAAAAGTTTTAATATTTCTCAGACAGTGATGATATGTACATAGTAATCTCATTCTCTGCTGCTCACAGATTAAACCACATATCTACCTCCTCACACGTTCATTTGCGTAAACTGGAGTTTTGGGAGCTGAAGTACCGTATGTTGGCATTCCTGGCACTGGGCGAGTCCAGGCTCAAATCCTGGATCGTGAAATATGGCCGACTGGAGTCCACACAGCTGCTGCTACAGAGCTACATGGTGAGAGGGTGGAGGCCAAATTTCTGTAAATCTTCTGCTAAAATCTAACTACAGTAACAGTGAAATGAAGCAGAATGTTTATAAATGCTATGATATGTCTGTTATAGGTCAGTCTGTTTGATTTATAAGGCATGTAGTCACATGTAGTAACCTCTGCTTGTTTGTGTCCATCACCAGTCATTTGTTGAAGGTCAGCAGTTCTTCCAGAAGTATGAATCCCTGAGTGAAGCTCTGAAGCAAGCAGCTGTGCTTTACACAAACGCCGACAGCTCCGGTGAGACTGGTGTCCTCGGTTTCTTGAAGGGCACTTTTTTACTGTATTTACTGTATTACTCACAACGTTTCTAAACATCACTCACTTTTTATCCACACCGTTTGTTATATTAAATCTATAAAGCTATAAAAACCACCTGTTATAAATGAATTTGTGATGTCACAACCATGAGCACATGTACATATGACAACATATGACCTCAGTCTACATGCTGAGGTGATGAGGACTGAAGCAAGTGTATCATTCCAGCCTTCCAAATGGTCCTGACATATGAAAGGAGTGACTATATTAACTTTTTTTCCAGCATTTCTGAGAATTTGAGTCAACTGTTGGCCTGCTTTGTTAATAAGGCACAATACAAGGTAGCCAGTCAGAACAGGGTATATTCACATATGACATATGTCTTAAAGGAACAGCAATAAAAACATGAATCAAGCTTCGAGCAGCTGTATACATGCATTTGTTGACAGCCTGAAGGATACAGAACCGCCAAAGACACCATCAGAATATAAAGAACTGTGAGAAAAGCAATATCAGAGGATTTTACACACAACTAAATTATTTGCATTCCACTGATACAGCATGAAACTTGCCAACACAGCTAGATAGCAGCTGTCACGAGCACTTATTAGCAGTATCAGTGTCTAAGTTTAACTGGCAAGTTTACTCATTTCAATTTAGCTAGATGCTAACCCTCTGTTGAAATGTATTGATTTAGATTGTGATTAGAAACTACTGAGTAAACAACTTTGCTAACACTAACAGCTCAACAACACAAGATAAGTAAGCCAGTTAGTTATAAATTACTAGTCCAACAAGAAGAAGGCCAGCTTGGCAATTGTCTTGCATCCTGTTATCTCCTTTGGTTGTTGTAATCAAGTAAAAGCCTATCAGAGATGATCTGGTCTCTTGCTCAGCAACTCTCTCTTTTTCTTTTCCTCACTTTCTCCAAATATGTCTTGATTGGTTTCTTTGCAGCCTCTGCCATGATGTCGTTGCTGGGAATACAGAGCTAATAAACATAAAAACAAAGTGTTCTTGTGCACACTTCTCCAGAATAACTTAGCACCACAGCAGGCACTGAGTGGCAATGACAGAGATACATTACATAAGGGCAGGCCGTGACAGAAATTGAGAGTGGGTTCTGGGTTCAGATCCCAGACGAGCCCCCAATTGTTACAACCTGGTGTAGGGGCAGGCCGTAACAGAAATTGAGACATTCAGGGTTCTCTCCTTTGACTTGACCTGGAACAACTCCTGCCCAGACCAGCCCGGCACTCTCCACTACATTTGTACATTCAGCTACAGCTTTGTTAGATTCTGTAAAACCTCTGTTGGACGTAGAGGACGGGTTTTGTTTATCTACACTTTTCTCCTGTTTAGTGGTAGGGAGTTAGGGGTAGTTAGGGGAGTTGGGTGTAGTTTGGTGTATTTTGTTTGCTTTGTTTTCAGGTTTAGTTAATTTTCTTTCTTTAGTTGTTTTGTTTGTTATTTTGATGTTCGCCCGTTCCTGAAGCCACTGTCCCATCCATTACTCATTTGTTGACAATAAACTTGCACTTTTCTGGTTTGAACAGTGTCCAGTGTTTGGTCTGGCAGAGGTCAGGGGAGAGAACCCACATTTCTGTTACGGCCTGCCCCTACACCAGGTCATAACACAGTTGAAAAGTGATCATATAAACAAGAATTAAGACAAGAAAATTATACTATACACTGTAAAAAAAAAAAACATTAACAGAACTTCACTCTTTGACTTATTGTCTTTCTTCCTCATTCACAGAGTTAATTGTTCTGAAACAGGATTTTTGTTCACTTGAACTGCTTTTACAATTAGAAATACATAGATATCATCACAGCATACACAGGATAAAGGAACTCAGTTCATTTATTTTAGATCAATGTCTTCTCCATTCACTCTCTGTCTGTCCTAAGGGTGGAATCACAGTCGCTATCGCACCGTGTTTCACCCTCAGTGAGTTAAATCCTAGTGGGGCTCAATAGTCAATCAACCATCGCCTGTAGCAGCCCCCTCCCTCGCTGGCTCTCTCTCTCTCTCACCCTGCTTTCCCTGCCTGGCTCTCTCTCCTCAGGCTACTGGTAAATGAGGTTTTCCCAGGCACTGTATTCAGGGGGGAATTCCAGTCCATTAGTGGAGATTTTCTAATTGGGTCTTCTCATGGCTGGAGCCACGCTAACATGTTGCTTTCACCAGGCCTCCGGCTACGAGGCTACACACAGTGGGCTTTTTTTCATCCCTCCTCAGCGTGATTGGTGCATGTTCAATTGATAAGTCCCTCATGAGCCAATGGCTTTGTTTTTTGCTGGATAACATGAAAGCCAATTTGTTAAATTCACGTTGTGGAAAGGTATTGACATTTCAGTCTATGGTAATTTTAAATGAAAAGAATTTTGTCTTAAATGGCCCACATGCCTCACCTTTTTCAAACAGATGAGCTTGATACTGCATGCAAACAATCTAAAAGTTTAAAAACATACCATTCACTAGCCCTGCCTATTCATAGTGAAGTGCTAAGAAGTGTTTCAGCCAAGACAGATTTTTAAATAAGCCACAAAGCAGCTCAGACCAGAGTACAATTACACATACCTGTCTTAAAGACACAGAAACAAAAACAGCCTGTTTTAAGAATAAACAGGGATAAACTGGAATAAACACTCAGCTGAAACATGTTTATGAGCGTGTCTGTGTATTTGTGCAGCTGAGGAGGCTGTGAGGCGGTTTCTGAGAGATGTAGCTGATCAGTGGAGGAGTCTGGCGGTGGAGATGCGCAGTGTTCGCTCCATGCTGGAGGAGGTGCAGGGTAACTGGGAGAAGTACAGCAGCGCTGTGTCCTCTCTGCAGGCCTGGCTGGAGGATGCTCAGGACGCACTGCACCAGCCTGAGAACACCAAACGAGTGAGATACACACACATACACACGCACACACAATACATATACCACTTTCAAGTAATATTTCCATTATTCATAGATTGTTTCTAGATATTGTTGTGTATACAATAATCCCTATTGCTCATGCATGGGCAAAATTCTTTGGGTCTATGGGTCTGAAAGATGTGTAGCTGTCATGAGCTCTTACTGAAAAAAGGAAAAAATGCTAGTTAAATGAAGAAGCTGCTGTGGATCTCAGAACAATTAACTATTAGCTAGCCGCCCATAGTCCACAATCAGTGAATGTGTTTGAGATTCCTTGGAAAAATCATGAGAAATGGAATCAAGGCTGAACGTTTTTGCAGATTTCTTTGAAACACTGAAGGTGAGTCTCTCAAAATAAACGAAAGCTGTAATAACAGTAAAGATTAGACACTAATACTGAAAAAAATATATTAGTTTTAGATATTTGTTACATTTATCCTATGTCTCTTATGTTATAAGAGTTATGCATGGTACTGTTTGTAAGGATGCATAATAATAATGTACCCTGTAAGTAGTCTAACCCTAAACCAACCTTAACCAGCTTGCAGTCCACACAAAGAAAAACATCCCCACACTGTGAGTGTATAAAAAGGTTTAGGTCCCCACGATGTGGCATAAACCTGGTGCACACACACACAAACGTTACAGGTACTCAGAACGGCGCAGACATTATTATGGCCTCTCACAAAGACACATCCATTTACCACTTAGCCCCTAAATCATAGACCAACACTGTCGGCTCACAAAGGCCCGACTGCACCCACACACAATAGCCTCCGCCGGGACCTGACTGAGTGTCGAGTTTACAGCTAGAAATCAAGTCCAAACATTTACGCTCTTAAACTCATCTTCCTTTCACTGGTATCCCGCTCTATCTTTTTGAATCTCTCTTCCTCTCTCTAACATGTCTCTCTCTCTCTCTCTCTCTCTACACACAGGAGTTCTTCAGGAATCTTCCACACTGGATGGATCAGCACACTGCCATGAACGACGCAGGAAACTTCCTCATAGAAACGTGTGATGAGACAGTGTCCCGCGACCTAAAGCACCAGCTGCTGCTCCTCAACGGTAGATGGAGAGAAATGTTCTCTAAAGCCAAACAGGTGAAAATACATACACATGTTCATATTGCTTAGCTTTTAGGAATCTTAGGGTATTATTATTATTATTATTATTATTATTATTATTATTATTATTATTATTATTATTATTATTATTATTATTATTATTATTATTATTATTATTATTATTATTATTATTATTATTATTATTATTATTATTATTATTATTATTATTATTTTGTTCAAATGCTCTACATACAAACACAAATGTGAAGTCTAAAGCTTCAAAGATTGAAAGTTTAAAAATTGCACGTTCAACACAATCACTCTCCTTATATCATTGGGCTACAAGTAAGACATTTTCAATAACTGAATTGAGCTTTTGCTAAACACTTGATGGGCTCATAAACTCAATGCAAGACCAATGATGTAATCAATTAATGTTAAATCAGTTACATTATATGTTTGTCACAGATGTAGTAAGCTTACAGTGAAATCTACCTCTTTTCTTTGCAGTATGTTTGTGTTCAGGAGACTCAGATTCAGACAGAGAAAGAGCAGCAGGAAGCTATAACTGCTCTCAGAGACTTTCTGCAAACTTCTACATCCAAACTGACCTCACCTGTCCAGCTATCACTACCAGATATCAGGAGCTTTGTGCAGGACATTGAGGTAAAGCTTCAGTTTAAATGGTCAGGGAAGGTCATTTCCTGGGCTTGTGTAAACTGTGCATTCTGAGACCTGTGAATATGTTTTGGTCAGTTTTTATGGCATTGGGAAAAATAATTCTTATGTAGACCTCTTGCCAGAAATAAATAAATAAATAAAATACGACAGAATAGAAAATAAAGTAAATCACAACCACTGGAAGTTTAAAGAGCATGATACACATGTGCCATTTAAACAAACAATGCCATTATTTTATTTACAAGGTATGTATTTTCTTTGTCCTGTATATAGGTAAATATTGTTTTACTGTTTGAAATAATGAAGTCATCATTCTTTTTTTAAAAAGCTGTATAAGAGCATAAGAGGATAAAGACAGTATCAGATTGGTATTGGTATTGGTATCGGTAGAGACTAAAGATTGGTGGTATATGTATTTGTATCGGACATGACAGTTTTTTTGGTTGAAGAGTTTTTGATATTCTATAATAATAGAAGAAAGTGTCCTCAGATAGAAGCATTGCACTCAGCTGGTGTCCAGACAAGACCAAGACTGAACACTCAATCCAGAAAGAATGATACTCAACCTATCCTTTTTCTTCTAAAGGCCATCATTCACAGGCTTCCAGCGATGGAGACCCAGTATAAGATAACTGCACGTTCTGCCCAGCTCCGGTCTAGAGACATGGTCAATGGGGATGGAAGACAAGTACTGACTACAATGGCATCGATTAAAGGACAGCTGTACAAGGTACAGAATGAATCACGGTCACTCACTGTTAGTGAAATACAAACCAGTAGGCACTGTCCAGTCTCAAGTTTGGAATTGGCAACTATCTTTACATTCAAGCAATACAATCTCTCTCATCAGCCTAAGTAATCCAATATGGTGACCATAAAACACTGACACACAGTTCCACTAAACAGTATTGCAATAATATGTAAATCACCATTTCCCCAACCATAATCCTTTTATATTTCATCTATTTGTATCTACAGTGGAAACAACAAATATAGAAGTGAACTGCAGACATTAGTGTACCATGTCCTGGCTGATAAGAGGGACAGGATTAGAGGAAAATTGTGTGCATTTGATTTTAAGCTGAAATATTCCATAAAGCCCACTTTGACCTGTACCTGTAGGCTGTCGTTTATAGTATATGTCTCTGTACTGTTTCAGATGAAGGAGAAATGCCCGGTGGTCCTAAGAGAGTGCCAAACTGTCCTTCCTCTGCTGGAGGAACTGGAGAGGCAGATCTCAGCCTTCTACCAGACTGCAGAGCGTGCCGGCCACATCATCACCCAGCAGCATGACCAGCACAAAAACCGGGTAAGAACACATGGTAGAAAGTGCTGTGGTGCTGGCGAGACACAAGCTTGATTGCCAAGTTCAAATTCAATTTAATAAAAGTAAAATAAGCTGCATCACAATAAAACGAGAGCTTAAACGTATGGAAGCGAGTTTCTGCCAGTAGCAAAAATACATATATTCATTTAGTAATTCATAATAATACCTAGCAACTAAGTATTTCTTAATTATGATGTTGTATCATATCTCATTTCATATCTCAAAACGAGGGCTTATTTCTTCCTGTCTAATAACAATGTCATATGACATTTTATGTCACAGTAGGATTCTGACTGATAATCTTTTAAGTATGACTTACTATCTCATAATCATGAGATTATCTCATACTTCTGACTTAGTATGTCATTACTATGACTTCCTATCCTATTTTGATGAGGTCCTATCTTATAGTATGTTGTATGTTTGACTTGCTATCTCATCACATATTTATGACATGCCAACTGGTCTTTATGACTTAGCATCTTATAATTATAACTTATTATGACTTTTTAGTAATAAAAACATTAAAGTCAATATTATGACATACTACAGGGCCTTTTTAAAGAAGCATTAACAAACTCCTATGAAGCTAAGTCACTGGCAGTTCCTTTTATTCAGCCATATCAGTACTATATATGGTAAGAGGTAAAGTATTTCTATTCAAGTTATTATATAGAAAATAAAGCAAATGATTTCAAACATTGACTGTATATGTCTGTGTGTGTATATATATGCCCCCCCACACGCACACACATAAACACACATATATATAGCCTTTTGATGAGTGTACTATATGTCATGTGGATGTGTATTTATTTTGTATGTGTCTTCTCCAGGAGCTGCTGTCTCAGCAGCAGAGCTGTCAGCGGTGTGTGTGTGTAGTGGAACGCAGTTATCTGGCCTTGCAGAGGGCACTGTGCTGCACTAAGACCCTCTACAACTTTGACCCGTCTTTGCTGCAGAACAGAGTGACCGAGCTTCAGACCACAGCCCAGGTCGGTCTGCAGAACTTGACCATTTCTGAATCAAAAGCCAAACACCACTTCACCTCATACAGACTAGTATATTGTTAAAACATATTTTATTAGTGTCTTTATTTGTGCTTATTTGTATGTTTGTTAAAGGCCTTATTGGTAATCAATGCAGCTCTCGTGCAGATATATACTGCCAAAACAGGGGCCCAAATGCAAGTGCCAACCCTGTACATCCAGATGCTAAAACCCCTGATCTGAACTCTTGCCAGGGTAAAAGCTAATAGAAAAAACAGCAAGCTAAATTAATGCCTCTGCTCTGCCTGTAGATGCTGATGGAGGAGGCGCTGGAGTGGAGGAGAGTTGCAGAGGCGAACGGTAATTTGACCCGGAGGTTTGAGGAGTCCCGAGCTGAGCTGGAGAAGGCCCTGCGAGTGGGGCAGGCGTGTCTGAAGGAGAGAGGAGACCCAGCTGAGCTCCTCAGCAAACATAACGTATGCATTTTCACCCTTATTAGCAAACACACAGTCAGATTGGCCTGATAATGCCATGTTTGCTGTTTCTGAAGGCGTGATACATATTTTTGCTTTGTTTGACTCATTAAGTCATTCGGTTTCTAGAATGTTTGTTGTAATTGTTAATAGAAAAGCCATGATTCAAACAACATTTGAGTCTATCAGGTGGCATATTCACCGGTATATTCAGACCAGGTCTTGTATTGTTTCTGTTTTATTTGTTCATTGTCTACTTGTCCTTCATTCCATTTTTTTCTGGTGCTTTTCTGATTAGGATTTTTTTGGGAAGCTGGACCAGCGAGTCTTAAATGCATATCTGAAGGCATGTGATGATCTGACTGATATCTTGCCAGAGGAGGAACAGCAAGGTCTGCAAGAGTCGGTCAGGAGGCTGCACAAACAGTGGAAGGTCGGTCTAACATCCTTTTAAAGGAACAGTTCTGCAAATATCACATTTACACACATGTACACACATCACCCTAAAGGTACTCAATCAACTAAGACGTGTCAACAATGTACTTATTTTGTTTTGTACTGAAGCTACAAGGCTTGTAGAAGCTCATGAGAGCTCAGAGTCCAACAAATAACACTGTAGATACTGCATACATAAAGGGGAACTCGTAATTTTGTCTTTTGCCGTCATTATTACATTACATATAAAACTCAAAAGACACATGTAGGTTCACTGGTGGTAAATAAATTGGATAGTAAATAAAATGGCTAGGTGGCACGGTGGTGTAGTGGTTAGCATTGTCGCCTCACATCAAGACGACGTGGGTCCAAATAAGTGAAACTTTTCTCTTTTCTCAGACAGAATTAAGTGTTAGGTTAGTTTAATGGAAGCTGAGCAAAACAGCCAATACATCAATGAGCATAAATAGTAGAAACACTAGCATCTATACGTTCACCATTATTAACCAGCGAGCTGGTGTTGTAGGTCAGTACCTATTATTACAGTATTAAGAGAGAAACATTTCTTTGTTTTATGAAAAGAGTCATTTTAAGATTCAGTGTTCTAAAATGTTGAGCTAGCTCAGTAAAATATTAGCGGTGGATTTTGTTTATGAGCAACTGTTATAACCATATGTTGGGCAGGAAGTGCTCCCTGAGAGCTGAATCTCTTGTAATTAAATAAAAAAAAGCTAATGCTGACAGTTCTGTTGAGCTTCAGACTAACTAGACCTCTCTGATCTTGCTGTGCTCCATAATGACAGTTTTGTATCTTAGTAATAGCTTATATGTTCTTTGTAACTGTGGTTAAACACTGGATAAAATTTAGGAGAGTGGCTACAAGAGATAAATATAAAATAACATGTATTACTGTATAGCTGTTAAACATCATTCCTAGTGTAGTAGCAAAAGTGTTTGCATAATAAAAATATGAATACAATTAAACCATTGAACATATGTGTATAATACGACCCATTTTGAACTAAACTGCAATGGTTCCTTGAGAAGAACTATGATCAGTGGTTCTATACAGACCATATTAATTTTAGCACACCACATTTTAGGTATAAGGCTTAGTTTTGTTTCGTTCTGTTATTTACCTCTCACCAGGATATCCAAGCTGAAGCACCCTCCCACCTGTTGAGGCTGAGGGTGGAAGCAGAGCGGCGTGTGGTGATGACATCCCTGCAGGAGTGCAGGATAGAGCTGCAGAAAGAGGAGAAGGCCCTTTCCACAGCTGGCAGTGAGAGAATGATCAAAGATCACAGGGTACGACTATGATCTGGGTGTCTGTGGCTCCCTAATACACATTAAAATATCTAGCCCAAATCAAATGTATGTACGTTGTCTTACGTGTAAGGAGACATTTTTTGACATACCTGTTATCATGGTTCTGAGTTAAAGTGACTATATTTGGTATATCTGGTCATAAATTGCATTTGAAGTAGTGTTAAAATGATAGATTTTCATTTGAGGATGTCATCCTGAAAGAGAAAGGCAATACAGGCTCAAAGGGATAAAGGTCTAGTAGTGAAATGAGTGTAGACAGTGTTAAAATTAAGAGGTTATTAGACACATAACACTAAAGAGGTGATGCTAGTGTAAGAGATTTGTTGTGGCATCACATGAAGGGATTGTGTTTGCGTTTGCATGCTCAGGTCTATTTCAGACAGAGCGACCCCCTCTCTGTATGTGAGAAGAGACTAAAGACGATGGAACAGCTGTGCCAGAAGCTTCCAGAAAATGACCCCATGCAGAAAGCTCTGCTGGAGACTAAAGATCACCTGTCAGAGGTCAGAAGCGAAGTGGAAAATGCTTATGTGAGACTCCTGCAGCATCCAGACAAGTGGAGGGAGTGGCAAACAAGGTGAGAAGAACTATAGACTATGACATGGACTGTATTAGAAGAAAAAAATCATGCTGTGTTCCAGTGACCCTAAAAGAAAGAGATTGTATGTTTACAATCTGTTTCAGGTTTGGGGAACTCTCTGGCTGGCTCTCCTCCCAGCAGGCCAAGCAGAGAAGTGGAGAGAGCTCCCCTGTGCAGGTGAGCTTAAAGTGGGACAACAGTGGGACAACAAAGCAAAGTGGTTTTATGAAAGTTTTAATCTGCAACTTCTTATTCAAATACTAATGCTCACACTTAACGTCACAGAAAAACATGCCAGAGCTGAGCTGGTGGTTCCCAACCTGGAATACATGTGTCCTGCGCATTTTAGTGTTTACCTGCAGTAGCATACCTACTTCAACTCAGGATGGGGTGGTCAATTAAAGGAGATCTATTATGTGCATTTTCAATGTTCATAATTTGATTTTGGGGGCTACTAGAATTGACTTACTTCCCAAAATGCAGTAAACAGAATATGCATACTGTACATCTTTGTTCACCCTCTGTCTGAAATGCTCTGCTAGAGCTCCTGTTCCTGAGCATATTGTGATTGGTCGAGCAGAGCAGTATCCTGCTACTGCCCCGACACTACTGTGGCTGTTCTCACAAGGGTGTTGGTTCTGTCTTATGAGTTTAAAGGCTGATTTATACTCCCTCTGCGTGCAGGAATGTCTGCCTGCTTTTTAAGTGATATAACCGTCACTGCCCACATACTGCTCTGCGTCAGCTCCGTTGACATGGCAGCACTTCCAGCAGAGGGCAGTATGGAGTAAACCAAACATGGTGACAGTGGATGAGCTTGTAGTTCTGTATTTACTTAAAAAAAGGGTGAAAAACAGCTGTTGGTCAAAAAAATCCCACCGTTTTGTCTTCTTCGTGTTCATATGGAAGTTGTCATGTCTTGCACTGCCCCCGCGGGGTCTGCAGTGGTATTGCTTTGTCCCGTCCGTATCCGTAAGCACCGACTGAAAGCTCCATGCATATCTGTATTTAACGTTAAGTATAAACAAGCCTTAAGCCAGAGTCCAATCCTGAAAGTCAGGCAAAACAAGCTTGCAGACTTGATCCGCCTTCAAAAGCTAGATTGGAGCAGAATGTTTTAGAGAGCTTTTGCTCTTTTAGATCTCTGTGCATTGTTTCCAAAGGAAAATGCCTGTGTACATTTTGTGCAGCCTCATGCATTGTGTCTCATATCAGCTCTGTGTACAACAAGGCTGGTCAAGACTGTAACCAACATTAAAAGAAAGCTTGCTACAAGGGAACTGTTTAAAATTCCAAATGATTTAGGGCAGAGGTCACTAATAGGGGGACCGTGGTCCGGGTCCGGACCCAGACTTTGTCCAATGCAGACCCAACATTATAACCTACTAAGAAGGATTTAATGTTGACAGTGTTTCTTTTAAGTGGCGGCACTTTACTCGTCTTTACGGTATACGGGCTTTACGGCGCATAAACTTCCAGACCAATCACATGCATTGTAAGATCACCAAAAGCACTCCTTAGCCAATCAGATCTAAGCGCATTCAGGAGTGCAGCGCACACACGGGCGAGATACGAAGCGATAAACCGCAGTCGGAGTGTAAAGCGAGTCAGACGGCGTGCTCTGAAAAAAGAAAAGTCGATAATGAAAAAAAAAGTCTTGGCTGGACAGCTCACTTCTCTCACTAAACAAGAGAGTGTGTGAGAGAGGAATACAAGAGAGAGATAAACTGTTAAGATGTGAAATTCAGTTAACTTTTTTTTTGTTATGAAGCATTTTTAATGTAGCCCTTGTTTTTAGTTGAAGTTTTATAAATAAGTAATTAAGTTCAGCATTTAAAACAATAAATATTATTGAAATATACTGAATTGTGTTTGTAATGTCTCGGTCTTTCAGTTGCTGATGACAAAATGCTGATATTAGGCTACTCCACTATACAGGATATAACATCGAATCATAACACACAAGTTAGAAATTACGAGGGTCCGGACCTTGGCCTGAGGAACTTCCCTCTTAACTGGACCTTACTGAATTCTAATTAAATAGCCCTGATTTAGGGACAGATAAAAAGCATACAGGTTGTATACAGTGTCGAATTTGGTATAGTATTTTGAGCTACAACAGCAACAGAAGACTGGCGTTTCATCAGTTAAGTGTAATATTTTTCTGGATGCAGCCGTTCTGCAGCAGCTGCCAGCCAGAAACAAATATAAGTGTCAAAATGTCTTCTATGAAGCAGTTAAGTCAGTGTTAGGCACAGTAAAAGGCTTTCAGACAAGTGTACAGATTTCGTTTTCTCTCTGCCAATGTAAAAGTACAGTGACATATCAAAGCTCCGTAAGCCCATGTGTACAATAACCCATCTCTGTTGGTGTGTGTAAGCAGGTCAGGTTCTAATTTGATCAGTGTCAGTCAGACCTGATCGGGTCAGGTATCAAAATCACAGGTACAGAACGACTTCAGGCTTCAATTTTATGCCTTGTAAATCTGTCTGTCCTCTTTCTTTCTGTCTGCGTGCGGATGCAGCGTGGGGTGCTGAGGGCTCAGGTGGACACTCTGGACTGGCTGAAAGCTCGTCTGTCTGTGCTGGAGGACATGAGCGCTGATGCTGAAGGAGTTACACAGAGAGCAGCCCTGGAAGATCTCTCCAACAAACTCAGTGCTCTTCTCACCTCTCTGGAGGAAGTAAGCGTGTTCTCTATGTATGAATTGTCTTGCCCTTAATCTATAAAGGGGTCGGCAGCACTTGGTTAAATAAGTGTTTCCAGATGTTGATAAAGACCTGTTTCACTGCTCCACAGCCCAATGCTGCAGGGGCCTTTATACCTTCCTAACCAAAGTATGGAGTTGGGCGTAGTGACCTCAGGCTCTTGTGCGTCTTGCAGATGTTTGAAGAGACCTGTTTCACTGCTCCACAGCCCAGTGCTGCAGGGGGCTTTATACCTTCCTAACCAAAGCATGGTGTTGGGCGTAGTGACCTCAGGCTCTTGTGCGTCTTCCAGATGTTTGAAAAGACCTGTTTCACTGCTCCACAGCCCAATGCTGCGGGGGGCTTTATACTTTCCTAACCAAAGTATGGAGTTGGGCATAGTGACCTCAGGCTCATGTGCGGTTTCCAGATGTTTGAAAAGACCTGTTTCACTGCTCCACAGCCCAGTGCTGCAGGGGGCTTTATACCTTCCTAACCAAAGTATGGAGTTGGGCATAGTGTCCTCAGGCTCATGTCCGGTCTCCAGATGTTTGAAGAGACCTGTTTCACTGCTCCACAGCCCAGTGCTGCAGGGGGCTTTATACCTTCCTAACCAAAGCATGGTGTTGGGCATAGTGACCTCAGGCTCTTGTGCGTCTTGCAGATGTTTGAAAAGACCTGTTTCACTGCTCCACAGCCCAATGCTGCGAGGGGCTTTATACCTTCCTAACCCAAGTAGGGTGTTGGGCATAGTGACCTCAGGCTCATGTGCGGTCTCCAGATGTTTGAAGAGACCTGTTTCACTGCTCCACAGCCCAATGCTGCAGGGGGCTTTTAACCTTCCTAACCAAAGTATGGAGTTGGGCATAGTGACCTCAGGCTCATGTGCGGTCTCCAGATGTTTGAAGAGACCTGTTTCACTGCTCCACAGCCCAATGTTGACTCTTTCTCAGCGGTGGCCACACCTTAGAATAGCTGCATTGAAACATTTGGACACAGTGTATTTGAGCTAATGAGTTAACTGTGAGAGAGAAACAATACGGAAGCTAACACGCTCTCTGTCTCTGCGTGGTAAGGACATGTCTTTAAATGGACACAGTGAGAAGGACCAGGCGCAGCAGGAGGAGGAGGAGTTGCTGCAGCCGAAGGAGCACAGCAGAATCCTGAATGCAGATAGTGCGGCAGAGGCCAGACAACTGCTTCTGATTCACCAGGTGGGGAGATGCAGCAAAGGTCTACTGTGTGAGCTCTATTCATGAAAAGCCTACAACTGAATCTCGTATTTATAAATAATGAGTAACTGCATCTCTGTTTGGAGCAGCAGAGGCTGAAGATCCAGCAGAGGAAAAAGGATGTGAAGCTGCATGGGCTCTGCACTCGTTCTTATGGTGCGCTGATGCGGGATGATGAGAGCAAAGAAGAATGCAGCAGAGCAGCTCAGGAGGAACATCTGCAGGTGCTGCTACCGGCTATATTACATTTTAAGGGAAAAATAGCTGGAAAACAATGAGAAACACAGACAGTGTGTTACTAATGTTCACTGTAATTTGCTCATCCATGCATGTCCATTGAATGTGTGCCATTTCTTTTTGTGTTTGGGTTTCAGGCCACTGTACGTGCATGGCAGGACTTTGAGCTAGACAGAGAGGCTGTGTCGCAGTTTGTGTGCAGCGCCGCTCCTATCCTGCAGAGGGAGCGCATCTTCAGCAGTTTGGAAAACCTCACTGCTGAACTTCATCATGTCAAAGTAAGAACACTGACACAATATAGCATAGTGATAAATATTATATCATTCATATGTTATATCATGATACTGAAAGACATATTTACGATATGAGGCTTACTTGTATGTGCATTTTGTGAATATGGTAAATGCCTGCTTTTATGTGTGTACAGGAGCTTCACACAAAGACAGGTGTGCTCACAAATCAGGCCCAGTCACTTGTGAAAAAAGCAACTGAGATCCAGCTGGGTGCCCAGAATCATTCTCTTCTGAACAGTCAGGCCCAGGCTGCTGAAGAGAGAGTGCAGGAAATACAAATCGGCCTTGAGAAAATGTAAGACTGCTTTGGAGAATATCCGTGGCTCTGTGCTTGCAACAGTTCCCGTTTACTTTTGCTTTCTTTGTATTAATATTTTAGATGGGATATGCTGGTATACTGCAGCGTGTAATGGTTTGAAAGGAAAGAGGCTTTTCCTGAGGATTTACCTCTGAACCAAGATGACATTTCCTCTGCTACCAGACTATTCAAACAAAGAGTTGCATTTAAAGCCGCCCTGAACTGTCAGCCGCTTGTCAAATAATACTGATAGACGTTTTAATTGTCGATATTGTGTGTTGCATGTCTCTCTTTATCTCTCTGTCCACTCAGGACATTGGAACTTGAGCAGATGCAGGCACTGTGGCAGCGTTTTAATAATGAGTCAGAAGCGTTTGCCTGCTGGGTGTGTGAGAGAGAGAGAGACCTGGAGGCTATGGACCACAGCTCTACTCCCTTGGATCAGCAGATTCAGACTGTAAAGGTAAACAGACATGACCGGAACAGTAAAGATGTTGTTGTTTAGTTTTTTCTACACACAGACAACTGTACCTGTAAAGTAAGTTTTAAGTGACTAGTTCTGCAAAACAGATCTAGTTCACACAGTTACTCCTACTGCAAACATAGCTGATCACCCAAGATGTGTTTGGTGTTTAAAGTTTGCTTCTTTAGCAGAGCATGTGAGTGGAATAAAGCTGCAGACATTTCTGCTCCACGATCCAAGCATTTCTGTAATCAGCCCAGCTCAATCGCTCTGAATTTTATTTTCAGTCCAGTCCTTATTGTATCATTTATGGCTATTATTAAGCAAATAACCTGTAAACATTCTACACAGGCATGTTTAAAAAGAAAGTCTGACTAGTTGGTTGAGTGATACTCAAGCATTTTCAGAGCGAGAGAGAGAGAACGCTGATGCTCTGACTTTCTGAAAAGCCGCTCCACATTCCGACCAAAATCATGTTGCTCCGCTCCTCTCACTCTTTGCACACTATGCGCCACTTGCATGCTATGTTCTGTGTTCTTTCTCTAGAACTCTGAAGGACACGTACATTCATGTGTTTGTTTGCGGCAGTCGTGGCCTGAAGGTTAGGGATCTGGTCTTGTGACCAGAAGGTCGCCGCTTTGATCCTTGGGACCGGCAGGCAACGACTGAGGTGCCCTTGAGCAAGGCACCTAACCCCGACTGCTCCCTGGGAACCGTGGATAGGGCTGCCCACTGCTGGGGGCACGTGTGCTCACTGCCCCCTAGTGTGTTTATTCATTAGTGTGTGTCTGCACCCACTATGTGCCACTTGCATGCTATGTTCTGTGTTTTTTCTCTAGAACTCTGAAGGACATGTACATTCATGTGTTTGTTTGCGGCAGTCGTGGACTGAAGGTTAGGCATCTGGTCTTGTGACCAGAAGGTCGCCGTTTTGATCCCTGGGACAGGCAGGCCACGACTGAGGTGCCCTTGAGCAAGGCGCCTAACCCTAACTGCTTCCTGGGTGCCGTGGATAGGGCTGCCCACTGCTGGGGGCACGTGTGCTCACTGCCCCCTAGTGTGTATATTCACTAGTGTGTGTATATGTGGGTGTTTCACTGCACGGATGGGTTAAATGCGGAGGTCAAATTCCATTTTGTGCAAACACATGTGGCCAATTCTAGTTTGTCTGACTGTAAGTCCTGACTTTCAGAATCTTGCCCAAAGGTTCTTATTAGTGTCATGGCGAGGGCTTGACAGGGTAGAGAAATCAAACACAGTTTACTGTGTGGAGGGCTGCGTTATCACTCACTTACTCTACTAATATTCCTTATGAAGCTAAGAAGTTAAGAAAGCCTACATGCTGAAATCACTCAACTACATACCATTGTTAAGTAGTTCCAAAAAGACTTGGTTAGGTGGTTTCTGACACCGTGTGACATACTGTTACCCATAAAGATGCTAGTAAGTTGACTAATATTTAGCAATAGCCTCATAGCATAGACCAAGCATGTCTTAGCTGATGGATCACATTTAGGGTGAGGGGAACATTTGTAAATTTACATTTTTGTCCAATTGTTCTTTTAAAGTACTTTGAGTAACAATAGAACAAACCACTGATCTAAAGTATAATACAACTGTTTTCATCGACATCTTTCTGTTTTTCTTTTCTCAGGCAATAGAGGCAGGTTTAAAGGAGAGAATGAATGTCTTGAGCCAGCTGGAGATGGAGTCTTATGCTCTTACTCGTTTCATAACTCCAGGGGAGGCAGAGTGCATTAAAACTCGTTTAATACAGATTGGCAGGTACTGGGAGGAGCTTAAGAACAATGTGAAGCAGCGAGGAGAGGAGCTTCAAGTTAGCTCTGCTCATAAAATGAAGTTGACTGAAGATCTGGATGAGGTACTTCCACATAAATGATTTATCTCTGGGTTCTTATGATGTTTTAAGTCTAGATTTTTTTATAAACAATTTGTTTTGTTTGTGTAAGGTGAAAGATCTGTTGAAAGAGCTTGCGAAGAAGTTGAACAAGCCAGTTGCTTCTTGCTCATCATCCTCAGGAACCTACCAGGCTCTGCATGATCATATGGTAAGTCTTTATGTTGCAGTAATGCTGGCTGTATACAAATTTGGAAGCTATAAGTAAGAAACATTAGTATGTATATATTATATTATATATAGCATTTGCTTTTGTGCGTTCTCTTTCCTTCCAGGATGTCTGGCAGGCTCTAAAGCAGCTGGAGCCTAGGCTGGTGTCACTGAGCCTAGGCTTGAGAAGGCTCTCTGATGGGGGTCAGGTGGAGAAAGAGGTAGCAGACCTCCAGCAGACTCATATACGGTGCACAACCGAAGCTGCCAGCAAACAAGCCATGCTGGAAGATCTGCTTACTCTGTGGCAAAAGTAAGTTCTTATTTTACTCATTTGTCTCCTCAGGTCAGACGGGCAGAAATATGCCCCCTTATACATCACAAAGCCTTATTCTTTTCAAGAATGTGGCTTTAAGTAGAGTATAGAGAAATAGAGACAGTAAGAAATGATTTTGTGCAGTTTTTTGTTTGTTTTCACTGCATGGGTTTTCTTTTGCCAGATATGAAAGGGATCTCTCAGTTCTGCATGGCTGGCTGGACAGGTGTGAGTATCTCTGTAACTCTGGTACTCCGTATCTGACCACGGATACAATCAAGCTTCATAGCCAGCTACAAATGCTGCAGGTAATTTAACACATAAGGACATGCACATAAGAGAGCTTATGGCTAAGACATCTTCCCATTTGTTGTTCAGAGCCTAAATGTTTTTTTTGTATTTGTGTTGGGTCAGTTTTAGATGTACCTTTGTGATTAATTGATAAATCCATAACCTGATGTTGTGATTGCCCAGGATCTGCAGTCTGAGGTTCCCTCTCAGGAGTCCTTGTTGGAAAAGCTGGAGACCCAGGCTGAGTCTCTGTACCCCACAGCGTCAGAGGAACGAGTTGGAGAACTGACAGAGCTTCACTGCAGCCTGGAGGAGAGATGGTGCTCTCTCAGTACAAACATACCTCTCAGGTACTGTAATCTTTCTAGCTATGTGTCCTACGGAGAATTACAGAAAGATTGTCTTCACACTGACCTGTCAAAACTACAAATGGTTGTAGGGTTTTTTATGCTTAAAATGTTTCCTTTATTTTATTAGCATGTTATGGAATTATAAAGAGAGTAATTTACCTCTATGTGAGGAATACTGAGTGTGTCTGAGTATGGCAGTTTTATTGCTTTCCAGGATTCAAGAACTGCAGGCCCATCAAACTCAACTGGAGCAGTTTAACCAGGCTTTGATAACCCTTATCATGTGGAGTGAGAACTTCCTTGGGGAGCTGAGGAGCAAATCTAAAGTCTCCATCACTGACTTGGCATCTGCTGGTACCCAGATCAAGGTAAGGAATATTGTTTGGATAAAATTGATTCGAACTACTGACCCATGAAAGAAAAGTTTTTCCCTTAGTCTAAACATAACTGGTCAGACATGCTTGGCTTTCAGTTGTTGCTACTTTTGTTTCGCCATAGAGCTACATAGGATTGTTAGGTAGTTTCAAAAAGACTTGGTTAGGTGGTTTCTGACACTGCATGACACACTGTTAACTATAAAAATGTTAGTAAGTTGGCTAATATTATTTAGCAATAGCCTCATAGCACAGATCAAACATGTCTTAGCTGATGGATGACACTTTCTTTGGTATTTAGCTTATTAAAACTGTAAATACTGTTTAAACAGAGGAGGATGGGTCTCCCCGTGTGAGTCCTGGTTCCTCCCAAGGTTTTTTCCTTCAGTCTGAAGGACTTGCCACTGGCTTGCTCGTAGGGGGATATATGTTGTAACTGTCTGTTTTCAAAACTTCTGTAAAGCTGCTTTGTAACAACATCATTGTAAAAAAGCGCTATACAAATAAACTTGAATTGAATTGAATTAAATTTAGGGTGAGGGGAACATTTGTAAATTAAAATTTTTGTCAAATTGTTCTTCTAAAGTACTGTGAGTAACAATATAACAAAATGCTGTGATCTAAAGTACAATAAAGGGTAAAATGTTTATTACAGCTGCACTGTGATTGCAATCAACGTAGAGAAATACTTCTACTAGTAATGTTTGTGCTGTAGACCTCTTTACTAGAGCGGATGAATCTGACACTTTGATGTAAGCATGTTGAAAGAGTATTGAAAAAGAGTTTAAACAAAACTCGAACAACTTGTGTGCATGCATGTGAGTTATCTACTCATCATATATTTACTGTATAGTGTTTGTTTTGCACTTGAGACCTCAAGCATCAAGCTGGACCTACTTTGTGGAGGTGACATTAGATGGTCCTATACCATGCTCAATTACTCATACTGGACATTATAAAAATGCTTATACTAATGCTAAATACTAATTTCTGATACCACTTAATATAATGTAAGCCCAGTAGTGTGTTTTGCCGCACTATTAAACAAACGACTAATGCTGGCAGTGAAGGATGGTCTTTCACACAAACACAACCACTTTCTCAATGCAGGTAAGGGCACATAGTCTAGCCAAACAGAGGGGAAATAAAGTCAAACCCAAAGTAAAACAAAAGTTATGCTGACTTTATTTTGTTTGACTGAATATAATGGTCAGGTATAAGTATTAGCACAGTGTTAACATGTATTAAATAGGTTGTAGATGGACTGTATTGTCCTACTGTATACATCACTACCTAGTTTTAGTAGTTGTCAGCTCTGCTGTAGCTCAGTTTTCCAGTGTGTTTGCTCAGTAATTGGTTGCTATAAACAAAGAATGTGAAACCTTTTTTCCATATAACATGTTAGAGTAAAAGTACTTTGTTGAGTAAAATATATTTAAAAAGCTTCTTGTTTTTTGTTGTTTAATGTTGTTTGCTGGTGAATCTACATAATCTAATCTTACAAAAAACACTTTCTCTTTATACAGGATGACGAGTCTCTTCTCCAGACCCAGAAAGAGTCAGTGGATGGCCTGCAGCAGCACATCAATGCTCTTGGTCCCTCTTTAGCCCCTGAGGACCTCCTGCGGTTGCAGGTCAGAAAAGAGGACTGTCTGCAGCCTTTCTGTGAGGCTCAGAGCCTTCTGCAGCGCCGGAGCGAGGCCTTAGTTAAACTAGAGACTTTCCTGGTGACCTACAGATCAACCACCAACTCGCTTCAGACCCTCCTGGGAGCTGTTGAAGGGCGGGACAGCTGGGACAAAGCCAAGGCTGGGCAGCTCAACCAGGAACAAGGGCAGCTGGCTCAGGAGTTAGCCTCCCTGGAGATGCAAGCTATAAGTTTGGACAGCTCTCTTAACAAGGCATACCTGCACCTGCACGGGATCGGGGGAGAGCGGACGTCTTGCCGGCGGCTTGTCGACGAGCTGGGATCAGGTCTGCAGGGGCTCCAGAGGATCTTGGGGACAAGGCAGAGCGAGGCAGAGGCACTAACAGCCATGTGGAACTCCTTTAGAGGGAGAAAGGAGCTGCTGCTGAGAAGCCTAATGGAGCTAGAAGAGAGAGCCAGAAAAACATGGCTTACAGAGCCCAGCACACAGAGCTTTCAGCAGAGGTACTGCATCTGCACCGCTTATACCTCTGTTACCTCTTTATATTACAGCATTACCAGATAAGGGAAGATAACAGAAACTTCTCTTTTCCTGCAAAACCATATGCCATTGGTTCAGTTTAGCATTATTTGTGTGCAGACACAGTGTTAAAAGGTTAACGCTCTCAGAAGATCTAAAAATAAGCACAGAAATATAAAAAAATAAATAAATAAATATAGGGGTGGCATATTGGGTGACAAAAATTAAATTTTAATTGTATAATAAGCATAGCAGTATTATTATTATTTTGGTCTGATCACTAAATCCAGTTGAACAGGATGAAATATACTGATGATGTCAACTGCGTGCTCAGAAAAGCATATTGTGATGTAATGTGACATAATTTATACAGATAACAATGAGAATTGACAAATTGTCCACTGTTTAATGTTAACTTCCTCATATAATTTTGAGGGTTGCAGTTAGTTTAAGATTGCAGTTAGATTATCTCTGAAGCAACAACAAATGGTAAAAAAAAAAGTTGACCAAAGAGCCATGCAACCAATTAAAATATATTAAACAGGAAAGAAATGCTATTCAGTTATCTAAATCAATCCACACTAAAGAAACAGTTTTTTAATAAATCATTAAAAAACACAATACTAAAACTAATACACAGGCTGGCAGGTGGAACTTAGAAGTATAAATTATAGTTTAGTGAAAACATCCCCTTAACTGGGAGATAAGTTATACTTATTGTCCTACTCCCAGTATTCAATATGCTCTCACTATTGGGTTTTATAAATACCAGCACTAGCACTAGCATTAATAATATTTATAGTCATGCTAAAAATACTAAATATGTACAGTTATATACAACTTCTGGGTGTCCCCTTTAGAATTAAAGGTTTTATTTGTTGTTTTCTAAGTGAAAATAATTTAGCATATCCTCACATGGAGACAACACATTTCTTCATGTTTTAAAACACAATTATGGTTTATGTCCTGAATGTATCACTGTAATAAAACTACAATATAAAATATCACTGGTGCAAGTATTATAACATGTTTTATATGTGAATCGTCCCATATGTTTATCTACAACTAGCATTGTTCAAACTGTTGCATTTGGATGTGTACATGTTTAAATTAATATATAAAACCACATTGAGAATTTGATTTGATGCAATACATTGATACAAGGGTTCAAACCTTTTTACTTTCCTTTTTCCTTACATTAATATTTTAATATAATGAATCATTAATATAAATAATTAATTACGTATAATTAATATATGAAGTTTATTAGAGCCTTCACCATTATAAAAGTACAATACTTCAAATAATGTTTGATCTTTCTAGTGTAGTCTATTTAGCATTATATATATATATATATATATATATATATATATATATATATATATATATATATATATATATATATATATATATATATATATTTTTTTTTTTTTTTTAAACTCTAGTTACCCGTTGCTTGGTTTAAATGTTCATTACGAATGAAGTAAAAAAATAATATTGTCCAAAATTACTGCTTTTTGTGTATGTGTGTTTGGCTTTATGTCTCAGGCTGTGGATGCTGGACCAGTTGGAGGAGGAGCTCCAAGCCCTGCAGCATAGTCAGTTGTGGTTAGGAGAGAGAGGAGAGCAGCTATCCCACAGAGACCATGAGCTGGCTGAGGAGGCCCAGCAGGATGTAACCCTGGTCCAGTCCATCTGGGAGAAGATAGAGAAGCTCATCTCTGAGGAGTTAGTTTATCTTCTGAACGTGTACACATAACCTTCAGGCTGAAATCTTGAGGAAAGGGGTTTATTCTTATTTTCTCTGTGTGTGCAGGCAGGAGCAGTGTGCACTCCTGTTGGACATCTGTAAGGATTACTTTACCCTAAAGTCCAAAATCAGCTCTGCTGTCGAAAGAGCCCTTGCTGTCACTGCAGCCCAGTCCGGTCAGCACAATCCAGAGGACATCCGGAGGGCTCTGTCCAGGGTCAGTCACCTTTCTCACTCTGCTTTGCAGCCATATTAAGATACAATATCTTTAGTCAGTAATGGTGCACATTTTCCCACAACTCCTTACTACTAGCATAAGCATTACAGTGAATGCCCTGTAACCATGGAAACCATATGTCAGTGGTGTAGACCACTTCAGATATTTCTCAGATGTTTATCAGTCAGTGTTTATTGTAACAGAACAATAGAGTATAAATAAGGTTGGGCAATTTCTCCATTGACAGTGGAAACACTTAATAATACATGACATGATTTATCATTATTGTCTGTTTTTCTTTAGCTGGAGGCGGTGAGGCCGGAGTTGGCAGGCACACAGGAGGAGCTGAATCTGTTCATCAGCAAAGGCAAACGCCTCATTACTGAGCTGAGGAGGCTTTCAGACGACATGGGAGAAGGTGTCCGCGCCGAGATGGACACAATCGTGGACCGGTGGCTGGATGTGAGAGTTTTTTGTTGGTCTAGTTCTTGTGTTCTGTCTAAAGCAAAAAAGAAACAGCAGCATCAGTCCATGATCATAACTCGTGTGTTCTTGTGTTGCGTCGTCTGGTTCTAGACATCTGAGAAGATGGATGCTGACGTTGATCGTCTTACAGTCTCTCTTGCACTGTGGAATGATATTAACTCTATCGCCAACGACATTGAGTGTTGGAGCATCACTTCTGTTAGTGAGCTCAGTGATGGAGCTGTTAACCTCTTAACCAGCTCTAACGTGGAGGAGCGTCTCACTCAGTTCAAGGTCAGCTGGAGGACTGAACGAACAAGTCCTCACAATACCTGCAGAGAGTGAGAAAAACTGCACCAAAAGATGTTTCAAAGATGCTATGTTTTCTGTTTGAATAGCTGGAGCTGGACAGTAAGGAGGAGGTACTGGAGGTCCTGCGGGGAAAAGTGACTGAACTGCGAGAGGTGACAAAGACCCAGCAAATGCCCACAGAGCTCCAGGTAAAAACAGATCTTGCAGTCAGCATGGCTCTGTTTAAAGGCTTGTTTTATGATCAATAAAAACAATGAAATTATTGTTACTAGAGGCACTTGATTTAAATACACAATTTAATTCCATTTGATTCCATTTGATTTTCTGCATAATTTCAGTTCATTAGAAGGCCACTGTGCTTGGTTCTACATTCTATGGTCATTCTTTTATTGATCACTAAAAACCTCATAACCTAGATTTACATTGATCAATGCTGTGGTTTCTCTTGTCAGTCTGGCCTGAAGAAGTATCTGTACCATGCTGTGTATCCTTTAGGCAATGGAAGCTGACCTGAAGAAGAAGATCTTACATGCTGAAGAGGTTTATCAGCAGACCAGGTCCATTCTGAAGGACTTCAGCTCTAAAAGACAACATCTCCAAGACATAATTTCCCAGATGACTGAGCAGTTGGAGGCCACTGAAGATATGCTATCAGAGCTATCTCTATCATCTGATATAGAAAATGTGGCTAAGATAAAGGTCAGTCTTTCCTTTTTGTTTTAAATGAATGTTTAATTAATATAGATTTTTATATATTATATATTTTGGAATATCACTTTTTTATTATGTTTTGTATGAAGTTTCAAGAGTCTCCTGCTGAGATTGTGTATCCTCACTGTCCAAAATGGCGGCTTCAGAGGACCAAAAACTTACTTTACTTTTAATGCAAGTCGGATGAACCAGCTTGTTTACAGGGTATTTTGGAGCATTTCTATTGGTTCATTCATGATAAAACAGTGTGAACATCAGCTGCCGTGTTCAAATGATGGACAAAAATGTTTATCTTTGTACAGCAACGATATTTTATCTACCTTATTCATCTCACTATGTCATTGGTAACGTGACTAAGGTTTTGTTTGCAATCCGTGATCTCTGTGTTTCTCCTTAAGCACAGTTTAGACCTGTTTTGTTGTTTCAGGATCTCCAGAGGACTCTGAAGCAGATGGACAGTGGTTTGGATGTGGCAGGCGAGTCTCTAAGAGCTCTATGCAGAGCTTATCCATCGCAGCATCTCACCCAACTGGGAGAGGGCATTACAAACCTAGTGAAGCAGAGTGAGGCAGCCGCTCAACGTTCCACTCGGATCTTTGGGGTTCTACAGGAAGCCCTTCTCCAGCGTTTTAATGGTGAGAGAAAGAGAGTGCAAGGCAGGCCCGGTGCTCAGTAATAGAGTTGGGAGTGTTTTTATAGGTGCATGCAGACGTGTTGTTGTTTATGATTATGCACTACGGCCTACCTGAGCATGCCAACCACACACCTGTGCCACAGACGCTTTCTCTCACACAGACAGTATGACTGCTCTCCTTGGGAATTGATTAAGGTTCGTTACTAGGACGACCAAGAGACGTTCCTTCCAGACACTCCCACACAGCCCATCTGGTCACATAAACACAACTGTAGATTCATCCCTTGTTAATTACAGATCCCTCTGCCTGCCTGTCTGTCTGTCTATCCGTCTCTGACTCTTTCTCTTATGTCCCGTTCTGTGCTCACTTACAGAACTTGCACATGGTTTCCACCACTGGCTCGCAGAGCTGAGGACTAGAACTGAGAGCAATTCTGGGCAGGCAGGAGAAGTTCCTGACATTTCGACTCAGCTGCAGACACTCAAGGTATCAATTATGCTAAAAAACGCCCTATACCTCACACTCATTTATTGTGTGTAGATGTTGTTCCTCCTGTACTGACCTTTTCTGTGAAAGGTACAACTGGACTTAGTTTACCACCTGGGAGCAACCTTGAGTCATTGTTCATTGGTGGATTATTCTATAACAGCTTTGCATTAACCCCTCTGCTTTAATGCTAATATGCAACACATCACAGCTGCAGAAAGCTTCATTATTTGTCCATATTTTACTTTAATTTCAATTCAAATAAAAACTTCAAATTCTGTTTTGACTGGACCAACTGGATTGGTCCAAAATTACATGAGAGAAAATAGCATGTGCATGAACTTCTAAGTGTTTAGTGAGCAGTTGAGTCGTACTCCTCCTCAGTTGCTGCCAAATATTTATTATCTTTTAGGTTGCATTGGAGCAGATGGGGGAGGGTGAAAAGCGCTTGGCTGAACTGAGTGCAGAAGGAGAGAGACTTCTATTACACCTCTCCAAAGCCGGGGCTGGAGGGGTGCAGGAACGTTTAGCCTCATGTCAGCTGGCCTTGGATGGGTTTGTGGTGGCGTGCAGACAGAGACTGCACTCTCTGGAGGAGACTGCTGCCCTACAGGATGGGTAAGAAAATGCAGCTAATGGACTGATTGATGCAGATGTTGTCACAGTTTCAGCAGTAGTGTTAAAATAAAAACAAGGACTGCTATCACAGATGATATCAAATGTTTAGTAAAGAATTGGAGGCCTACTGAGACAGCAGTGGAGAGCTGAAACATGATATCAGCTAACGTGTTTGAAGCTGGAGTTGCAGCCGTGTGTTTTGGTAATTACTGTAAAGCTATCACAGTTTTACCAAATAGGCCCTGAATTTGTTTAGGTTTGAGGTCCGTGTGGAGGAGTTGAGAGCCTGGCTGCAGCAGATGGAGGCGAACTTGCAGGCAGAACCTGCTCTTTGGGGAGAGAGCCAGCAAGGAGACTTTGACTGCTCTTCACAGCTGGAGAGAATGGAGGAGCTCCACAAAGAGCTGCTAATGAGAAGGTATGTATTTAAGGTCTTTTTTAAGCCTAAAAAACTTAGAGGCAGGTTTGACAGATTCAGGTCTGCATTTCTGACTTAACAACAAGCCAATAGCTCTTATCTGCCTTATGAACCGAGAAAACAAAGCACACATCTGAAATCAAACTGTCTTCTTCTCTAGGCCGTCTCTTGAGCGCCTATGCCAGGCCACTCTGACCATGTCTGATTGTCGAGCAGCGGGCACGGAGGCCAGTCTCTCCATGGAACTGCTCTCCTCCTACCAGGCTCTGGTGCAGGAAATCTGGGTGCGACTACGTGGCCTACAGGAATACCAGGCGTTCAGGGATGCACTCGGGGCCATGGGGGACTGGCTGGAGGAGGTGGAGGAGAGGTTGGAGAAGCTTGAGAGCACAGAGGGGAACAAAAAGGAAGTAGAGGAGAGACTGGAACGAGTGCAGGTATTTTTAGAAATAGGACACTTATATGCTTAATAAAAAAAACAACCTGGACATTCAGTTAAAGGGGGACCAATTTATGTTTCCCTATCCTGTCAGGTGTAAAAGATCTGCAAAGCCCCAGACACACCACTTTTCTCAGTTGCTCGATATGCCTCATTAGAATTTCATCTTGTTTCTTTGTTACAAGATGACATCACTTGACCCTCACACAGAGAGATATAAAACACAGTAATGTGGGGACAAAACTTGTAGAGCTGACAAATCAGGCCTATAGACGAAATAATGCGTCAGATCATGAATATAGTTGTACAATATGAGAAAAAATATTGCATTCGAAAATCTGAAGCATGTTAATCTATTCTAGTACACCCCAAAAAATAAAATTATGAACATGAAATATTGGCCTAATAGTTCTCCCCTTAAGTTTTTTATTTTATGTGCACTCTAATTGTTTGGACACCATGCCGTCTTTTGATTTTTACTTCAATTAGTAGTAAAGATATCTGCAGAAAATGCTTGAAGTATGTTTTTCCTCCCAGAGTACATCTATTGCATATATTGTTACGTATGTGTGACATTGTTTTCATATCTGGATTGGCTGAATCAGATGTATGAAAGTTAAGTAATGGATGGGGGAGCTTACTGGGTACAGGTTAGGACTAAACTCTGCAGGAAAATAGCTCAGCATGAGGAGCATTTGATTACAAGAAGGAGGATTGAGGAACACTGCTTTAGATGAGCACCTGAATGTAGTCTACAATGCTTAAACTACTCAAATACTCTACTACTCCATGAGCATGTGCCGTTTCAGGCTGCATGTGTGCTTTTTCTGCTGATGTCGGCCCAATACTGATACTCATCAATATCTTTATGCCAGCTCTTGTTCTTGCCGTTGCAGTGAACTGCATTGCTAAGCATACTCTGGAATTTCAAGATGCTGACAGTGTGTAAATAGTTGTTTAGCTGCCAGAATTGGCAGCGGTTGTTGGCTGTCAACGGAAAATGCCAGAAATTGTTGCGTGTTCTTGGCACGCTCTGGTGAGTTAGATGTTAGATGGTATGTCTCCTCAGTTGTGAGGGAGTTGGTGCTTTTGTCTCAGTAAGCACTAGAGGGAGATATTTTAAATAGATCACAAGGGCTTCAAGTTGACAGAGACTAAGGAGGGGTAAAGGATCTCAGGGTGCTTAGACAGTGCTCTTCACTGTGTCCACTGTGCCTATTCTAAGGTGCCTTACAATAATGACCACTGAACAGTGACCTATACATCATACACCATTACTGAATATACATGTGCTGCATATTTTGTTGCAGCCTTGCGTCTGGCCACTGTGAGTTGACTATGAACATCTTACTGATGTGGTGATAAATTTCAGTGCACATCAGACACTAGCTCTTAAAAGATTTCTCCAGTGTCTACAATATCATTGTGAATTAGAAGCACATGGTGAAATCTGAATCTTATCAGATAATTGCTTAAAATATGTCAGCATCAGAAGGATATTTAGCTTTGACTGACATTTAAAACTAATAATTGATGAAACGTTTACTGGTTTCATAACGTGTAGGCAACACTGAGCTTCTGTGTTTGACTAGGCTTTCTACAGTTTTCCCTTTTTTGGTTAAAAACGTCTGCAGATGATATGTACATGGAAACATCGGATATCAGCATCAGTCTACTATTGTCCTGGAGCATGTCCTGACATGCTGTCAGTTCTTGGTTGTAGGGAAAGCAGTATTTTTAGAATACTAGGTCAGAGTTGGCAATTGAATATTTATACAGTAGCATTGTCCAGAGTGTGCATATAAATATGTGTGTGTGTTGGCCTCCTCCTGTGCAGGATATCCTGTTGATGAAGGGTGAGGGTGAGGTGAAACTCAACATGGCTGCTGGGAAGGGGGAGCTGGTCATCAAGAACAGTGGGGAGAATGGACAGGAAGTGATCCATTCTAAGCTGGAGGAAGTAGAGGACGCATGGGCGGCGCTGCTGTTAAGGGCAATGAGTTGCCACAGGTAAAGGAATATTTTGTTCCTCTTCTGACCTTCTTCACCCTCTACTGACTAGCTAGGATTGTCTTTCGAAATGTCCTACTTTAGTCCACTAAACAGACATATGTACTGTATGGTTCATGTGTCCTCACTGGATTCAGTGCTGTTCTGTCATGTTAAGCCATGTACAGTCAGTAAATGAAGGACAATCTCCTTACTCTGTGTTGTGGGTTTCTAATAGTTTTATCCTTAACAGCTCTGCTCTGAGATCTTAGCCCAAGGAGAGCCAGTAAGGGATGAATGTGTGTAAACTGGATTGTGTCCGGTTTGAAGACAGGGTGCCATGGCCAGAGGCAGTTCACTTAGACCAAATTCAGTTCCCACTTGCCACAAAGGGGCACTGATGTCATATTCCAGCCTAATGTATCAGTTAAAGGCAGTCTTGAACATTTTATTTAATATCAAGTCAGCTAGTTAGTTCTTATAAGGAAAGTGCTGCATTTATCACCACTACTATTTAAGAAGTCCATGCTTCCCTCCCTTTTGGTCTTCTTCCTGCAGTCTTGTAGTCTTTATAGGAAAATAAAAAAAATAACGTTCACTTCCTGGTCCATGTGGTTTGATTATGGAAACAATGCAGCATAAAGAGCCTAATAATCCACCCGTTTACACTGAAATTCTAAACAGTGTTTCAACACTTTGAATGATACAATACTGGACAATAGAGCTGAATTCCAGTATTTGACTCGTTGGTTATTTGTTCATTGATAAGAAGAAACACAGCCTTAACAGGGTTAACAGTTTAAAGACTCTCTAAACACAGCCCAACAAAGATATTTTGACTCTTATAATAACATGTATTTCTAGGTAGCTGCAAAGAGGGCCTCACTAAACTGGACTCTTACTAGGCCCATGATGTATTCCATTCAGACAGTCCAAGCTTATTTAGCTTATAATAATAATAATAATAATAATAATAATAATAATACATTTTATTTTATAGTCATCTTTCTGTCACTCAAGGACACCTTACAAAAGAATACAAAGTAAACAAGGCAAACAATGATTAGAAAATAAAAAGCAAGAATATACATCATTAAAAATAAGACAAAGCAATAGATCAATCAGATGGAAAAGGCAGTCTTAAACAGGTGGGTTTTGGGTGTGGACTTCAATTGTGAATATGAGTTTATATATATGTTAGATGGTAAAGAATTCCAGAGCTGAGGAGCAGATATCAGTCTTAAAGGCACATTAACTAAATCGAAGTAAAATAGGTTGAAAAATGTTACTGTAAAAAAAGAAAAATGAGACATTTTGGTGCATAGAACCACACAAATGTAGATGTTAGGGGAAATTTAAATACAAGACAATTGTAGAATATGGGCCTTTTATAAAACAGTGCATCACATTTGTTGTAAATTGCATTAATGTTTTCTACAAATTATACTCGTTTCGCTGCAGTACTTGTTCCCACCACTGAAAGCCAGGTGTGCCAGATTTATTTGATGGTGTTTTGCGAGTAAAACAACTGTAGTCTGCAGTCTAGCCACTATGTTTTAGTGCATGGTTTGGAGTATGCTGCAGATGTAGAATAAATTTGCTATTGAGACATCCAGCGACACCTGGGCTTTCACTCATTTAAACTGATCAGTGCTGTGTTAACCAAACTGGCACAAGGTGCATCATGACAGGGCTGTTTGTCTAATTATCTAATGAGGGAATCACTCACCTCTCCATTCTCAGGCTACTATTCAGTAAGATCATGTGATTTGGCGACTGCACACCTACTGGCTTGTCTGTGCCAGCTGGCTGCCAGGAGTATTGACTCAATGATTAATTAATAATAACACGATGACAGTTTGAATTCATTTTGCATAATTGGAACTGATGGTTAGATTTGTCTTGTGGTATGTCTAAGCAAATGACATGGGATTTCTTTGTGATTGCATTAAAATGTGTGTTTGGGAGACTAATAATCATAATGATGATAATAACAAGAGACTTATTTATATAGTTCATTGGAATGTAATGATTTAGAGACAAATTAATATATATATATATATATATCCCTGCAGCCGTTTGGAGTGGACTGTGAGCCAGTGGGGTCTGTTTGTGCAGTCCCGGGCACAGCTGCAGAGCTGGTTGGAGCAGGTGGAGGCTGAGGTGAAAGGCCCTCTGGAGCCTCAGCTGGGTTTGAGGGAGAAAAGACAACAGTTGGAGCGGCTGTGCTTGCTCTCCACCGACGTGGAGGACCATCAGGGAGCGCTGTGCTATTTGGAAGAGAGCGCAGCCGAGCTCTACAAACGCACCGGCGACCCCACCTTCAGGGAGGACGAGACTGCCCTCCTTAGGGCCCAGTTTGACGATGTCCGAGCCGCCACAGAGGTGACATGCTGAGAACTGTGATGTTAGATCTTGGGTTGTTGGATTTTGGGTTACTTTAAGGCTGGGGTGGGCAATTAATTTTCCCATGGGGCCACATGAGAAACTGAAATGGTTTTAGAGGGCCAGACTAATATACTTAACTATATATATATATATATATATATATATATATATATATATATATATATATATATATATATATATATTGTATAGTATATATATATATATACCTTTATGAAAGGTATATATACCCCATTAGAGAACGGCTTACTGCTTCTTGCAATGAAGTGGGTTGTTACAAAGCTGGTCCTGACTGCTGCATCCCTGGACGAGGGGGGCTTTGTAAAAGAAATCCTTGCAGTTTCGCTAGCAAATGCCCGTTTCCGCTCTGCATCGGTCACGTTCTTGTATTTCTCTACGTGTTTAGTCTCATTATGGCAATTCAAACTGTAGTCCTTAAACACATCTATCCGCTCTCTACAAACTAAGCACACAGCTTTACCTTTGACTTCAGTAAATAAATATTTAGAAGACCAAACTCTGAATTCTGCGTCAATCTTTATTTATTTAGCGTTAGCTGACATATTTAAGGGCTAAGAGCTAACTTCTTGAAAGCTGTCTAGCTCATTTGTTGACACATTTGAACGGAGGTGCATAAGCGCACTGAGTGGAAGATGCAAATTTAAAAACAAAGTCAAAGTCTTTGTTTTTGTGCACCTATCACAGTGTAATAGATGCCATAGTTACACATCTACTTTTGACTTCAGATTTTCTCACGCGGGCCTGTCAGAGATTGCTAGAGGGCCGTATTGCATGCTTTTGTCCCTTTTTAGATTTAACAATATGTCATACAGTATCATAAAGTATATCAGCAAGTCTACTTGAGGTTTATAAAGGCAGTTGTGTGATGGCTAAGGTATATAGTTTCCATGATTCTCGTTGGTAGGATAGAAGTTCTGTTTTTGTTTGACCACTCTAATCTCGTAGCTCCATTAAAAGCCAAGTCTGTATTTAATTAGTAAAGACGTGTAATTGACAGAATGAAGTTTGTATTAAAATTAAAATTTCTTTTGCAGGAGAGAGTCAGATTTTCCGAAGGTGTCGTTTTTGAGCACAAGAAATACATGGAGACAGTGAGAGAGCTCACCGATTGGCTGCTTTCCAAAGGGGAGGAGCTTCAGCGTTGTTCCGACCCATCTGGTGACTCTGCCTCCGTTCAGCAGAAGCTCTCAGATGTTCGGGTGAGAAACTATAACAGAAAAGTCAGCTTGATGGATGTTAAATGATGTTTTGTGTAATATTCTAAAACTACTGCTCTGATGATCTGGGAGTGTGTTACAGAAACATCCTAACTTTTGTTTTCATTTTTTTCATGGCTTTAGCTGGTGTGCATACCATGCAAGTGTTGTTCCTCTTAATAAAACAACCAACAAACATCTCACAAGTGAAAACACCTTGCAGTAAAGATAAATATACCGTTATTTATATCGTTAATGTAATATCATTGTGCTACTTACAATAAACCTGTTAATGGAAAAATGGAACATGAAAACACAAGTTAGGACGTTGAAGCCATAAAGTTAGGTATGTTTTTAAGATTTAGGAAACTTTGTTTAGTTAAGTAATATCTGTAATATCTGGAGTTGGGAGTTAGGGTAACACAGTCCCATGACTACAAGCCAGAAGTTAGATAACACATAACAGAATGGATTGAAAAAAATGTAAGTAGAAGATAAAATAAAATAAAAACATAATGTAATGAAAAAAATGAATTTATTGTATTTAGATATGTCATCAACAAAAATAGGGCACAGCAGAAAAGTTGATAACTGTGTTTAACTGCATACATCACAGTTAATTATACTATTGCTGTTGCATGTGTATGAAATAATAGGCAAGAAAAGTTTCGACATTCTTGTGGAACCCTGTTGTAGTTCTTTTTCATTCACATTTTTCCTCATTTGATGTGAGCAGTGTGATGTAAGATGAGTCTCTTTTTTTGAAGAAGATGATCAAAGTCTATGAAGAAAAATGTGAAAAAAATATTGATCTGCTCGACGGAATTTCATCTGGCCTTGTGTATGTGTGTGAGAGTGGGCTTGCTGGAGAGAACAAGAACACACTTACTTCCAAGGACATTATTATTGCATGATATATTTGTATCTCAATGGGAACTCGGTTTGCTGTGTTTGCTGCATTTCAGGGGCTATTTGCTTTTACGTGCAGGATCCCAACCCATCTGTTGAGAGAGAGAAAGAGAAAGAGAGAGGGATAAGGAGAGACAGAGAAAGAGAGAGATTGATAAAGCAGGGGGAGGAATGTTTCCTAAACATTCTACCACCATAACTAATTCAGGAAGAGACGTTCAAGCAGTCCTGCACTTTAGTGTGCTTCACCTGCAGGATGTTTACTGAGCGTGAGATCTGATGCAATGTGTCCAGTTTTAGCTGCAAAAGCCGAACAAAAAGCAGAGATTTGTGAAAAACAGGTAGATTTGTTTTAGAATGTCAGAATATATAACACAACCTAACTAAACTAGTAACACTAGTAACAGTATTCATGTCTTTTATTAGGCACATTGATTAACATCCACAGTGCAAGCTAGAAAAAGTAAGTGAACCTCTGTGCTAATGCCAAAAGAAAGAATATCAAGGACACTAGACATCATATCATCAAAACTTCCTCTGTACTGTGAAGCATGGTGGAAGGAGCATCATGGCTTGGGGCTGCCTCATGGCCTGGAGCCTTGTGGTCACCAAGGGAACAATGAATTTAAAGTTGTCTCCGAGCATTTTCCCGGAGAATGTAAGAGCAGCAGCCCATGACCTCGCAATGAAGTAATGTTTGGTGACGCAACAAAACAGTGACCCAAAGCGTGTGTTTTGGAATGACCAAATCAAAGTGCTCACCTTAACCCTTTTGAGATGCTTACCTGAGGAGGGTCGTGCAAGCAAGGCATCCCAGAAATGCTGGAAATCCTCATCAGTGTTGCTGTAATTTAATTTGCAGCTAAACATTTGGTGGAGGTAATGCTTCTAAAAGGGGGATCTATAGGTTATTAAATATATGTGTGCACTTCCTCCAGCCTGTGCTGTGGGTGTAAAGTACATGAGAAGTATAACTGTTTTTGTGTTATTAGTTTAGTTAGTGTATGATTTTGACCTGGGTGACTGTCTGACCCAGTTTATTAATAATCCATGTAGAAATACAGGTAAACAGTTCAACTGTGGCTTTGCTATTTTTTATAAAATAGGGGTTAAGACAAATAGAAATATATCTAAATTATTACAGTTATGATTTCTGAGAGCAGTTCCTTGGCTGTGATTCTGTCTCTGTGTTAAAAGTTCATTAGGTAAGAGTCACTCACTCACATGTAGCATGTTCTCCACAAGGGAGCATCATTGAAAGAGAGGAAACTTAGCCCACACCTGTAGGATTTCAAGAATGCACTGTTCATTCAGTTGTATGTAGAATCAACTCTGATCTTGATCCAGTATGGTTTAGGAAAGTCTAGATGGCAAACTTAATACAACTTACTGTGCTGTCCTCTTAATAAATGATAGATAGAATACAGTGGTTATTTCTGCTGGAGAGGAGCGATGTTAGTATTAGAGGTTGTTTGAATAAGTAGGAGAGAGTTTTTGAGGAGGAGGGAGGTTTCTGTTTTGCGTTAGGACAGTAGAGGCTGCTGAGGAAGGAGAGAATATGGGGGATATGAAGAGGTGATCTGCTGCGTGTCTGCTGCATGTGAGAGACTGAGGCTGAATGGCGAAAGTGCCACCAGCCAGAAATAGCAGCAGAGACACCAGCCGCTGACGCCGCAGTTACCGTAGCAACTTTACCTCCCTCCCTCTCTCTCTCTCTCTGTCCTATCTCATTCACACTCTGTTTCTCTCTTTCTCTTTCCTACCCTCTCTCCTCTACTCTTTCCTCATCTCAAACTCTCTCTCACTGCCTCTCTCCCTTCTCCATCCTTCCCTCTCTCCCTCCCTCTCTCTCTCTGCCTGCCTGCCTTTTACATACTCTCTCTCCATTCCTAACTCTCTTATCCTCCATCTCACCTGCTGTTTTCCTCCTGCTCTCTCCCTGTCCCTCCCTCTGTCCCTCCCTCCGTCCTTCCCTCTGTCCCTCCCTCCCTCTGTTCCTCCGTCCTTCCCTCTGTCCCTCCCTCCATTCCTCTATTTCCCATCTTTTCCCATCTCTCTCTTTTTCTCTCTCTCTCCCTCACTCCCTCTCTCCCTCTATCTCTTTTTCTTACTGCATCTCTCTCTGTCTCACTCTATCTTTCTCTTACTTTCTCTTACTGCCTGCCTCCCTCCCTCTGTTTCTTTTCCCATGTCTCTCTCCCTGTCTCCCTGTCCTGCTCTCTCTCTGTCTCTGTTTCTCTCTCACTCTCTCCTTCTCTCCCTCCGTTCACATACTCTTTCCTGATCGGTAACTCTCTGTCTCCTTCTTTCTCTTACTGTCTCTCTCTCTCTGTCCGTCCTTTCCTCACTCTTTCTTAACGTTTCTCCCTCCTCTCTCTTTCCATCCCTTACCTACCTCATCTCTCTCTCTCTCTCCCTCCCTCCCTCCTTCTCTCACTTTCCCCTTCCCCCCCGCCCCCATCTCTCTCACTCTCTCTCTCTCTGTCCATCCTTTCCTCACTCTTCCTTAATGTTTCCCCCTCTTCTCTCTTCCCATCCCTTACCTACCTCATCTCTCTCTCTCTCCCTCTCTCTCTCTCTCTCTCCTTCCCTCTCTCTCTCGCTCCCTCCCTCCTTCTCTCACTTTCCCCTTCCCCCCCCCCCCCCGTCTCTCTCACTCTCTCTCTCTCCCTCTCTCTCTCTCTCTCTCTCTGTAGGATCTGTTGGCTCAGTCCGTGTGCGAAGGTCGTGAGCGTTTGAGGCGTGTGCGTTTGAGCTGCGACAGAGCCAGCCGGCTGACCGCGGCTGCGGGCTGTGAGCTGATGGACGCTGAGGTTCAGGCTCTGTCCCGTGCGCTGCAGCAGTGGGAGGGACGGGCGCTCAGCACCCGCGACACCCTGGAGACAGCAGCCGCAGCGGCGACTGGCGCTGAGCAGGAGCGCTCACGCCTCACCGAGCAGCTGGAGGGAGAGATGGAACGGCTGGAGGAGCGGCTGAAGGAGTGGAGCGAGGGACTAAGCCGCTCTGAGAGAAGGAACAGCGGAACAGCCGCAGTGGAGGGATGGATGCTCGCTAAGGTAATTGAGAGAGAGAGAGAGAGAGAGAGAGAGAGTGGGAGGGACTGTGTGTGTGAGAGAGAGAAAACATGTGTAAGAGGGTATGAGAGCGAGGGTGAAAAAGAGGAGGAGGGAAGAAGAGAGAGAGCATGAGGATGACACTCTGTTTTGGAGAGCTTTCAGAGAGCCACATATTGTTTACACAGGTCACGTGTACCCGTCTTCAGTCTATTCTCTGGGTTTTATAGGATAATGTTCCTCAGTACACATTTAGCCTGTCACGTGAACACTAATGACTTTTAATCTACTCAAATTATGCCTTTTCAAACAGCGACAACTCCTAATTCTCCCACCGTCTTTATATTTCTCTCATCTCTCTCCCTACTGGGGGCGCTTTAAAGGGGCCATGTCATGCGAAAATAAATTATCCTTGATTTTTTTTCTCTTTTTTTCTATGTTTTAAGTTTTAAACCTAACTCATGCCCTCACTGGTCCATTAGGGGTGGACCGATTATCGTCCAGACTGATAATTCAGGCTGATATTCGAATAATATCAGCTTGATAATATATTTTCTGAATATCAGAATTGGCGTTTGAGCTTGCTTGTGTTGAAAAAACACATTGAAAAATCACATTGGTAGACACCTATAGTGCATTTAGACAACAACTGAAAGAAAGCTAGAAAATTGGCCTGTTTTTTAGTTCGTCATGGTTATGATGTCACAAATGTAAACACACTCCTCTATGTCTTTGAAGCAGGGGATTTGGAATGGCAGAGGGGAAAACTGTTAAGCAGTGTGCTGTTCCTGGCTGTCAGGAAGCAAATGGACCGTTGCAGCCTCCCGAAGTAGCCACATAATTAAAATTTGTAGCTGGTGTTTATTTGTCTTATGTCCCTGAGGATGTACGTTTTTTTTTTTTTTTTTTTTTGCGTGAGCCACAATACAGTGCAACCAATCAGAAAAGAGACCATTTACATATATTAGTAACAAATACAGCAGGTTTGAGTAAAATGGGCATGTATGTTGTTTAGTGTGTAAATCCACACAAATGCCATAATTGATCTCTTTTCAAGGAAAAAAAGTGAAATACAAGAAAAATATAGAACATGGCCCCTTTAAGACTAGTGTGTCTAGAGACGGCTCTGCGTGAAGCTGTCCAGATGATTAAAACAAGCAGTGAAGATGTTGCGTTTGACGACAGCAGCTGGCATTCCAGGCTTCTCAAGCTTCTGCTTTTTCCTTTTTTTCTTGAATGGGTTCATTTTCTCGAGTTCCCAGCCTCCTTCTCTATTTCTCTGTCCCCCCACTCTCTCTCTCTCCCTCCCTCTGTCTCTCTCCCAGCCTGTGTTTCCGGTGTCCAGACTTGTTTATGTTAGGCGCTCGTTTACGCGGCTCAAGCTCTTCAACATCTGACAGCTGAATCCCAGAGAGAGGGAGTAGGAGAAGGAGGGAGTGGGGAGAGGGGGAGAGAGAGGGGAGCGAGAGAGAGAGAGGGGAGGGAGCGAGGGAGCGAGCGAGTGTGCACGTGTGTTAAACGGGGGAGTATTGCAGCTGATGAAGTACAAGAAAGGGAGGAGAGAGAGAAGGAAGAGGAGGAGAGAGTGAGGCTGGAGGACGCAGGCAGGCAAGCTTGTCACGGGAAGTGTTCTGCAGAGGGAAGAACGACAGCAAAGTGTTTCCCTCGCTTTTTTTTTTCCTGTCTGGAGCGAGCGCGCAGAGGAGAGGGAGGAGAGAGAAGCGTGAGAGCGGCTGTGCAGAATCTCAGGCATGCTGGTGGAAGAGAGCAGGCGCTCGGCACTCTTTCCTGCCTTGCTCGCTCCTCTCCCTGAAGAACAGAGACGCTTTTGTGGAAGCTGAGTCCCAGCAGGCTGAATGGAGCTGTGTGTGTGTTTTGGTGTGTGTGTGTCAGTAATGGCATCATGATGCAGAGAATTGAAATTGAATTTTTAATGCTTTAAACGCTCGCTTGCTGGTCTTCATCTCTCTTCTGTGTGGGTGGGTGTGTGTGTTTATGTGTGGGTGTCAGGGTGTTCTGGAAGGCCTGCAAGCAGCTGAAGTAATGGAGGAAAAGCTGAAGGTTCAGCTCAATGAGCTGTGTGGATTCTCAAGTGATCTGGGCCCGCAGTCGGAGCGCGTCAGTGCTCTCATCAAACTACACAACAGGTGAGACGCACACACGTGCACGTGTACACATACATACACATTCAAGTTAGTTTTGTATTGATATTTTCCACTTGTTGTTAGATTTTTGTGTCTGGATGTGAGGCAACATATGCGCTATATATATATATATATATATATATATATATATATATATATATATATATATATATATATATATAAAACACTTTTGTATATATGATGTGCATATTTACTAGTGTGTAGTATAATGTCATGTCAAAAAATTGCAAACAATTGATAAAATAGAAAATTATGTTGAAAATGAGATTATATACTTAAAGTTCATATTAAACAAAACTACAACAAAAAGGCTCCATAACCTGAAACATTAGACGCTGTGCAATAATATATAAATAATTTAAACGCTATATGTAATTAAAAATAATACAAAGACAATATACCAAATGTTGAAGGAGAATTTTTCTTGTTTTTTTTTTAATTTGGCTATTTTGAATTTGATGTCAGCAGTACATTGCAAAAAGGTTGAGACAATTCAATTAAGCATAGGGTCTAAATGTTATTGCAATGTGTTCCAGTATTTTGACTTTTCCAATGTTTCTTTGTGCAGTAATGAGATAAAGAGACTCAAAATATTTCTGTTTATCTCTTCCAAGACTCTTGGTAATCTGATCAGAAATCTGTCAAAATGTTATGCACAAAGTCTGCTTTCCAATTGAGGCAACAGAAAATCAAATGTTTGCTTTTGTCTTTTTACAAAATGTTCATTCTTGTTGTGAACAAGGCTAATATAAAAGGCTGTACTTCCTGAAATGAGTGTAAATGGCATTATTTAAAGGGGACCTATTATGTTCATTTTGCTGGTCACAGTTTTATTTTTGGGCTCTACTAAAATAGATTTGTTTGCTTGAGTTTCCTTATAAAGTACATCTGTGTTCACCCTTCGTCTAAAACGCTCTGTTTGAGCTCCTGTGTCTTTAAGCCCCACCTTCCAATAAACCCAGTGTGCTCTGACTGATCACCCACATGTTCCACCCCCTCAGCTCTGTTGCTGCTCATATCAGTTTGAGTCAGAGTCCCATCCTAAAAGTCAGGTAGAGCAAGTAGATGCATCTTGATCCGCCTTTGATGGTAGAAGCTGTAAAAATAAAGACATTATCGATACTAAATGGAGCTGTATGTTATATCTGTAAGTTATATCTAACTCATATCTTAAAACCAATCAGTAAATCTCACCAGTTAACTGTTCATAGTACTTTTGTAACAATAAATTGCAATAAATAGAAAATTCTAGCTTATTAATGAATAACTTTCCATATTTGTACAGTGTTGAACCTTTATGTTAATACCAACTACTATAAACTACTGTATTGTTTTAAATTTTGATGTCTAGTTAATAACATTTTAATCAGTACTGTATGAGTTTACCAAATAACAATAATTATTATGACCCTAAAGTCGTTTCAGCAGTAGTGTAATCTTTGTAAATATCTAAGATATTAATTCTTAGTCCATATACTGTCCACACATCCACATAAACTGTGAGTACCATATAAAAGCCCATATACATAGATGTAAAACCTTGCACATGTATTCTATTTATTATAACCCGGAATCTCCTACACAGCAACGTAACAACTCAAACATAATGTTTTGAACACTTTGGCCTGTTGGCCTGTTCATAATGAAATGTTCACACAACGAGTGTGTTTACATGCACTTAATAATCCCATCATAATGGTATTTGTGCAGTTATCTGATTATTCGGGTGGTCGTGTAAACAGTGTACTCTGATTACTTAAAACAGATTGAGAGCCAGAAATTCGATTAAGAAATGAGGTAAATAGAACTGGATTTGAGCTCAGTAATAGGATTTCTCAGTCTGTGCATGTGCGAAAAGAGACTGCAGTACTTGAAACATGCAACTGTGAGATGGCATTATGCTGATACTAATAACTACATGCTTGACGAAGTGAAGAATTTAAATATTCCTTATGTTCTATATGTTGTATGGTTATATCTTCAAGTAATGTGTCATAATGTTTACATGTTACATTTAGTTTATTGGCTGTTTGCAAAGCAAAAGGCCAATCAATGTAGACCCAGAGGTTTCTCATTATCTGGTTTCTCAAGTGCATGTGAACACAGTGAAGGGTTTACTGACAAAATCTGATTTTCTGCAGTTATTGCATTATTAAGTATATGTAAACACACTCACTGTATGTGTTTTTTATGGTTTAAGCAAATGGTTACAGTCAACTATATGTAGTATGTAAATACTCACATGTAACAATATGTACATGTAAATTTTTTTATGTGTAGCAAGTATATAATCGCTGTCCAAAGAAAAAAATGTATCTCTAATTTAATCCTTTTTTTTTTTTAATTTTTCCACTCTATTTGAGTGGAGCAGCTGTCTTTAACATTGTGTAAATATGCTCTATAATAACCTCTGGTTCCATTGACTTACATTAAGAGTAAAGAACGTTTTTGGTTGCTAATTTGGATATACAGCATTTCTACACCTGTTCCTAAACCTAATTAGAGTCTTAACCTCAGCAACCCAGAAATAACTATTTCTTTCTTAGGTAGCGTTTGTGAATGTGTTTTGTTGATTTCAAATTATATGAAAACAAACACACGCTCACATAAATGCACACATGCACACCGTGTAAGCTCCTCCACATGTTTGTGTTACTGGCAGTCCATGTAAGGAGAAAACATGTACACGATACAGAGAGCTCTTTACACCTTCACGCGTGAGCGCTCTGTGGTTCTCAAGAAGGCAATTAAAAGGATTCAGCCTGTATCATTTTACCCTCATGTGCCTCCTAAAGCAACGTAAACTGTTTCATTTAGACTGCAAACATGGAAATGAGCTATAAATTGTTAGTTATGTCGGCAGTGTTTGACGTAAACAGTGTGCTCAGTGTGATCAGGTCTGAGTCCATTTGACCTGGCTGTCGAGCGGTGGGCTTTGCCTTCATTAGCATGTTTTGTTTATTTATTTATTTAAAAAAAGCTGAAAACCGTCTGCACCTTTCCCGCGCTGGCCTCTCTGGCCTCATCAGAATTCCTGTGTGTGCGCGTTCATGTTTTCTGTGTGTTTTGCAGTGTTTTCACTTTTTTTGATGCACATGCATTTCCTATGAGAGAGCCTGTCATCGAAACAGATGCTCACCTTGCAGTATCAAATCTCTCTCTCTTTCTCTCTCTCTCCTCCCTTTTTCTGTCTCTCTCTCTCTTTTTCTCTCACTCACTCTCTCTCTATCTCCTTCCAACAATCTCTCTCTGTTTGTTTTTTCTCTTTCATATCTTTTCATATCTTTTTTCTCTTTATCTCTTTTTATCTTTATCGCTCGCTTTCTTACTATCCCACTCCGTCTATCATTTCTCCTTCTCTCTTTTGCTCTTCCACTGTCTCGTTCCCACTTCTGTCTCCCACTCTATTCATTCACCCTTATCTATCTGTCTTCCTCCATATATGCTTCCTCCATGTCTCGCATTTTCGCTTCTACTTCTTTCTATCTTTTCCTGTCTAACTCTCTTTATCTCTCCTTTTTCATCTTTTTCCTCTCTCTCTCTCTCTCTCTCTCTCTCTAACTCTCTCTGTCTGTCTGTCTGTCTGTCTGTCTGTCTTTCTCTCTCTCCTCCTCTGTAGTCTTGGCCTTCGTGCTTCCAGAGAATGTCAAAACAAGGAGAAGCTCCTCGAGCAGCGTTTCCGCTCTTCACTGCGTGACTTCCGTCAGTGGCTGGTCAACGCCAACATCTCCACTGCCAAGTGCTTCGACTCTCCGCACAGCGTTCAGGAGGCTACCGCCGCCCTTCAGAGGATTCAGGTGAGGGCCGGTCGGCTGCTCAGCTGCTGCGTCTGTTGCTGGAGGCTCTTGGCTAAAGGCCAGACTGGCCACGGCAGGTTACCTCTGTCTCTGTCAGGCAAGACAGGCCAGGCTGTGACAAAGTGAGGCCTTTCACAGGTCCCACGGGCCACTTTATGAACCCACCAAATAGCCAAGGACGTGCCAGACAGGGCTATTTATGGCCTCAATTAGGCCAGCAGAAGAGCTGGGAGCATGCTGGTGAAAGTGCATGGGAATTATATGTCTACTCAATGAAACGCACAATGTCATGCATGAGTCAACGGCTACACGGGACCAAAAACTAAAGACGAATTACAGTGTAGCTCTACATATCATATCTTTAAACTAGAAGACATTTTTAGATGTTTTATGGATGCGTGTATTCTGGATGCAGCTACATTTTTATATAGGTACATAGACACATTTTGAAATCTATGAGGTTGTAGAGCACTAATTTTGTACGTGTAGCTGCAACAAAACCGGTTATATGAGTGATTCTAAACTGTTGAGCTGTAGCGTAGGTAGGATTGCGCAGGTGAAATGAGCAAATCAGTATATCAGCAGAGGTAGATCAGAAAAGAAAGAGAGAGAGCAATACAGGCTGCTCATTTTTTATTTACTGTTGTCTACATCTTGAATGTGGAACAATGTTTCTGCCTGACTGAGTACCCTCAGCTACCAATATGGCAGCAGACAGGCATTAACTCATGCTCAACTGCTTCTATACCATTTGAGTGGAGAAAAGGAGGGAAAAAAAGAGTGCGCTTCACAGATGGTGGGAGATCCCTGCTGGGGGGGCTGTCAGCGTCTGGACGTGACTTATCGGACTTAGTGCCCTCTGATCTGTGATCGTCTGCCCGTGTCTGCGTGAGTGACGTTTCCCGTTGTGTGCCACAGGAGTTTATGAGTGACAAGGAGCAGGGCCAGGCCAGATTAGACGCTGTCCTGGCCCACGGGGAGCAGCTCAGCATAGTGGTGCCGGCCGACAGGGTGGAGGCGGTCAGAGCCAAAGCCAACGCTGCCAGCGATGACTGGGGGAACCTGATGGACAACCTACAGCAAAGGGAGACCTTATTACAGGTAGGACTGAGCTCGGTTAGCATTTTCTTGTGTGACTGGCAGTGTTGGGTTGTAATGGACTACATATAATCTGGATTACATAATCTGATTTAAAGAAATTAAATATTTATAATCAGTTGGATATCTGGGAAAAGTGTGTAATCAGATTACGGTTATATTTGTAAGGATTACTGTATTAACGGATTATGCTTCTGATTAGGCAACGTCAGTAAATTAATCCTCGGTTTTCAGATTTTGCCTGTAATCTGAATTATAGCTGTTTCACACTGATGACAATAGTAATGTAATGTGTAGTTTTCAGTAGGAGTGCTGTTGATGGGAATTAATTGGGAAAATATAGTTGCTATTATGGTGACAAGGTGGTGTAGTGGTTAGCACTGTTGCCTCACAGCAAGACGATCAGGGTTGGATTCCCGGTCCGGGCCTTTCTGTGTGGAGTTTGCATGTTCTCCTCGTGTTTGAGTGGGTTTCCTCCCACATGTCGAAATACATGCATGATAGGTTGATTGGTCACTCTAAATTGTCTGTGTGAGTGAGTGTTGGCCATGCAATGGACTGGCGAACTGTCCATGGTGTTCCTCGCCTTTGCCCAATGACGTTGGGATTGGCTCCAGCCCCCCACCCCCGTGACCCCGACTAGCGGGATTAAGTGGCAGATAATGGATGGATAGTTGCTATTATTGGTCTAGTCTCTGAAGTTGTGCGGATATCCTTTATACTTTCGATATCAGGAACTCTAAGTCTAAGAATGTTCCAAAACAATAAACTTTCTCTTACTTATATTTTTTCCTGGATGTTGATGCTTCCTCTGAATTAGAATGTTGGTAAAAAAAAAGTATATGAATATTTCTATAGGTAAGTTAAAACTTGTGGACATTGAACTGACAACATAAGACTGGTTACCTCAACAAAGTACTCTGTGCTAACCAGCAAGCCTGGGTCAGAAGTATGTTTGTTGTGAGTAGCTAGTGTTATATGATATTAAATGTACTTTAATGCAGAGTCATTTTAATGACTGAGTTTTAGCTTGCTTTTAATATCAACCTCGTAAAAATGTACATTTATCAGGTTTAAAGTAGGTTTTGTTTACTAAAGGATGATCATCGCAACAGTATTTGAAAATGCCTTCAATTTTGAGCCTATGCAAATCCAGCTAGTGTTTACAGTGTATACAGAACGGTCTATTAGAGGTCTATTAGTATTATAGATGATAATTACAACTAATATTTTAGTGCTCTGTGTGTGTGCTTTTAACAAATCCCCCCCACTTCTGTGCAGGGTCTGCAGTCTCGGATGCAGCAGTTTGAAGAAAGTGTGCAGCCACTTCAAGACTGGTTAACACGAACAGAGGTCACTGTACAGGAGAGCAGCGCACGCCTCCATGACCTCCCTGCAAAGAGACTGGAGTTATGCAAACTACAGGTACAGAACCCAGTCAAACAATAGTGCTCCTCTCACAGTTATCTGCTGGACTCTTCCAAAACGATACTCAACAAATTTCTCCAGCCTGCTATCTGCATGCCCTGTGTCCAGTTATTGTTTGATAAGAAATGACTATAGCTGTGATGTATATGTCAGGTAATAGTGAGAATCAATTAAGAAAATTCTACTTTCGGCTGAAACTGTGCCATTACATTTCTTTATCATTTTATTAGTATTATTATTTTAGAAGAAAAAAGCATGAATCTATTAAATTACTACAATTAATTAAATGATCACTTTGAATGAGCTAGATAGACGGCGTCTTAAGTTTTATTCAGACAGTTTAGATAAAGTTACCCTCGGCGTGAGATAATGAAATGCTGTGTCAAGCTTTTGCCACAATAGAGGATTAGACTGAAATCTAATTAATTGTGGTCTCTGTGAGCCGTGTCTCCATCAGACTTCGATGGGCATGATAACAGTTACAGCAAAGACAGACTGATGAAAACTGTGAAAGAACGTTTTGATTTTTTCAGATTTTTTTTGTATTCATACTTGGTTGCTTTGCCAGGCCTTTTTGTCTGCTCTGTTGGTAATTACGTATCCTGCAGCGCATCTAGATGGCATGTCCAGCAGCCCTCTTAATGATAATCCTCTCTCCACCCTTTCTGCCTCTCCCTCTGATCCACTCTCCTTCTCTTAATCCCTTTATAGAGTGCATCCATAATGGATGCTATGTTCATAAGCGTTATCTGTTAAACAGTTTATGTCCTTTTTTTTTCCAAAAGGGTCAGAAAGATGCTTGTTCAGCACTTTCTGTAATGGCTTACCCTGTACTCGTACCTGCCTCCTTTTGTTGGTGGATTACACGTTTCATTTTTTATCATGTTCGACTCTGGTGTTGTTTGTATCTGAGTCTGGGTGTTCTCATGGCATGGACCCTCCTCTCTCCTTTCTTTTTACTCCTGCTTGCTTGCCCCGTTCCCTCTTGTGCCCTCAGTCCGTGTTGGAGGAGATGTGCTCCAAAGAGCCTGAGCTGGGAAGGCTGAGGGAGAGAGCTCATAGCCTGTGGGAGGGTCAGGCTGCTGGGAAGGGTTTTGTGCATCGAGTCTGCCAGCTAGCAGCACGTTACCTGGCCCTCAGCAACCGGACTAAGGTAACCTGTTTAACTCGCGTGTACCCACCTGTTCATGTCACCACGCCTGTGTAGGCTTCTTTATTGCACTGCCACTGATTGGAGTCGAGGTCATCATAACTCAGGAAGCACCAATATAGAATTTCTGGGTAGGTAACGATAAACGGTAGTGAACATATTGGTACAGTTGATTTTAATCCCAGTAATTGATTCCCATCAAATAAATAGTATTTAGCTCCACAATAAAATAGTACTCACATACACTCAAATAGTAGTCAAGCTCCACACTCGCTTCAAGTAAAGAAAATCCACAGGTGTTTCTGTCCATCCTTCCACTGTGAGAAGACAACTACTGTGGGTCTGAAAGGATATGTGGAAGAGAATGTGTTGAGAAGTTGCTACTGGAAAAAGGAAATAGACAAACAAATCAAGGAAAGAAGTTTGTCATGTTTTCAGAGCAGTAGACTAGTAGACTAATGACTAATGATCTCAATGTCACTAAATTTATTTGAGATTATCTGGATTGTGAGAAGCAGAAGAGTAGAATAAACATTTTTGCCAATTTCTTTCTAAAATTGGAAGTTGTAATAAAGGTAAACTGTTGCTTCTAATGTGACTCCTATGAGTAACAGTCATCACTACCTGAGCAAGCTATGAGCTTATACTCACTTGCAGTTCCTTCAGGGTCTTCTCCAGCGTGTCCAAATCTCCATCCAGGGGTGACAGGAGAGCCAAACTGCTCTGCTCTTGCTGGTACCGCCCCACTGGTACTCCTGGTGTACTAGAACCAGCTCCTCTGCCTTGTTAACTGCAGCCTGGAAAACCACAGGAACAGGATACACGGGATACGTTGTTAAAGCTTTTCTGCTTCTCTGCTTAAAAACTAAAAAACCTTCATTAATTCCAGTTCTGATTTAAAATTAAATAAATGAAGGGTGGTAGTATAGTATAAACCATGATGTTCCCTGTCAGTAACAAATAGAATAAGGAAAGGATAGAAATGACCAGTGACTACAAACACATCAGTGTGTATGTGAGCTAAAAGTAGAAACCTACATCATCAGTCGTAATCATCAAATGCGTTCTGATATCATAACAATAAGATTCATTTAATTTTCGTCGGTATCAGTCGAAATTATATTGGCTGCCTGTATGTTGTACACTCCTAATAATATAATAAAATCTTCACAAAACTTGTACAGTTTTGTAAAATGTTCCATTTCTCCAATTTTCCATTTGCCTGATTCCTTGGACTAATTTTAACATGTTCAGTTCCTGTGTTGAAAACCACTGTCTTTCTCTTGCTAAGATTTAGACTGTATACAGAATATACATAATTATATCCAGCAGGTAATGTGCTGTTACCTCAGAATACAGGTGACCTTTGTAATGGTTTTGTGCTTGAGACCTTGTGATCCTATGTGATTCATTACATTATAAACAGAAGAAAGCACTTCAGTAGTCAACCTGTCCACCTTCTTCTCAACTAACTCACTGTGGTATTCAAATCTCATATGTATCCGATATGCGGCAATGACACAATCTGACCATTTACATTTACATTTATTCAGAGCGACTTACATAAGTGCTATGTGTGTAGGCAGAGTATGAGTATCTCTACCTAGTACAAACAGGTTTAAGTCTTACCTACTCAAGCTCAAACACTGCCAGAAACAAGTGCCAGTGCTAATACCTAGAAAGAAGACAACAAAATATAAGATTAGACACAGTGCAATACCTAGAAAGACTGGAATACCTACAGAGAAGAGAGTAAATACAAGACTACTTACAGTATAAGTGCAATACTAGTGTTGCTAGAAGATCAAGTGCAATTATGGTTTAACCAGCCAGATCAGAATTCACATTTGTCATAATTTTACTCTACCGAGACCTCCAACATTGGCTGAGGCTCTTCTGACTAGATACCTCTCAGATATAGGTAATATTTAAAATATTTGTAAACAGCTGAACAAATAAATAATGGATTTAGTGAAAATATTAGACTTGGGCAATGTTTACCTGCTGTGCGAACATGAATAGAATAGACTGTTATCACATTTCCTTTTCTCATCCTGACCTGTACAGGAGAAAGTGTCCAGGATAGAACGTGTGGTGGGGGAGCACCAGCTCTTCTCTCAGGGTTTGCAGGAGCTTCAGAGTTGGGTCTCAGAAGCACAGCAGATCCTTGAGACCTGCCGGTCCACTACAGCGGATAAGAGTGTGCTGGTCACCAGAATGGGCCAACTCGAGGTACTTTAAGTAGTTCTGTTTTTCTGCACTACACTAACTGTAAGCTCTACCAGTACAACCTTGGCTCTCAGATTGCTCCTCAGGGATAAAGGCTAAACACTGTTGCTCGATCCCTATTTGTTGGTAGTTGAATTGGCAGGAAAAACTGGACTGTCTAGGGGGTCCCTAAGCACTGGTTTGAGATCTACTACCTTAGATTTTATGTGGTGTTCAGATTTAGTTCAGTTCAGAGAAGTTGTTTTGAGTAAAAGAGTATAATAACATTGGGATGGTTTTCCAGGCTCTACTGACAGCTCGTCAAGAGAGGGAGATTCAGCTGAAGATGCTCATCACAAGAGGGGAGGCAGTACAGAGGAACACCTCTGCAGAAGGAGTACCTGTGGTCCGCAAACAGATTCAGGACCTCAAAGACTCTTGGGATTCGCTTCTGTCTTCGTCCATACAGTGCAAAAGGTCTGGCGTTCATCAGCTTTTGGTCTCTTTTTAGTCTATATCAGAGGTCACTAATAGGCAGATTGTGATCCGGGTCTGGACCCAGACGTTGTCCAATGCGGACCCAAACTGATCATCTATTGAGAAGGATTTAATGTTGACAGTGTTTATTTGAAGTGCTTATTTGGAACTTTGCGGCACCGTAAACTTACAGACCAATCACGTATGCAGTAAAATCACCAAACGTGCTCCTTGGCCAATCAGATCTGTGTAGATTCACACAGGCTATAAGCTGCAGGCGGTAAATAAAGTGGCAGTCAGACGGCGTGCTCTAAAAAAAGGAAAAGTCAACGTCGAAAAACAACTTTTCAACCAGGAATGGACCGAGACAGATGTACGCTCCACACAGAACGACCCAAATATCTCCTACGTGTGTGAGAATGGTCCTAACACAGTTTCAGCCCCGATTTAAAGTCCTAGCTGGACAACCAAGAGCTCACTTCTCTCACTGAACAAGAGAAAGTGTGGAGGAATACAAGAGGGAGATAAAATGTTAAGATGTGAAACTCAGTTAATAAGACTAAACATTTTATTTTCCTTTTTATTATAAATAAACACTTTATGATGCACTTTTTTCAAAAGCTCAGCATTTAAACAGTAATTATACTGAAATATACTGAACGGTATGTGTGATGTGTTGGTGTTTTAGTAGCTGATGGTATAAGATGCTGATACTAGACTACTTCAGTATACAGGATACACCTCTGAAGCATAACACACGTTAGGAATGATGACGGTCCGGACCTTGGCCTGAGGAAATCTCCTTTAGGTGGACCTTACTGAACTCTAATTAAACACCCCTGCTCTATATTTTGCTGTTTTTAATGATTTACTGAGATTATACTATTTGCTAGTTCTGGTAATTCAGTGTAATATTGGGGTACATGTGCAGGCTGGTGCACTGTATAGATGTTGTTCTATAGGAATAGTAGTAGCTTCAAAGAAACTATCCGCAGTGACTGTGATGTGAGTTAGTGAGAAAATAGTTTAAGCTTAATTAACTTTTGTTTGTATTTTTCCTGCAGCCAGCTGGAGAGTGCCTTGTCTCACTGGACCAGCTATCAGGAGGATGTGAGCCAGTTTGAGGGCTGGTTGGAACGAGTGGAGGATAGTCTGGGGAGCTCGGATAAGCACTATACTGAGATGAGGGACAAGACTGCCAACCTGCGCAGGGCTAAGGTATATTGTGCAGTTCTGCTGTATAACTCAGCCTACCTGTACAAATGGCTAAATCTTAGTGTAATATATCAAATTTGCTCTCTAAATAAACAATGCTATCATCTAAGATTATTCATAAACATTCAATTTGTTGTTTTTTACAAATGTAAACCACAGCCAATTCCAAATTACAGTTTGACATAAAACTAATGATCCTTTCATGTTCTGCTTGGAACAGCTGCTTTACGAAGAAGTGTTGAGTCGCTCCAGCCCACTGGACACCATCGCCACAAAGAGCTCAAATATGGCTGAGAACTCAGCCACCCAACAAGAAGTCCACAAGCTCAGTGAGCGATATGAAGCCATCAAGGTCAAAGCCAAGGTATATATTTGAACACAAAGAAAAGAAAGCTTACTTTAACAAATCTAGTGTTAAACAGATATTTGATTGTTTAAAGGGTCTTTGGTGGTAAAACCTGTTCTTGTGGTTTTCCAGGCTGCAGTTAACAAGGCAGAGGAGCTGGTTCTAGTACACCAGGAGTACCAGCGGGGTCTCCACATGTTTGAGGACTGGCTAGAGCAAGAGCAGAGCAGTTTGGCTCTCCTGTCACCCCTGGATGGAGATTTGGACACACTGGAGAAGACCCTGAAGGAACTGCAAGTGAGTATAAGCTCATAGCTTGCTCAGGTCTCATAGGTCTCATGACTCATAGGAGTAAGAGTACTGGCACATTGGAAGCCAGAAAATGAGAAGGCTAATTTGTACATGTTGCTGCGTGAAATTGGAATCCAACCAGTGCTGTACTAAATTGTACTGGTGCTACTAATTTTAATGTAGGCCAAGTGTGTGCTGTGATCTTAATATCTCTATTCATTGTCCATGTATTTTTTTTTTAAGATGCTGCAGTCACGTTTTTCAGAGGGCCATACCTTGCTGAAGTCAGCGCTGGCTAGCCGTGAGCAGGTCATCCACTGGGGCATCCCACAGATTGAGGAGCGAGCCCTAGAGACGACGCAGAGAGAGTGGCAAGGATACCAGGAAAGGATGGGGGATGCAAAAGCCCTAGTAGAGCAGGCCCTCGTTAGACTCCAGCAATTAGAGGGTTGTTTCCAGAACCTGGACCAGTGGCTTGTTGACATGGAACTCAAAGTGAGGCTGAGAAGCCACAGACGCTCAGATTCCACTACTAAAGACATCCAGCTGCGTCAGCTGCTGGTGAGACACTTTTCTGCTGTCACTGAATGAACTGGTATTAGGTTTTCTATAAGGGAGTACACCTCTCACATAGTTGTAAATATTTTATTATATCTTTTTATGGGACAACACTGAAGATATGACACTTGATACAATGTAAAGTAGTCAATGTACAGCTTGTATAACCGTGTAACTTTGCTGTGCCCTCAAAACAACTCAACACACAGCTATTAATGTCTAAACCACTCGCAACAAAAGTGAGTGCACCCCGAAGTGAAAATATCCTAATTTTCTTCCCCTGTGTTACGTGACTCGTTAGTGTTACTAGGTCTCAGGTTCGAAGGCGGGAGCCTTTGGTCTTATCGCTCTCACTTACTCTCATGCTGGTAACTGGAAGTTGAACATGGCACCTCATGGCAAAGAATTTTTGCTGTACATAAAGATGGCCTAGACCAGAGGTCACTAATAGGCGAGCCGCGGTCCGGACCCACACGTTGTCCAGTGCGGACCCAAACCGATAAAGTGTTGAGAGGGATTTAATGCTGACGATGTTTATTTTAAGAGGCAGAGCTTTTCTTGTCTTTACGGTATACGTGCTTTGTTGTAAAATCACCGGAGCTGCTCCTTAGCCAATCAGATCTGTGCAGATTCTGGAGTGTGGCGCGCACACAGGAAAGGTATGAAGCGAGAAGCTCAGTCGGAAAATAAAATGTGTCGGAGAAAGAATAACATGCTGTAAAAAAAGAAAAGTGGACGGAGAAAACCTTTCAACTTTTCAACCGGGAGTAGAGATACTTATCTGTTTATTCTTCACAGGCAGCTCCAAACTAACAGGTCAAGATTTGAAATTAGGTTAACAAGAAGATATACTTTTTCTATAAATTGCAGCCCTTGTTTTTACTTAAGTGAGGAAAAAACATTTATTAGTTTTATAAATAATCCATTTAGTTAATCTTTTAAACAGTAAATATACTGAACTGTTATGCGTAGTTTGTTGGTGTTTCAGTTGCTGATGGTGTACTGATGCTGATACTAGACTACTTCAGTAAACAGGATACACCACTGAATCATTACACACGTTAGAAACGATGGACCTGAAATCTCCTCTGACTGGACCTTACTGAGCTCGAATTAAACACCCCTGGCCTAGACTATAAGAAGATTGCCAACACCCTGAAACTGAGCTGCAGCACAGTGGCCAAGGCCATACAGCAGTTTAGCAGGACAGGTTCCACTCAGAACAGGCCTCGCCATGGTCCACCAGAGAAGTTGAGTGCATGTGCTCAGCGCCATATCTAGAGGTTGGCTTTTGGAAATAGACGCAGGAGTGCTGCCAGCATTGCTGCATAGGTTAAAGGGGTAGGGGGGCAGCCTGTCAGTGCTCAGACCATACGCCACACGCTGTATCAAATTGGTCTGCATGCCTGTCAACCCAGAAGTAAGCCTCTTCTAAAGAAGATGCACAAGAAAACCCGCCAACAGTTTGCTAAAGACAAGCTGACTAAGGATATGGATTACTGGAACCATGTCCTGTAGTCTGATGAGACCAAGATAAACTTATTTCAGCAGTTGATGATCAGCAGTTGTTAACATACTGGACCTGTTTTTCCAAAATTATACTATTGTTTAAAAGACCATCTTAACAGTACTGAGAGAGTGTTCACTTTGTAGCTCCACCCCATTGTGCTAAGGTGTTTTCAGTCCTGATTTATCACTTTTTATCAATTTGCATATGGTGCCACATATACGCCCACTCTCCACTTCACTGAGTACATTGCCTTGTATCTACACTAACTGTTTATTTTATAAGCTATACTTACCATAGGGGTGCACTATACAGTTCTACAAATAGATTGTAGTTTATCTGTTTGTCTTTATACTTTATCAGTTTTTCAATGATCAGAACGCTCACAGGACGTACAGAGCAGGTATTATGTGGGTGGTGAATCATTCTCAGCACAGCAGTTACACTGATGTGGTGCTGGTGTGTTAGTGTGTGTTGTAATGGTGTGAGTGGATCATACACAGCAGTGCGGTTGGTTTTTTTAAACACCGTACAAAGCTATCCAGCAAACAATGTCCTGTGATCACTGATGCTGGACTGTGTCTGATCTATTGATACCAGCACAATACACACTAGCACACCACCACAACATCAGCGTCACTGCAGTTCTAAAAATGATCCAGTGCTCAAATAATTCCCACTCCATGGTTGTCCTGTGGGGCTTCTGACCACTGAAAAAAACGGGGAAAGGGGGAAAGTGTGCTAAGAAAACATTCCTTACATCCTTCCACCACCAGCAGCTTTAAGTTTTGACACGAAGTGTGTTCATGGATTCATGTTATGTCATGTCATGCCAAATTCCAACCCTAGCCTTAACACTGGCAGCAGAGACTGGGTCAACTGTCCAGTTTCAGTGAGACTGTGCCCACTGTAGCCTCACATTCCAGTTCTTGGCTGACAGGAATGGAACCCCTTTGTGGTCTTCTGTTGTTGTAGCTTATCCGCCTAAATGTTAGATGTGATGTGTGTACCTAGATGTTTTTTTTCAGACCACCACTGTTGTAAAGAGTAGTTATTTGAGTTACTGTAGTGTAACAACCTTACTGCTTGGACAACCTCTGGACTCCCTCATCAACGCAGTATTGCTTACAGTCAGAGGTCAAGTAATGAAGTACAAATACTTACGTTACCTGACTTAAGGAGAAGTTTTGTTTATTTATACTTTACTGGGGTAATTATTTTTTAGATGATTTTTTACTTCTACTCCTTACATTTACACTCCATTATCAGTACTTTCTACTCCTTACATTTACACTCCATTATCAGTACTTTCTACTCCTTACATTTACACTCCATTATCAGTACTTTCTACTCCTTACATTAACACTACATTATCAGTACTTTCTACTCCTTACATTTACACTCCATTATCAGTACTTTCTACTCCTTACATTTACACTCCATTATCAGTACTTTCTACTCCTTACATTTACACTCCATTATCAGTACTTTCTACTCCTTACATTTACACTCCATTATCAGTACTTTCTACTACTTACATTTACACTCCATTATCAGTACTTTCTACTCCTTACATTTACACTCCATTATCAGTACTTTCTACTCCTTATATTTACACTTCATTATCAGTACTTTCTACTCCTTACATTTACACTCCATTATCAGTACTTTCTACTTCTTACATTTACAATCCATTATCAGTACTTTCTACTCCTTACATTTACACTCCATTATCAGTACTTTCTACTCCTTACATTTACACTCCATTATCAGTACTTTCTACTCCTTACATTTACACTTCATTATCAGTACTTTCTACTCCTTACATTTACACTCCATTATCAGTACTTTCTACTCCTTACATTTACACTCCATTATCAGTACTTTCTACTCCTTACATTTTAAACATAGTCTCGTTACTCCTATTTCATTTCAGCTTGTTTTCATTCATGTACATTTACATTCCAGTAAAGATTATTGATAACATGCCTTTAAAGTTTGACTTTTTGCACCATTACAATACTTATAGACAACTAGTCATCATATCTTCTGCTCCATGATACACATGTTAATGTTCAGTAGTACACAGATATGCTTCTTTAATATATTTACATTGTACTGAAATACATTTATTTTCAATGGGCGTCTATGTGGCTGAAACAGGAAGCCTAGCGCATCCCAAATTTATCAACATTAACATTTTAATATAACATTATAGTCATTATGACTTTTAGAAGAATGGGATTTTTGGGGAGGTGGGCTAGTGCACTATAAACCCCTGTGGTGTGGCCTAAGCTTTTGTTCTTAATGGCATTTTTCCCCTTACATTACTTTTACCCTTATACTTTAAGTAGTTTTGAAAGCAGTACTTTTACACTTTTACTGGAGTAAAAAGCTTCAGTTGATACCTCAACTTCTACAGAAGTATGTTTAAACCCCAGTATTTATGCTCTACCTGAGTAATGAATGTGAATACCTTTGACATCTTTGCTCACAGTATTGCTGCTAACTGGATCTTATTTACACTAATTAGAGTAAACTCTAGGAATTGTTCTGAGGAGAATCCCGGTTCTATGTTTGTTTCATTACTGTTTTTCTGCTGACACGAGTGACCTCTCATCTCTCACATGATATTTTTCCACTTCTTCTCTCTCTGTCTCACAGCAATGGCAGATGGAGGCTGGACAGAAGCAGTTGGAGATGGAAGGCCTCAGTGCTCTTGCACAGCAAATCGTGGAAGACACCCATGTCAGTGCCAGGGTCAGCGCTAGGGTCACTCAGCTGACTGCCCGCTACCATGCTCTGCTGCTCCGCATGCAGGTCAGCATCCACAGTCTTTTGTGCTCCAAAGTCATTTTACAAATACTTGAACACTTGGAACCAAAACTGATTAATTGAGTACATGTGTATCTTAATTGCCAACTTACCGACATATGTATCTGGCTGTGGAGTTATCAAGTCAAGTCAAGTGTCAAGTGGGTTTTTATTGTCATTTCAACTACATACAGAGTACACAGTGAAACGAAACAACGTTCCTCCAGGACCATGGTGCAACATAGACAGTGCATACAGACACAAGTGCAACACAAACAAACAAGTACGGACAGACAACACAACACAGTACAGACAGAGATTAATAAATAATTGCTGGTTGTGTGCAAATTGTGCAATGTGTAATAAATAGAGTCCAGTGAGGTAGTAGAGTTATTAGTGCAATGCTTTGTGCAAAAATGCTTCCCTTTTTTTTATCTGGGGTAAATGGTTGGAGAAAGATATCAGTTCAGACGTTGAGTTGTGTTGAGAAGTCTAATGGCTTGGGGGAAGAAGCTGTTGCAGAGTCTGGTCGTGTTGGACCGGACGCTGCGGTACCTTCTTCCTGATGGCAGGAGGGAGAACAGTCCGTGTGAAGGGTGGGTGGGGTCATACACAATGCTGGTTGCTTTGCGGATGCAGCGGGTGCAGTAAATGTCCAAGACGGAGGGGAGAGAGACTCCGATGATTCTCTCAGCTGTCCTCACAATGCGTTGGAGGGACTTGCGGTCAGAGGCTGTGCAGGTCCCAAACCAAGCAGTGATGCAGCTGCTTAGGATGCTCTCTATGGTTCCCCTATAGAAGAGGGTGAGGATGGGTGGAGGGAGACGGGCCTTTCTCAGCTTCCGGAGGAAGTAGAGACGCTGCTGGGCTTTCTTGGCTGTAGAGCTGGTGTTCAGGGACCAGGTGAGGTTCTCTGCTAGGTGGACACCAAGGAACTTGGTGCTCTTAACGATCTCCACAGAGGAGCCGTTGATGTTAAGCGGAGAGTGGTCCGGTCTTGATTTCCTGAAGTCAACAACCATTTCCTTGGTCTTCTCTACATTCCAGTGAAGGTTGTTGACTGTACACCAGTCTGTCAGCTGCTGTACCTCCTCCCTGTATGCTGACTCGTCGCCTTTGCTGATGAGACCCAGCACAGTTGTATCATCGGCGAACTTTATGATGCTGTTAGAATTGTGTTTCGCAACACAGTCATGAGTCAGCAGGGTGAACAACAGAGGACTCAGTACACTGCCCTGGGGTGCCCCAGTGTTCATGGTGATGGTGCTGGAGCTGCTGTTCCCGAACCGGACTAACTGGGGCCTCCCTGTCAGGAAGTCCAGGATCCAGTTGCACGGGGGGGTGTTGAGGCCCAGCAGGCTTAACTTCCTGGTGAGATTCTGTGGGATGATGGTGTTGAATGCTGAACTGAAGTCTATGAACAGCATTCTGACGTAGGTGTCCTTCTTCTCCAGGTGGGTAAGGGAGAGATGAAGGGTGGTGGTGATGGCATCGTCCGTGGAGCGGTTGGGACGATATGCAAATTGCAAGGGGTCCAATGAAGAGGGCAGTTGGGTTTTGATGTTCCTCATGACTAGCCTCTCGAAGCACTTCATGATGATGGGCGTGAGAGCTACGGGACGGTAGTCATTGAGGCAGGACACCGTGGACTTCTTCGGCACGGGGATGATGGTGGTGGTCTTGAGGCACGTTGGGACAGTGGAGCTGCGCAGGGAGACGTTGAAGATGTCCGTGAGAACATCTGTCAACTGGTCTGCACACTTTCTGAGCACTCTGCCAGGGATGTTGTCTGGTCCTGCAGCTTTCCGTGGGTTGACTCTGCGCAGAGTTTTCCTCACGTCCACTGCAGTCAGGCACAGCGCCTGCTCGTCTGGCTTGGGTGTGATCTTGCTCACCAACGTGTTGTTCTGAGCCTCAAACCGTGCATAAAAGTCGTTTAGGGCATCGGGGAGGAAGGCATCACTGTCACAGGACGGTGGCATTGTCCTGTAGTGTGTGATTTCCTGGATGCCCTGCCACATGCGCTGCGTGTCACCCGTGTCCTGGAAGTGGTTGTGGATCCTCTGGGCGTGAGCACGCTTTGCCTCTCGGATGGCTCGTGACAATTTGGCTCTTGCTTTCCTTAGGGCCGCCTTGTCACCCACTCTGAAGGCCGAGTCGCGGGTCCTCAGTAGCGCACGCACCTCAGAAGTCATCCACGGCTTCTGGTTTGGGCATATGGTGATGGTCTTGGAGACAGTGACATCATCAATACACTTGCTGATGTAGCCAGTGACTGATGCTGTGTACTCCTCCAAGTTAACAGAGTCGCCTTCAGTCGCAGCCTCCCTGAACATGTCCCATGCAGTGCACTCAAAACAGTCCTGAAGGGCAGAGATGCTCCTGCCGGCCAGGTTTTCACCTGCTTCTGAACTGGTCTGGAGCGTCTGATGAGGGGTGTGTAAGCTGGAGTCAGATACACAGACATGTGGTCCGAGAACGCGAGGTGGGGGCGGGGCTGGGTATGTTTGTGTAAACAAGGTCCAACGCGTTCGCTCCTCTCGTGGCAAATTCCACATGCTGATGGAATTTAGGGAGGACTGACTGGAGATTAGCGTGGTTAAAATCTCCGGCGACAATGAACAGTGCGTCTGGGTGTCTGGTCTGCAGATCACTGACGCCCCCGTGCAGCTCCCACAGTGCCTCTTTAGCATTAGCGCTAGCGCTAGGCGGTATGTACACAGTAAATTATCAGTAAATATGTGTTAACGTTGCCATAGAATTCATTTTTATGAGCATTTTAAATTGTTTTCTGATGTCTGCCTAGAAGGTATGTGACTTTGGTTGGGGTGAAAAAAGCCAAAGTGCCATTCACATTCCATGATGTGGTCCTAGAATGAAACGAAATGATTTCCTTTAATGGTGCACTGATAAATATTTAAAGGAGCTCTCCTTGGACACAGGCAGGAAAATAAAAATAACCTTAATATTAACCAAACATAACTTAAAGTTGTTTCTCCTTATAAAACTTAAATCACACAGCCTGGCTGCCACTTACAGGTTACTGTTGATGTTGTGACTGTGTTTTATAAGCTACAGTTGTTCAGGATCTTTTTTATAAAGATGTTGGAGCTGAAGTTGGCTCCCTGTTTGCCAGCCTGCAAATTTTCTGTTCCACCTTAAATGGTGCCACAGCTACATTCTGGTGCCCGAGCAAGCTGTAGCATTTGAGGTGGAACTAAACCATCGATTGAAAGCTGGTGAACAGGAAGCCAGTTTCAGCCTCTTTTGAAGACAAACATCATCCATGCCCACTGACAGATGATGGAAACAGCATAAGAAGTGCCGACACCCCTTCACATCATCCGTCATTGCTTTTGTTCTATTGTCGTAGTTTCTGCTGGGCTGGAATGCGAGCTGGTATATGGAAATTTTGGGGGCGTTGTTTTGGAGTCTGGACTAAAAGGTAGCCGTGGTTTTGGAAACGGCTTGGTTTTCTGCCCACAGAATTTTTAAAAGAAATTCACTTATTTGATGTAAATACAGTTTTCTAGTCTGTAACCCATTTAATTGGGTTCACTCAGGGGACACAAAACTCAAATCCATTTTTTCTTTTTAAATACACTTTTTTATGGAGTGTTTCCTCAGAAGTGCATATCATACCATGAGCTTTTCACATGCAGCCACTGTATATTTCTCATAATTTCACACTCTATGTCAATTCTAGTATCATTGACTTAACTACAGGTTCTTCTGCCACTCCACACTGATGAGTGTAATTTTTCAGCTGTCTGAACTCTGGAATTTGCCCAACCTGGCAGAACAGCCCCTCTTTATCCCCTGTCTCCCACCGGGAAGACAAAAAGAGGGGAAAAAAACCCCAGAACAAAATCGATGTCTGTCCAACATACTAGGCTTAAGCTGGTAATTAAACAATAAAGGCGCCATTCTTTTACTTCGGTGTTCGCTCCTGCCGCTGCTGCTGCCGTGGCAACAGTGGAATTGATTTTTACACCTGCTGTAACACCTCACTCTCTAACACACTTCGCTCACACCCATCCACCCACCTTGCGCATTAGAGGAGTGTGTAATTATTCACCGAGAAACGACAGGCTGCCACATGCTCTGCAGTCGAGAGCTCCGCTGATAGGTGTGTGTGTGTGTGTGTGTGTGTGTGTGTGTGTGCTCAGCATTAAGTCTTAATTGGAGTCGCGTGCCAGGGCATCTGGATTGCAGTGTGTAACGCTTTATGCCTTACGATAGAAAGCATTAAAATCAACAATGCAGAATTCTCTCAAGTAACAGCAACACAAGCACTCAGTTCAAGTCTCTGAAAATAATTTTGGGGGAAAAAAAGCTGTATTGGAGTCACACTGTCCATATTTGCGAAGCCAAAATCTAGAACAGAAGTTGAAATTGGCTGCTCTCAGTTGACACTGAAATGTTTGTGTATGTAAAGTGTATTTGTGTAATACCAGACTCATTTTCTGCTAAACGCTCTGCCACACAGGAGACTATCAAACAGCTCCAAGAGGAAATCACGAGCATTGCGGAGGCTCAGAGCACCCTCAGGACCTTCTCCGACTGGCTGAGCGTAGCAGCAGCAGATTTCAGGACAGTCAGCGAAAACAAGGAAGCTCTGGACCGTACCGCTATGGAGAAAAACATGAAAAGGCTGGAGGTATGTCAACAACAATACACTATCATTGCTTCATGTGGAACTTACCAAAACGATTCTGGTTAAGATGTAGACAGAGTCATTCAGAGTGGTTTGATGTGAAATAGTTCACTGTAGAGAAACATACTGATTCCTTACAGTGGTGGCAATGGCAACCTGAGGTCCCTATGTCTGCAGTGAAAATGCTGCCATTGTACGTACCTTTCTAGAGCCGCCATTGAACAAACATATCTTAAAAATACATTTACTTTGGAGACTATTCTGCTATTTTTAACGTTAAAAATACATTTTAGGCCAATTCTTCTTATAAATCTGTTGTACAACAATGTGATAGACATCAGGCATAACCATTTATAACCATTTCTTGTAATAACTTTTAGTAAGGGAGTTTTAAAGACATCTGGTTCGTGTCATCTCACTGTAAACAATTTTCACTCTTTATTTTCTTTAGAATGAAGCAATTCACGCCAAATTAATTTAAAGTTAACTGTAAACATACACATACTTAGCTAATGTACAATTGTTTTACCAATGCTATATGTTAAGAAGGTTAATGGAATTTTATCTCATTTTAATTGGTCTGAGTGAAAATTTGAGTGTGAGAAAATCACACATAGGTGTGTAAAATTATAATGACGGATGTGGTGAGTGGCCAAACCTTCTGCAAGTTGTTGAGGTACCCTGAGGCAAGGCTAGCCCTATTAATGGCAGTCTTGTTTATTTTAACATGGACTGGTATTGAATGATAAATCCAACTGTAGAACTGTAGAACTTTAGAATCAAGAGTTTTAAATAGCTCATGATTGTATATTCCAGTCATGTCGTTAGCCTTTCAGTTTTTTGTCATATAATCAATAACTCATTATAGATGTCAGTCCCTCAGTTTAAACAAAATCAGTTTTTTTGTATATTTTGGTCAGTGTCTGAAATGCCATCTGGTATCTAGGGAGTCCAATGTTGTCTAATTCCAAATAAAGGCTGATGCTCAATTTAGTAAAATGTTTGGTTCTGGAAATGAGATTTTAAACATTTCTTCTCTCTTGAGAAACAAATGAGTAACAATTTACTATTTCCACTAGGAGTATAACAATGCATTGTGATATCATGAAACCATAATGCAAAATTGTGGTGGTGTGCATCATGGAGGTATGACGATGCATCATGAAGAATGAGTATTTTATTAATTGTGCCATCAATTGCAACAGCACTGGTTAAACACCCAAGTTTTATAAGTAGTCAGCACAAATCAACTCCTCACCCCGGCATTCTTCCTGCATCCCAGCTCTCACGTCATTAGTAAGCAACAATATGAACATTTCATAAGTTTTCTTTAGTAGAATTTTGCTCAAAATTTTGTAGGAATAACAAATCATGAACCATTGGAGAGTTATCCTAGGCATAGTTACATTCACTACACTATAAACCAATGCGCTACAGGGCCACCCTGAGGCAGACCAGGGCTGCCTCTCTAATTAGTTAAAACTATCAATGACAGATGCTTGCGGGTAAAACATCGACTTTACACTGAATTTGTATGTAAGCCTCTATTTTAAGTCAACAGACAATATAACAAAATGCTTCATCTATTGTACAGACAAATACCTCCATATACCTTTTCATTACCTATAACTCTCTATGAAACTAAAGTCAATTTCTTGTTTGAGGTTCCACCTTAAGAGGTGTAGCATATAGATTACATTCCGGTGCCTCAGCTTCTTGTTTGAAATTTCCCAATTCCATCTTAAATGGTGCAGCAGATAGATAACATTCTGGTGCATCAGCTGAAGCTTCTCCTTCAGCTTCTTAATTTTTCCCATTCCGCCTTAAATAAACCCATGCTGGTGCCTCAATCTGCTTGTCCATATTATTGTTAAAACTTTTCAGTTTCACCTCAAAGCACATTGATGTAACCGCTGCACTATATACGGTGGAACTGGTAAAAAGTCTTTGTTCTTTAGATCCTCTCCTCTTTGGGTGTTTCTCAGCCATCTCTTCTTCTTGATATTGTGTGATAACATGCAGCCCCTCCTCTTCCCCTGTTCTGTGCCCGAGTGCCAGGGGCTGCTAAATGAGGCTAGGGGGATAAGGTAGCTAAAAAATAGTGATTGTCTTCTAAAATGGTTTTGTGAACCCTTCTTTTGGACTACCTTTTTGCATACAATGCCTCTGTAGTTGCTCTGTAGTTAAACGCTTAGATATCACTAGAAGTGTTTCTGATTGATTTGGAATTCAAATACAGTACAGGCTTTAAAGTACTGTACAGTACTGGCCAGACCCTCTGCTCTGATAAGTCAGTTCTGTGTGGAGATCCACACTTGATAAAACGACCCACATGCTCAGATGTGGTTTAAGGAAATTGTAGCACATTTTCTCCCCGATGATTCTCAAGAGGCATTGATTCAGACCGGGCAAAATACACTCTCACCACCGCGTGTTACTTCTGTCTCTGTAGACTCGGCACAGTTTTGTCTCCCTGTTTGAGGTAGTTTGAGACAGAGAGTGTGTGTGTGTGTGTGTGTTGTGAGGCATAAGGCAGGGGTATTGATCATATCCTTATGAAGACAAAGCACAAACAGCTTTAGTGTGAGTGGAGAGGGCTCGGTGTCCCACTGCAATGCAGACACACACACACACACACACACACACACACTCCCCCACTGTGAAAGAGGAGATGAAGGAGCGCTCTGTCTGTGGAACCTGCTGGCACAGACACTGTAATTGATGCAATGCCCTTGTCGTTTCTGTGTTATATACCTACTCTCTTCCATTCTCCCTCTCTCTTTCTAACTCTGTTTTCTTCCTTTATTTGTTTGCCTTTCTTTATGACTTTTTGTCTGTTTTTTTGTCTCTTGCACACTTTTTCTCTCACTCTGTCTCCGTTTTCTCTTGTACGTGCCTTTATTATGGCCTTGCACAGACACTGTAACCGATGCAGTTCGTTTATCAATTCAGACTCATATACCTTTTCTGATCCACTCCTCCTCTCTTTTTTTTTCTTTTCTCTTTTTTCAGGACTTGCTTTCTATCTTTCTGTTTGTTCTTTTTATTCCTCTATTTCTCTTCCTTGCTATTTGACTTTTTTTGTCTTTCTCATAATCTCTCTCACACTCTGGTTTCACTCTATTTCTGTACAGTTCTTCATTTTTCTCTTTTCATTTCTATTTCTTTATGCCTCTATTTATCTCTCTCTCTCTCTGTCTCTCTCTCACTCACTCTGCCACACACACACCCTTTCATGCACAAACTGTCCCTCACACATAGACATCTCTGGCTCAGGCTTATCATGTAATCCATACTTGTGGGATTGATTGCCCTGCACAGATGCTGTGGACTAGGGAGCATAGTCTCTTGTCTTCTCTCTCTCTCTCTCTCTCTCTCTCTCTCTCTCTCTCTCTCTCTCTCTCTCTCTCTCTCTCTCTCACACACACACACACACACACACACATACGCATACGCACAAAATGAAGTGCACAAAAAGTAATTCTCTGGTGACTCATATCCTGATGTTCATGACAGACTGCTTGCTTTTTTCTCCAGTATAATTTTAAGTCAATTCGCATTAGCAATGCAAAGAAGTCCTTGTGAGCAGCAAAGTACACTGTATTCTGAATATTTATACACTTATGCTGCATATTAAAACTATTAAAGCGTGTTGGAAGGCTAAAACTTTAGTGGTACTTAATTTCGTCTGTGCTTTTCTTCATTTTAATAGATAACATTATGTCATGCACTGTTAAAGACCACATAAAAGCAAGTCTGATTGTGATTGCTTAAAAGCGTCATAGAATGTATTCATTCTGCATCTCTCTGATGTCTACATAGATGATGTAAATGATGTATTGGTGCATGGCTGTTTACACTTTATGATTAGGAATGATTTAGTCCTGTTTTTACGTTTTTGCTGAGCTCATGAATAATTTGATTAGCTCTGCTCTGATTGGCTGGTTAACAGCGAGACGCTGTGATGATCACAGAGAAGCAACATGTTGAAAAAGACACAGACAGCTAGGTTAGTTACTTGAGGCTTGCTGGTCTCTCCACTGGCCTCATAGCTCCAGTGTAAAAACAAACTTCTGAAGTCAAACGTGTCTTGCCTGATTGACAGTATTTGGGGAAAAGGGGGAACATAATATCCAATTTTTTTAAAGTGTCCAGTTTATTACAAACTTCGATCTAGCTGATGGATGGTCAGTTTCTTTAAAGCCATCCGGTCAGCATGATAACTTCTGATCCCTCCGTCTCTCTTTGTCTGTGAAGTTCATCATGAAAGGGCCGAATCCTCTGGCGTCTTAGCAGCAGTGTTACATCCTGCAGAAGCGCCAGGGGCCTGTTATGTGCTGCTCTTTGTTGAGACAACAGGCTGATATCATATGGAGAAGCCTCCAGCTTAGAAGTAGAGTGTAGCTGATAAAGGGGGTGGGGGGGAGTGCCTGTGTGTGTTGCCAGGGAAACCCTGCTGTGGCAGCCCTATTTAAGGCCTGGTAATTGGGTCTTCCTCTCATATCTCCGGCCGTAGCCTTGCCAAGTCTCGACGCACAGGTGTCAGGGGCCCTGCAGGCTTCAAAGAGTGAAAAGAAAAGTCCACTTCAGAGAAGAGCTTGCACGACCCAGAGCCCCATGCATACAGACAGAAGCTTTCAGGAACAGGAAGCAATCACAGCCAGTGAGCCGTGGAGAGTGGATACATCCTTTTGATTTGTCTCCATTGTTTATTGATTTAGCTATTGTTTGGTCCATATTCTTTATAAACTTTGGTGCTGCCTTGAGAGCACAGTGCTTCATTGTCTGATACTGTCTTAAAGTGAGAGTTCAGCAGAAATCAAATATACACAGGTGCCTCCTAGTTAGGCAACCAGGGCATATTTAATGTCCAAAGTTTGCATCTTTAAGTTAGTAATGTAGTTTACTGTAACTTATACTAGTGTTACACTAGTGATGCATTCTCCTTTTTGTGTTCCATATTGTCCTGTAATGTGATTTGCTATGCTGGGTAACTCCAATTTGGAAAAGAACAATGAATAACATAACATAACAGCCAAACTATTTTCTATTTTTTATCCAAAAGACAAGCTATGACAGCTTTTTAAAGATACTTTATTAGTAATCAGGAAGCATAGAGTTGTTAAAGGGCAGCCAATTTCTTCAAATGAAGAGGTGTTTACAATGGTGGTGATAGAAACCAGACATCCACCTCTAAAATCTCCCTCATAGAAAGTTATTACATGAGATAGTAATAAATTAGTTGTCTGGCGTATGGCACATTGTTTTGCTGTTGTTGTTTATAGTAGTTTTGGTCTTTAAACATATTTTATTAATTTTATTTGAATCAATTTATGATGTCAGGAGACAAAAATAAATGAAAAATGCAGACTGACATGTAGGTTCACTAGTGGGTTTATAATAAATACAATTATTTTATTTGCATTGTGGACATTGGGACCTTTGGTTCCTATTATCACCACTGTAAGAAAATGTTGGTGTCTTCACAAATGAATCATTTCACATCAAGCTACTCTTAGTGACTTGTATTAACTTAAATATACTTTCTCATACTGTGATATTTGGAAAGGTTTTTTATGTTGAATTTTTTGATTCTGCCCAACAATAACTTATACCCAACCAGTTAACATCCTACAGTAAAATGCATAGCTGACTTATCACACACTAGCTTTAGACTGCATTGTGTTAGGACTGCATTGTGTTGAACAAAACTATACTCAGCCTTACAGAGATAGTGGCATACTTCCTGCCCAAATTTGTCACATGTATGGTTTTTAAAGAATTTAAGTATATTCTGTTATATTAGTCCACTCCTACATCATGTGATGAATTAGAATTTAGTAAGATGCATTAACTTCAATGCAGTTTGCAGTCACCTGTCAATTATGTAACTGATTTAGTCTTTAGCGTTCTCTGTTTCACTACTCTGAATCTTTCACTCTGCATGTCTGTCTCCCTTTCTCAATCCTTCAGTCTCTACAGGGCGACATGGATCACGGCCACAGCCTGCTGAAGACACTTCGGGAGAAAGTTGAGCAAGCTGTCTCCTTTTTGGATGACAGCGGAGCCTCAAAGCTGGAGAAGGATGTGCAGGCCAGCCGATCTCAGCTTGAGGAGCTAATCCTGGGGATGAGAACTGAGCACGGCACCACAGAGAGGAGCATCCTGTTGTATAAGGAGTTCCAGGAGCGCTACAAGGCCCAGCTACAGTGGTTGAGCGAGACTAGAGCGCTCTTTAGCTCTTCTGTGGAACCCAAAGCTGAACTTTACCAAAGAAGAGCCCAGCTTGCCAAATATAAGGTAAATAAGAAGTTTTAGAAGAAAGTGGTACAGACAAACTTGTTGCACATATCTTTACACAGATTCAATCAGATAAATATCAACCAACACTAAACAGCATTTATCTAGAGTTCTGCTACTTTCCTGAGTGTGTGAGTACTGATGCATTTTGCTGTGTCCAGGCTGTGGAGCAGACTCTGCTGTCCCGTAATTCTGCAGTGAGCTCAGTGCTGGAGAAAGGGGAGACACTGCTGTCTCTCCTGAACTCTCCCTCTATCAGAGAAAACATGGACAGGCTGCAGGCCGACTATAAGGAGCTGCGCACAGCTGCCAGGGTAAGTGAAAAAACAGACACAACACTACATCTGATTACTCGCTTTAATCATTACACGCATTCCTCAGGTCACTAACAACCTGGACCACACTCTGCCTCATCCATTTTTTCCAAACAATTAGATAGCACTTATTTTTTGCGTTTAAAAAGCAATATGAATATAGACCTTTTAAAATATGGTCAAGTTAACTTATTAAATGAAGCATACATTAGCTGTAATCTAAACAATGTTGGGTGAACTACTGCCTTGCAATGTTAGTACCATATATATTGTACCCAACTTAGATGAGATAAATGTAGTAAGGTGGCTGTTGATCTGCACTGGTTAAACATGCTTAGTGTGGCGGCCAGATATAAAACCTGTGCAAAAAGCCGTCTATGGTGTAGTGTACACCAAGCGTGCACTATTGCTGTTCATGTTTGAAAAAAATAAGCTATATATATATACATATAGCCCCACCTATCCTGGTTTTAGCAAAGAAAATAATGTATTTTTATTGTGTTTAGTTTTGTTTTTTTGCATTTATCAGTGTTTGTGCTAGTGTGTAAAAATATGAAATTGAGAACTTTTCTGATTTGTTCTCCAGGCCCAGGTCCAGAGGTTGGAGGGGCATGTGAAGAAGCAGGAAATGTATCACTCTGAGCTTCAGGAAATAGAACGATGGCTACTGCAAATGTCTAGCAGGATGGTGACCACTGATCAAACTCCAGGCAGTGGGCTGGAGGCAGCCACTCAACAACTGGCCAGACACAAGGTAATCACTTTTATACATACTCATAGACACTAAAAGAGACATACACGCACATACAAACAGGAACAAGGTCTGATTTGTCTGATTCAGGGGCTGGTGAGGTTTGGGGAGGGGGATCATGTGATGGTCATTTGGAAAATAAATGCAAACTTGCATGCTTAGACAGTAACCAGCAGCACTTAGCTAAGCAAAAAAATCTTTTTACGTCACCAAGGCTTCCAAGTGTGTAGTGCTGACTTGTCAGAAAGCCTGATAAAATTACATAAGAGTAAATATAGATAGATGTTTTAAGGACTTTAAATTAGTGAATTGTTACACTTTTTTATATTAGAACAAGAGTCTTTGTATAGCAGTCCTTATTTGGTTCTTTCTCCGCATTTATTTCATGTCCTGTGATGATGTGTTTGTCTATTTGCGCGTAATCCCAGGCCATCATGGAGGAGATTGCGGGTTTTGAGGAGCGTCTGGCGGGGCTGAAGGAGAGAGGAGTGGAGCTGGTGTCTGGATGCAGTGAGCGTATCCAGGCTCGCCTTCGCCAGCAGACTCAAAGCCACCTGCAGGGAGCTCGAGACAGCTACTCGGCCATCTGCAGCACAGCACAGCGCGTGAGTCCCCCGCCAGCAGGCCTGCACTGTGCCAATACACCCACTCTGATCCATCCTCTGTGTATTGATCTTGATCTGTTGACCAGCTAGTATTTTGCTGGCCGTCCTGTAACTGTACCATAAAACAGATTCACAGACTATGTTCTTATGTAACTACTCCTAAGACAGCTTACAAACATTTACTAATTTTGGATCACCTTAACATATCTTACAGCGTTAAAAATAGTGTTCAAGATCTGACTCTTGTTTCAATGACACGGATTTTAATTTTCTCTGTGGTTCCTGCCAACTGATCCATGCTTACTCACATGGAAGCATGCCAGGATAATTTCACCCTGCCAATATAAATTCACCCCTTAAATCCAGCCATTCTGTTAGTTTGGGCTTTGAGAGTTCTCTTATTCCTTATTCCCTATATTTCATATTTAAAATACAATAATTGACCCATTTTGCAGTCTTTATGAAGTTAGCCTTTGAAGTCCAGATGCATGTATTCAAACTGTTCTCCAGTTTTGGCAGTAGAGTTTTTAAATGAGCCTGATCATTCACGCTATTCATATGGTGATTGCATCCCAGACTAGAATGTAGACAGTAGAGTTTCACTGTTTAAAGCTAGTGGCAAGAAATGACTTCCATGCTAATGAAAGCCCGTCACTACCCTGTAGAAAATAACCACTGGCTATTCAGCACAATGGAAGCACTTTTCAGAGCCTGCCCTAAGACTCCAAAAAGGGCCACCTGATTTGATCTATGAGCTCCAACCACATGGACTTCTAACGTGCCAACCTAATGGCAGGGTCTGCTAAACTCAACGCCCAGTAATTCCCAAAGCAAAATACTCAGTCTATTAATACCTACCCCTTCTCACAGCCAGCCCTGAAACTGAGCTCTTCACAGTGTTAAAAATCCCTCCCTTTCCTAGTTAATACCCCCTACTAACATAATCTTGTGCCAAAACCTTGGCCTATCCTGCCAGCACACTGCCACCCTGTAAATCCCACCACCTTGCAGTCTGACCATCGAGTGCCAGACTAGGTACACTGCCAATCCACGCTCTCTGCCAAAGCAGGCCTGTCATTGACTGCCCCCCTCCAAGGCTTTAGAATTAGAAATGTCAATCAGCATCAGCTTTTCTCCACATGGGTGTCAGGCATGCCAGAGCATTCAACACCTGTCAAATGGGCTTTGCTTTTTGTTGACCCAGTTTATCACTGTTTTATGTTAAGTGGTCCGTCATTTTACTCCTCACCCCTCAATATGACAGAATCCAGCAGTTTTAAAATTGCAAGTAAGTATTGCACACGCTTACAGTTTACGGATTCTAAACAATAGATTATTGCACGTGTCTTGCTGTCATATCTGTAGTAATACTTAAGTAATAATGCATCAGTGAATGCTGAGAATTGTACTGTATACTGTACAGATGTAAGTTTTAAAACCTATTTTTTCTAATTACAGTCCTTAAGCTGCAATACTAGGATGGCTCATCCTTAGAGATTAAAGCTGTGATTGATTGTCTTTGAGTTCTTGAATTATTTTAACCAGCTAAAAAAAAATAACCAGCTCTAAACATGTAAGGGACTCGTGTTGCTTCACAATCAATCACTCAGTCAATCAATTTTTATTAGTTTAGCGCTTTTTACAAGCAGTGTTGTCTCAAAGCAGCTTTACAGAAAAGCAGTTTATGAAAAGGAGTAATCAAAGAGAAGGACGGTAAGAAGGTCCAAGGTATCGAAGTCCCCCTAGAGCAAGCCAGAGGCTATGGTGGTGAGGAAAAACTCCCTACATAAAAGGAATAAATCTTGTGAGGAACCCAGGTTCAATGGAGGAACCCATCCTCCTCTGGTCGACCCCGGATAAAGAGAGAGCAACCAAGCTAATGAGATTATAAGACAGAATACAATAAGAAGCTCGGCTTAAACGTATTTCATAAATATTCTAGTCAGTCAGGCTGATGAGCAGGCGAGCATCCTCAGGTCAGACAGGAGGGACAGATGATCAGCCAGTGGGGATGGAGCTCTGGTGACTTTTAGCAGCTCTGGTGAGTGATGACTTAGGCAAATGTCGAGAGAGAGAGATATTGAGAGGGAGAGGCAGAAGGAGAAAGAGAGTGGATGGACAGCGAGGAGAGAGGGGCAAGCAATTATAGATTAGTCCATTAATGGAGAGAGTAATAATACAGCTGATATTATCAGACTGCTTCTGCACAATGTAAAAGTTTTTGGAGATAGCAAGATCATTCCATCTGAACGCCTGTTCAAGAACTTTATGCTGTTTGTCTGAGGACTTGACACTAGTTGGTGAAGTTCCTTAAACTTTATGGGTTGTTTTTAGTACTAATTTAACCCTGTTTAACTGTGAATTAGCGTTTTATTTTTTTTTATAGTGGGTTTCTTTAGTAGTACCACTTCAGGCTCATTTGCTCTGTGTTTTTCAGGTGTATCAGAGTCTGGACCGGGAGCTGCAGAGACATGTGAGCTTACGGGATGCACTGCAGCAGTGTCAGACCTGGTTGTCCAACATACAGGAGGAATTACAGCCCCCTGTTCATACACCGAGCTGCCTGGAAGAGGCGCTAATTCAGGTACACAATCCAGAGATCTGGTTAATGTGCTCGTAGTAGTAAACAAGGGCACCAAGCGCCTGTTTTAGATGGATGGATGGATGGATGGATGGATGGACGGACGGACGGACGGACGGACACCCGGTCACTATTGACACTTTACTTTAATGGGGTCTATAATCGTATTTTAGTGATTGCAATCATATTTTAAGATTGCTGCTTCATTATTTAAAGTGCTTCTGTCACTGAATTGGCATAGTAAATGCTGCTTATGCTTATTTTGATGGTAGAGTAGTTTACATAGGTTTAGTTTATTTACAAACTCTTTACAAACTGAGATAAAAGCCATATGATTTAGGATTATGTTTACAGTGGGTGTTAGCTGAAGTTAGCTAAGTTGAAGGCTTAGCCATGCTTTGTTCAGTGATCCCTCATAGTCAGGAAAAGTCTGGGTTAATGTTAGTCCGCTCTGTTACTTAGTGGGTGAACATTAGAGAGATATATGGGAAGAACCACCAGTCACTGTAATCCTTCAGCATATGAACAGTCTCGCTAGGCCTGTGAGTGCATCCTCTGTTCTCTTCAGACAAGAAAGAAATGTTACTGATCGTGGTGGTCAGACACAAAACCGTAAACACTCCACCTTGTTATATTCCCAACAGGAATACACTGTGTAATTTTAGCCCATATTTAAACTCACACAACCACAACCACATTCACTTCCCTGTTATGGGTGAAGACACACAGGCTAGCCAAAACAAAAAAAAGGAAAAAGTCGCCGTTTGCTCCCACAGTCTGTATATACCGACTTTACTCTGTATAAAAAAATGTTTGGTATAAAATAGGCTGTAGAGAGACTGTATTGTCCTATTGTGAACATGCATCAACGAGTAAATGCAATTCATCAAGTTTGATATGTTTTGTTAGTGACAAGAAACATTATTTAACAATATTTATGTATTTTATAAATGTTAAATATTTATTTGAACTGTCAACTATTTTGTTTTTGCCTGTACAGGTGAAGCAAGAGCGAACTTTGCAGGAGCAGGCCAGCACCTACATGCAGCTGGTGTGCTCCAACTGTGACCTGTCTGATGAGAAGGTGCGGGAGACTGCTGCTGATATCCAGCAGGTCAAAATACAGGTGATCATCTCCCACTCATCATTACTGGAAAAAGACAAATGATTTATTCATTCATAATTTTTAAGATCAATGCTCGAATTTCTTGCCATAGGTTGAGGAGAGGATGCTGGAATCCCAGGAATTGGCAGAGAGCTGGAGAGCAGTCGAAGGCCTGCGTTCTGAGCTCGAGGCCCGTCTCAGAGAGGCAGAGCAAGTCCTTCAGAATATGCTCCGGCGGTCAGCAGAACTTGAGCCAAAGGTTGCTCAGAATCAGCTGGACCAAGCCCAGGTTAGATTCTGAATTTGAAGCTTTCTCTTTAGCAATAGTCTCTGTTTATGCATGGTTTTGGAAGGTGATGATAGCTGGTTGACAGTGGTAAGTTCACAAATCTATTTGTAGATGTTAAAAGTAAAACTGGACCAAGCTAGAAAGTGTAAAGCTACAGTCTCAGCACTCTCTCCTGCATTTTCTTTGTGGTGTGTTTACTGGCTTTATTCCTGAGGTAGACTCACTCTGTTTAGACTGGCTTCTGTATTCTGTCACATTTCCTGGCAGCCACTTTCATGCATTAATAAAGATTGCCCTCCATATTGCACGCCTGGCTGTAATTATGGATGTGTGAATTGATTTGTCAGTGCTCATAATTACGGTTTCCCGGCCTACGTGGTCATTCTGTGTGAAACTAGCAGATACTATCATTCTGGATATATAGTGAGCTGTCAACAAAATGAAAGATGAAAACTCCAATTTCCTCAAAGCCCATGGTCTTCTATTTCAAAGCTGCCTGTTATGCTTATTAAAGTCTGGCTGCTGACATTTAATAATGAAGCCTTTCATTTTCTACCTTGAAGGATTTTATCCAGGAGATGCAAGCCAGACAGGCTGATCTCACCCATCTGAGAGAAAGTGTTGGGAAGCTGGTGACTGGTCAGGAGTCTCCCGAGCTGGTGGAAGTGGGTCGTCTGCGTAGAGCTTGGCTGGAGCTGGGCAAGCAGGCTGCAAAGCTGCTAGAGCAGAGAGAGCAGGATCTCCAGAGAAGTGGGGATTATCATGAGTGTCTCAGTATGGCAGAGGAGCTGTTTGACCAGTTGTCCAAGGAATGGGATTACCTGACCAGGCATGCGTCATAACTGCTTTCATTTAACTCAAATCATAATGAACTAATTTGGTTTTCCCAAGCCAGTCCTTAGTGATCATGACCAGGTCTGCATTTTTGCTGTCTCCCAGTCTCTAACACCTCAGTGTGCTGGGAGTTGGGAGGGAGCAAAACTGTGGAACATTTCAGATCCTGAAGACTATATTGGGAGATGCTCATTAATGGATAAAATGTGGTGCTGGTGTGATTTCTCATAACAATATTTTATATTTCCTTTCCAGAACTATTTAAATTCATTGTTTTTGACATGAACATTGTCAGATTTGATTTCTGGTTGATAGAAATTTTATTTCTTTCAGAGGAGACACAGAGAGAAGCACTGTGGGGTGTTTGGATGCCTTGAAAAAGCTGTCTATAGATCTTCAGGATCAGAGATGTGTGCTAGACGACTTGAGAGATAACAGGAACACAATCGTGCCACGCCTCGGCCTTGAAGATAAGGACCTTGTCAAGGAGCAGGTGGGTTACCTGGAGCAGCGCTGGACCCAGTTGGAAATGCAAGTTCAACAGAAGATCCAGGACTTAGTTCAAACCCTTGAAGACCTGAACCATTTAGAAGACCAGCTACGGGAGATCCAAGAGTGGGCTGAAGTTCAGCGACCGTCCATCTCAGAGGTGCTAAAAACCAGCCCCCCTCCTGACTTGGCGCAAAGCTTTTTGTTTGACCACTTGAGCTTTTGTGCGGAACTGGAAGCCAAACAGCAGCTCCTGACCCAAGCTGTGTCTGAGGCTGACAGCCTTTCCTCTCATTTAGGTCTAGATGAGAGGAAAACACTGCAGGCTTTGGTGCAGGAAGTGCAAGTACTCCTTGAATCTCTAGGTTCTAAGGCAGCTCAACACCGCAAAAGCCTTAGTAAGGTATTCACAGAGCGGACACAATACCTCCAGGCTCTGGACAGGGCAGCTGGATGGATCAAACAACAAGAACAGAGAGTTCTTGCAGATGATCATGTAGCACTCTTACCAGACGAGCTCTCCAAACAGGTGTCTACTTGCAAAAATATATGTAGCACTTTAAGGGCATATCAGGTGGAGCTGACCTCCCTTTGGACACAGGGACGGGAGTTAGTAAAGGATACAACGGAGGAGAAGAAGACTGAGACCCTTCAGAGGCTTGAGGAATTACAGGGAACCTTTGAGGCTTCCCTTCAAAGATGCACACAGCACTTGCAGCGTCTTGAGAAAGCTCTGGTTATCCGGAAGTATTTCAAAGTAGACTTGGACCGAGTCTGTGAGTGGTTAAGACAAGGAGAGGCAGCCACGTTCCCTGTAATTGACCTGAGTGGACGTGATGAGGAACTGCAGAACCAGCTGGATAAGTACCAGCAACTTCTGGATCATACCTCAGCGTATGAGAACCTTTTGCTCATTGTCCAGAGGGCAGGACAGGAAATTCTTCCCACCTTAAATGAGGTGGATCATTGCTATCTGGACGAGAAACTTAATGGCCTTCCACAACAATACAATAACATTCTAATATCGACCAAAGAAAAGCGAGAAAGGGTGCAACAAGTGATTCTAGAACGCAGAGAGTTTGAGTCCCTGGTTGAAGTGACGCGCAAGGCTTTAGAGAAACTTCAGGAGCAGTGTGATGCCTTAGAGAAGCAGTTAACCAGCCAAAGTCTTGAGGACAGACAGAAGTTACATAGTGATTACGGGGAGCTTCAAAATGGGCTTGCCAATCTTTTTCAAGCTTTGAAAGAGTTGAGGGGTAAAACTCAGGATTTCCAGAGCACCGGACAGCCATATACACCTGAGGTCATTGATCAGCTATCTAGTCTCCATGATAGACTCGATGTAGTGACAAAGGAAAAAGTTAAGCAGCTTAATAGCACATTGAATTTGTTGGAAGACTACAATGCCAGGATTGTAAAAGTGGATAGTGACATGAATGCAGTCAAGGAACACATGGACAAACTTTGTTCTGAGAAGCAGTTACATGCAATGGAGAGATTATCTAGACTTCACAAACTGGCCAAAGATCTAGAAGAGACTGTTTCTTATTCAGAAAGTTTAACTGGACAAATAGTGGAATTAAGCCAGCACTTTGACCCTGACACCCTTACGAATCAGATTGCCTCTAAAGAGCCACAGTTTCGGACCTTGAAATCAAAGATTTTTAAATGCATAGAAGAATGTGAGTGTTGTATAGTGGGAAAGCCCGGTTTCCAGACGGCAATCGAAGAAACCATGGAGTGGCTCAATAAGCTCAGAGATACACTCAGATGTCCTTTAAATCTCCAGGAAACAAATGTGGACGTAGTTCAGGAGGAGGTCAGGTCAGTATTGGCACTTCAAGGAGAAGTTAAGTCAAGGCTTAAGTTATTGGAGTACAGCGCTGAACAAACATCCCCTGGTCACACCGAGGACTATTTAAAGGACATTACAGAGTTGGCAGCTGAGGTTCAGCAAGCACTTACAACTAAACAGGTAGATATTTAGAACTGTTTTTTCCAACTCCTGCACTATTCACATTTTTCAAAATATCCCTCAAAATGCCTTCTACAACCAACAGTAACCATTACCCACAATGTTGTAATGTTTATTCACAGGCGGCCTTACAATCAGCACTGTCCTTGCTACAGACATACAAGTGTGCCTTGAAGTCTACATGCCAATGGATTGAGGATGCTAGTACCATCTTAAAACGAAGCAGCCAGAAACTAGACTTGGAAAACCTTACAGAGTACCTCTGCGAAGCAGAAAGGGTGATAGCTCAAGAGCAGACCCTTAATAATGCAGCACAGAATGTTGAGACCCTGCTTCTTCAGATGGAGGACTGTTTTGATTGTGCTGTTATTGTGGAACTCAAACAGGATTTTGAGAATACTTTTCAAAGAAGTGCTAAGCTCATGGAGCATCTGAGACATCACCAGGAAACCTTAAATAGGTAAGCTATATTCTGTGCTTTTGTTTTGTTGTTATTGTTTAAACACACTGTCAGAAATGTATCAATAGCTTAATAATTTGTTGCTAATGTTGTACAGCTCAACCACAGACTACACATCTAATTCAAAGTTGTTGTTTATGTTGTTTGTTATAGATGCTCTGCTCAATGGAGATCATTCCAGAAAGAGAGTCAGGAGGTTATAAAGCAAATGAGTGAGACGGAGAGGAGATTGGCAGAGTTTAGCACAGCTAAAGCTAGCTCGCTTCAAGAGGCTGAGGACAAGCTCCATGCTTACCAAGTCAGTTTGATTTCTGTCATTTTGTGTCTTCCTTCGTAGTCTGTCTGGGTCAAGTGTGATCTCGTAATGAGAACATCTGAGGACAACTGTGAGAAATGTGAAAAAATGAGGTTCGGTGGAAAAGTAGACCTATTAGTCTACCGAAGTAGGGGGTGATGGTGGTGATCACAGCATGGTCCAGTAGACACTAAGCCAGTTGTCACTGTTGCCAACTCCTCAGTGAGGAAAGTAGCTGTTGGCTGTCCTAAAAGTCACTAGAAGTCGCTAAATGACGTAATCGCCTAATTTGCATAATGGTCTATTTGCATGTATTTGAAAGAATAACATTGTGGGAGAGACAAAATTGAGCAAACACAGTAAATATGTTAGAACTATAAATGAACTCTGAATAAATTAACTTCCTCTGTGGATTCTTATTTGTTGCCTTTGGAATAGGCTGTGTCCCACTGATGAATTTCTCTTTGGGATCAATAAAGTATCTATCTATCTAAGACACATATATATTTACATCCTGCTTTGAAGATAGGGGTGGGGTCAGCTGTGGCTTTGGGCATGCTCAGTGAGTGTAGTGGGTGGTGGAGTGGTGTGGGTCTGCTCTGACTGAGACTGAGCACTGTGAGTGTAGTGGGATGGGCCTCACGGCAGTCCCCGCTGCTCGCTGAGGACAGAACTGAACAGTCTCCAAATCTAGATTCGCTAGATTTGTCGCTTTTTTTAAAAAAAGTCACTAAATATAAGTTGGCAACAGTGTCAGTTGTTAGCTCACTGATGTACGAATGCTAGGTCAGGATGTAAAATGCAAATAAAAACAAACGGCATTGATTTATTAATCCACCTTGAACTGCAAAATATTACAAAATATTGAATTATATTGATCAATCAATTATAAATTCATTATGTTTGCCAGTTTGGAGCATGGTCCAAACTCGCAAAAATAATTCATTTATAATTGATTGATCAATATAATTGATTCGATATTTTGTGAGCTTGACACAGAGGAGGGAAATGCTGAGAAACTTGGGCAGGAGGGAGGAAGCCAGTCGCCAGTTACTCAGCAGGAGAGAGTCGTAGAAGAGAGGGAGAAGGTCCAGTTCTTTATGAGGTTCCCTGTATGTTACTTGTTTTACCGTCTAGTGCATAATATTGTCAAAAGATTTAGGGAATATGGAAAATCAAAGCCAAAACCAAGGTGCATGAAACCAAAGCCAACAACAGCAATTAAATGCCTGCGACCTTCAACCGCTTTAGACAACAGTGTGTTAAAACTGGCAAGCTTCTGTGATGGACATCATCTTTTGGAACACTTCGACAAACCACCGTCAAAAACATTGTTTGTATCTCTATCCACAAATGAGAATCTAATTACTAATATATGCACAATGGACTGGACTGGAGCTCAGTGGAAATATTATGGTCTGAAGAGTTCATCTCTCAGATTGCTTCTGTAATGGTATGGGTTTTGTAATAACCTTGGCGTGGGTAATGTGCACATCTGGAGAACACCATTAGTGCCTCCAAAATGACAACTTTGCAGGAGAGGACAAAAACTTTACATTCAGTGTAACGTAATGGAACCAGATTTTTTTCAAGTGATTTTGAAGCACTTCTATTGTTCCAGCCATCATGAAATTTTCATGCAGTGTAAATAGCAGCTGTCGTGCATGTTTTTCTTTGGGCAGCAACGATATAGTTTATTTGGAGCAACATATGCTGCCTTTTAGACAACATATTTTTCAGCAGTTCTCAGCATAACAACATCAAGACACAGGTGCTTGATGGGTCTTCTGTTGAAAATGTGTGACACATTGAGAATTGCAAAATACAGCAAAGGAGGTCCCATATGAAAGCTGTATTGTAAAGCTGAAGACCGGTATAACTAAAGAATTGAGAATAAAAAATCTTTGTTGAAATTGGGTTTGTAACATGAGTTAGCATGGCTAAATTTGCCCCTATAAAAAAAGGTAATTAAGCATGTAGATGTGTGTCACGTGTGTGGAGGACCCATTGCATGCAACAAAAATAAACATAACTTGTCAGCATGCCAGATTACATCACAGTCCATCACAATATGCTTTTCTTGGCATATCTCTCCTCTACTGTATGTTTGATTAAAAAGAGAGCAAAGTTAGTCCTGTTTAATTGGATTTAGTGTAGTACAGTATGTGAAGTGTTGAAGCCTAATAATTAGATTCACAGGTTTTTATTAGATTGTAATAAATGGACAAATCCTCCAGACATTAAAAGAGCATGGATTAGAGAATTTTTGGGCTAGGTTTTAGAGAGGGTATACCCTTGTTAGCAAGAAGAGACCCTTGTTACCAATCCAAAACTGAAGGTTTAACAAGTCTGCCTTTAGATGTGTATTCTTGCTACAAGATCACATGTAGCCCGGTGAGACTGTTCTTTTTGAAGACATTTCATTTTGTTAATGTAATTTGTTACAGTATTGTACTGTCCATACACCTAACATTGCCTCCTCTCCTCTGTATAGACTATTGTGTTGCAGGTGGAGGCTTTTCAGAACAAACTGACCAAGCTGAAAGAACAGATCACTCAGTTTGATGAGTCTGTATCCAGTGCCATGGTTTCTCGTTCTGTCAGTGCGCTGTGCCGCCGGTGGTCTCAGTTGAACAGTGTAGCTAAAGCACAGGAGAGGGCTCTTAAGGACACTGTACATGACTGGAGGTGTTTTAAAGAGAAGGTAAGGCAGCAAAGTATTTCATTGCATCATTATTACACAATGAAAACTGTGAAGACAAATGATTACAATTTCTAGAGATGCCATGTAATCTTGTAATCTTGGTCATAGTCAGTGCTCTATGGATGATGTAATGGATGATGTAACATGATGACTGCAGCTCCCATAAATCCCATGAAGAAATATGTTTCATATTTTAAACTGTCTCACTCTCTCTTTCCTTCTCTCTCTCTCCCTCTCTCTCTTTCTCTCTCTCTATATATATACACTACCGCTCAAAAGTTTAGGATAACTTTAGAATTTCATTTCATGCAATTGTCATGAAATTCACAAACAATATTGTCCATTTCACAATTAATGTAAGTGTATCAGATGATTTTTAAATAATAAAAATGTTTGTATTAAAGTCTATTTTTGTATAGAGGCTTATTTTGCATATAGTCCTATTATCAGCAATTCTCAGTCCTCTGTCTAAATCTCCTGGTACGGCCGCCAATCCATGTTAAGGATGTTATTGGACTAAATGGTTGTTAGGACTCCCTTTAGACAGAGGACTGAGAATTGCTGATAATAGGACTATATGCAAAATAAGCCTCTATACAAAAATAGACTTTAATACAAACATTTTTATTATTTAAAAATCATCTGATACACTTAAATTAATTGTGAAATGGACAATATTGTTTATATATATATATATATATATATATATATATATATATATATATATATATATATGCTTCAGATACTAAACTAACCTAGAATGTTGTTCTCCCTTTTATGCTCACTTATTAGTAGAATATATATATATATATATATATATATATATATATATATATATATATATATATATATATATATATAATCAGTGGCGATTTCTCTAAGACTGCAAGGGAAGCTCAGCTTCCCCTAAAATGTTAAAAATTAAATGGTCAAATATGTACAGTTAACATTTAATTGACTACAAATGCGTTAGAACACGTTTATCTCAATGAGTTGGTTCAGAATCAGGTACTTATCACAAATCGACTGAAGCTGAGCGTCTATTCACTTCAGCTGGACTGCATGGAACTTTTTCTTTCATTGCTTCGAAACTTGCCGGTCATTGGATAAATGCTATGATATTGTCTTGCCCCCAGACGCTGAGCGTCTCTGGAGTTGAATGGAGTTGTGGGCGGGTCTGGGGGCGGAGCTTCTGTAAGATGACTGGAGGATCAGTCGAAAGGCTAAATCTCGTTTTGATTGGCAGCTATTTTGAGATCAACACTGTCACTTAATCACTGGGAGCTTTAGTCCCATCATGCATTTTGCTAGTAAAGTCAAAAGACAAACTGCAACCCATTTCTTGGTGTTTGCTTGGTGAAAATACTTAAACATTTCCATTGATCACTATGTACATAAAACACACCTGAGTTTAATGTAAACTCAAACAAGGAAATGTTAAAAATTAATATTCATTCAATCAATCATTCATACTGGATAGGTAGCTAATATTGTTGACCTTATTTTAGCAAACCCAAAGGAAGACTCTCCTCAAAGTCTTCCTAATAAGGAGAAAGTAAGAATCAAGGCTGATCAACACCTAAAATTGATTTGCATAAAGTAGGGAAAGGTAACAGGTCTTTTCAGCTCTCCTGGTATGACAAGTATTTTTATATAATGAAGGTGCTATATAGCTATATAAATAATAATAATTGTTATTTCCCCCCTATACATATCCAACCCTGATTCAATGTCTGATTTTTTTTCCTTTCATCTTTTTCACTTCAGAGCACATGACATCACTCCATTAGGATGAGTCATTGCTGTTGCAGGGCCATGTGCAAAACAACAAAACAGAGATGAGCAAAATGCCATGTACAAAGCATCTGTTCATCAACCATCATTCATCAACCATTAGGGGAGCTTTTTTCCCCTCTCTAAAATGGCCAGCAGTGCCCTGTTGTTACACTGATAAAAGCAAACTGCAACCTCAAAAGAAGACATGACTGCCTCCTGAATACCCAGGAGCTAAAACGAATAGTGCTCACAGTCCATTGTCAGCTTTTTATTTAATATGATAATTACATTGCTAGACGACACAGTTAGCACACGGTGAAACCCATAAAAAGCTCATTTATTATTTGGGGAAACAAAAGATCTGAAATGAATTTGTTTGCAGTTTGTGATTAGTTTTATTTGGATTAATTATCACATTCCTGTTAATTGATAGAGTCCTAGAACCAACTGGAAACCACATAGAATAAAACACAGCAGACATGTCCTAAATAAAAAAAAACATTACAGAATAAAAAAGTATGGCGTGCTCCGCCCATAACAATCCATATATTGTTTCTTTGTGGATAACATTCATTCGTATCTCATTCCCTGCAGCTGGAGAAGATGAAGGCAGTGTCCGAGGACTTGCACAGCCGCGTTCCTGACAGTGTGGTGGAGAAAGCGGGCAGTATGGTGGCTCTGCACAGTCTGTTAGAGTACCATGATTCCTTCAGTCGAGAGGTGGAGAGGGAGAGTAGTGCGCTGACCCTCCTCAGACACCACGCCATCAGCCTGCTGCTTCATCCCAACACAGCAGGAGAAATCACACCCAGCAACCCAGCAACCTCACCTAGCCTTCAACCAGCCCCACCCAGCAACCAGGCAACCTCATCTAGCAACCTGAAAGCCCCACCCAGCAACCAGACAACCTCATCCAGCAACCAGAAAGCCCCACCCAGCAACCAGACAACCTCATCCAGCAACGTGACAGCCTTACCAAACAACCAGATGACCTCACTCCGCAATCAGTCAGCCACATCTAGCAACCACCTAGACACTCCTAGCAACCAGACAACCTCGCCTAGCAACCAGTCGACTATGGCTAGCGATCTGTTACATATTCCCAGCAGTCAATCAATTACACCTAGCAACCAGGAAACCTCGCCGGGCAACCAGACAAGCAAGCCCAGCAACACAGAGGCCATCTGTCTCCAGGAGATTCAGCAAATACAGGAAAAATATGAGAGGTATTGACATTGACACTCATTCAGTGCGGATAGTTGTGTTGTATGAGGAATATCATTTGTATGTATTTGTGTGTATTTATACATCAGGCTAGTTTATCTCAGAGGTTGTAAACACAATAGTAAAATGTAATTGCACACAACTTTTAAATCAATTAAATATTCAAATGATCGAGACTGTACTGTCAGATAAACACTTTGTTTATGAAAATTAATAACTGTGTTTTTCTGTCCATGTGGAATTACTTTTTGGAATTAAAAATAGTTCAACTATCCACCGTCTACCCCCTCCACTCCAGTCTGTTACAGCAGGTGTTTGTGAGCCGGCAGCAGGTGCAGTTGGAGCTGGTGGAGCGAGAGGAGGTGGAGAGGGAGCTAGAGCTTGTTAAAGGCTGGATCCAGGACACGCAAGGTCTGCTGCTCAGCCCTACGGCGGACCTGGACACCCTGCTGTCTGACCTCGAGGTATGAAACCCCACCACAAAGTCTACAAGCATATTACTGGGCTAGGGCCATGTTTTCTAGCACTCCGACCTGCTCAACAGAATATTTATTTCAGAACTTTTTTGTGATGTAACTGTGGGCATCCTCAAACAACATCCTCTGACAACGTACATCTTCAAATCGTTCTCTGAATGTTTCAGTTAAAGCATTATGTCTTTATGTCTTTATAGGAATATTATTTGAAATGATGAACATCTTTAAAATGTTCTCTGTGCATTAGATTCAAACGTTTCCTCTAAAACAGGCGATGTTAGCCGATGCTATGGGGACGATTATTGGAATGTGAATTCAATGAAAATCAACATTAGTGTGTTGTTCTTTCACTGTGTGTGTGTACCTTCATTGCATGTTACTGTGGTAGCAGCACAAACACCTTTGTCTCACTCTAATAATAAACAACTGAGAATTGCTCATTGCATTGCTTGTGCTGCCATGTTGTGCATGACACACATGGTTCACTCACATGACGTATAGAGTTGGATGTGCACATGCAGATTGTATCAAGGCGCAGATGTGTCCACATTAATAACAGATACAGGTCATTTAAATCTGAAAGATCAGATCTATGCAAGAATTAGAAGTGAGCGAAAAGGCTTGTAATGTGAGTGTAGTCATGTTCTGAGGATGTTATCATATAGATCTGAATGAATATGCATGTGTGTGACTTTGTGGTGTCTTCTGTCTGCTAGATGGCTCATGGTGGAGTGCAGTCTCAGCGGCAGGCTCTGGAGCAGATTGCAGACCGCCAACAGACGAAATACAAAGACCTCCATGCTACCCTACCCTCTGAGATTAGCACGCAATTAGCAGAGGTCACACTGGCACTGGGCTCGGCTGAGGATCAGGTACCTACTAGGGAATACGTTTCCACACAAGATAAAGACACAGGAAGACAAAACATTTACACAGCTGATCATGTCATATGCTTTTGTTAGCTTTAGATGAAATGTTATTACGTACATTGTAGTTTTGGGGTATTTCTGTGTATTTACTGTGATACTGTTCATGTCATATGCTTTTGTTAGCTTTAGATTAAATGTTATTACGTACATTGTAGTTTTGGGGTATTTCTATATATTTGTGATATATACTGTGATACTGTTCATGTCATATGCTTTTGTTAGCTTTAGATGAAATGTTATTACGTACATTGTAGTTTTGGGGTATTTCTATATATTTACTGTGATACTGTTCATGTCATATGCTTTTGTTAGCTTTAGATGAAATGTTATTACGTACATTGTAGTTTTGGGGTATTTCTATATATTTGTGATATATACTGTGATACTGTTCATGTCATGTGGTGGTTTATCAGGGCCAGGCTTCCTAAAAGCATCTTAGTACTAAAGTTATCTGAGAAACAGAGAGCACATGATTTTGGGAGCCCCGGCCCAGGATAGTTCCTTATTCTTGTGAAATGAATGATCTACCGTTGAATCTGAAGCGATGTACATCACAGTGTACTGTTATTCTTCTGTGTTCAGGTGCAAACCAGGGAGAGAGAGGTCCAGCACAGCAGGAGCGTTAAAGAAGACTTCAATGCCAGGCTGCAGACCATTTCTGAGAAAGTCAGCACCATCTCTAGGAAACTGAAGCAGAAGTCTGTAGATGTAGAAGAGGCTAAGGAAGAGACTGAGGTAGTGCTTGTACTCCCTACGCACAAGCTCTCTGTTTGATTCTTGGTTTAATTTTCGACTTCTGCATTACTTGAAATATCTGTTCATTTCTCCAGACTCTGTGTGAGGAGTTGGAGGACTGCTCACATGTCCTGTCTGAGCTAGATGTGGCTGTGCAGGAGTTTGGGGAGCAGAACCCTCTGCTTGCCAGGCAATTGAGTATAAGCCTCAGCAAGCTAACTGAGCTCCACTCTCAGACCAGTAAGCTCGCAGAGGGAAAGACCACTCGTCTTAAAAAGGTAGGTTAAGGTTTAGGTTGATTTATTTATATAGCGCCTTTTCCAACAGATGTAGTACAAATATAATAAAAATAAAATTTAGTACGTCAGGCAATATATTGATCAATAAATATAGAGATAAAGTATAGAGAGCGAAAGTGTTTTGTAAAGTAGGAGAAGAAAGAACTGATACGTTTGTAAGAACAGGAGAAGAAAATGCAACTCATTAAATAAGCAAACAGAATCTTTGGAGGTGCCAGAGTCAGGCAGGCGAGTTTTCCACAAGGCACTGGTCAGCAAGAACAATGGTCCAGAATGGAGGCAAACAGGGTTCATGGCAGATGAAGCAGCAGCATCATATCACAGGATGGGCAGCTGTTTAGCATCACACTACATGGAATGGACGGTTGCTGAGCTCAACAAAAGAAACAGATAGTTAGTTTTGTTAGGGGTAACTGAGAACCGTATATGGTGTTAATAAGGTGCAGCAGTGATTCTGGCAGGTAGGAGGCCTGACTGTATTTTCACACCTACCTACCTTGTTTTCTGCAGAACAGTCATACTTTAATCACTCTTTAGTTTGGTCAGTTTTGAAAGTGAACACTCCACCCTTACTCGGGTCTGCACCAAACAATAGAATCATAGTCCACCAAAAATTGCCAGTATTGGCAATTAGGATATCAATAGCAAAGACCTGCAGTGCCCTTTCACCGTTCAGTGGTATTGTTAAGCGGCGTGGTGGGATATTAAATAACACCTAGCATTTTTGTTGCTGAGCCAGAGAAGCTATTGGATACTTACACACCACACATTTATCTATATATTGTTCCATTCTCTTTTTAATTATCTTTGCACATTAAAAATATTTTACATTTACTCAAGTTACTCAATATTGTTGATATTACTAAGTGTATCTAATAAGTAAACAAAATTTTCCTAAATGCTATTCAGTCAAGTGTTCAATTTGTGACACAGAACATAAATCTTACCAAAAATTGAATAATAAAAAGGTTGAAATTCACATAGTTCTTGTATCTATGTATACATGTACGCACACGTTTATACATTACAGTCTTTGTTTAAATTCTGTAACAGGCAGAGCAGCACTTTGAGGAGTTCAATGAGATGCTGACCTTGGTCCTGAACTGGACAGAGAAAGCCAAAACTCTTGTGTCTGCCGGCATCATCTGGAGCCCAGCTTCTATGATGCAGGAACAAATTAGAACCCATCAGGTTTGAATAGCAAATCCCCACACTCATCAGCATCTCAGTTACAGGCCTTTTAAACTGTTTTCATTCAATTAATAAGTTGTGCACCATGTGGCATGTTATGATACCAGGCATTGTTGCGAGAGTGGCGGAAGCTCCAGGGTGAGATGGAGGGCCTTATGGAGAGAGTGGGACTGCTAGGGGAGGTGGTGCAAACTGAAGGGCTTCACCACCAGGTGGCAGAGCTGACCCACCATGCTGAAGAGCTGCAGCAGCGGGCCAAAACACGCTTGCTAAGTTTACAGGATGCAGCCAAGGTAAACCATTACAATACCCCAAACAACTGATTTGGCTAGTAGCTTTAGCACGAGCAAAGACAGTATACGCAGATCCTCAAGTCAAGTTTGAACAAAAGTTCAGAAAGCAGTTGCCCATACAACACCATCATGCACTGACTCAAGAATAGGCTGAAATAAACACTAGCAACATGCACTCAGGCAGAATTACTTAAGCAACTTATACAATCAAACAACAAGCTCTACTCATATCTTATCTCTTGTTGACAGACTGCCAGATTCATTGTTGTTTATGATAAAATGCTGCCCTCTAGTGGCGATGTTACATATTGTTTTTTATCTACATTATGCTCAAATTATACCTGAATAATTTGTTTAAAATCTTTGATCCTTTTTTTGTGCAACACTGCAGGCTTTTTAAAGATATTACGGGGGGTTTTCGTAAGTACAGACAATTTGTCTATTTATGAATGAAGATAAATATTCCAAAGCCTACAGTAATTAAGATTGGATTTCCAGAGGTGTAATAATGAACTCTTTTTGCAATTTCTAATCTTAGCATGAGGTTTTGGAATATTTACCTCCATCCTACTAGATTTAATCAGTACTGACCATGGCATGTTAAACATGGCTGCCAATGCTGAATCACAGGGCACGCCTCATACCATACCACAGCACAGCTTCTGGCTCCAGCTCAGTCTGGCCGTGCCACATTCTCATTTGGAAAGGTATTCTCAAGACGGTTTGCAAAATTACTGACCTAGTTAAGCATGTCTTATGGGAGTGACTTCTTGTCCTTAAACGTGTTCTGGAAATGTGGGTCAATGACGTGACCTGAAGGTGTGCATGCCTTTCGTTGGGAGATATAATTAGAGAAATTTGCTAAATGATTAGGTGTGGATGGAATAGTCAGGATTTTTTTTTCAGCTTAAACAAGATTTGATTGTCTGATGTGGTCTGATAGGACAAAATCATACATTCCTTATTTTCTTGAAGGCTGTTCTGGTGGATGCCGAAATAGAATTGTAATATAGAACATACTCGCTTTAAATTTTTGTCATTTAAATGTTTTTTAAATGTTTTAGATTGCCATTGTTTTACTCTTTGCCCTTTACCCACCCCCACAGTATGCAGTGCTGCACTGAAAAAAGAGAAAGAAAAAAGAAAATTATAAAAAATATGTATTACTGTAAGGCTTTACAAATTGTGGAAGTGACATTAAATGCATCCGTTTGCTTTTTGATGACAGCAGATGGCATGTATTGCTCTGAATGACACTGGCACAAACATATTTTGAGGATATTTCTCTTCATACATATTTATAGTAACTTGTGTATTTTTTAATACACAGCAATTTACATTTTTATACTTTTTAATATTAGATAATAATAGAAGCCTCAAATAAAAATACTTCTGTGCAAAACATTAATAGTTAAAATATACAAAACTCTAAATAGCAAAACATTAAGCTTTTAATGGTCCTTATAAGTCATAGATAGATTAGATAAAGTTATAAAGTCGGTGTGGGATGTTTTTTTTTGTCTGATTTCTTTTTTTGGGCTAGTTATTTTGGGGAAAACTTGCAAGCAACTTTTCATAGAAAGAGAAGTCAGTATTTATTCCACTGAGCACTGATGACTTAAAACAAAGATTACCCACCCAGTCTGTGTTTGTTTTGAGACAATATATTTTCTGCAGGGTTTAGAAATGGACTCTGATTAGCACAAAACCATCAGTAAACAGACTGTATTTTGAGCTTTGTCCTTTTTTTGTATCACACGCATTTATAAATGAAACGCATTTACTACAGGAAATTTATCAGTGGAAAAAAAAGAGAGACTTATTCTAGCTGAAAGAAACTTACAACATTTTATAATACTACTCTTTAAACAGTCAGCCAGTCTTTATTTGTCATCCAGTTTTGGAGGCAAACAGAAGCCACAGTAAGTTCTATATTTTGTTTATAAAAGCACTTAAGCAGAGCGTATTTCAGAAGCCCCTGCTGTGACTGTAATCTCTTTATATGGAGTTTGTACCCCGCAGAGGGGGGCCTTCTGCCTTCCAGAGGATTAGACCCTTAGACCCAATTATAGCTAATAGCACTTCTGAGCTGTGTTAGCTATGTTTGTGCAATGGCATGTCCTTGCCACATACTGTTTTAAAACTAATTTAAAGCAGCTCCATATGCAAAAGACTTAAGATTCTTAAAAATGTATACTTAGTGCCCTCAGTGTCCTTCAAATCCAATACATTTTTGAATTGTTTTCTTTTTTCATATAGCAGAGTAGAATCTTAAATTATTTATAGAAAAGCATAGCACTGGGTCAAACAAACTTGTTTTGGTTCAGTGATCCTAGTCAGTTTCCCAGACTTGGATTGCAGACACTTACAAATAAAATTTAAACAACATTTTATTTGTAAAGAAAGGAACAAGAAGCCTAAATACCATAATGCAATAATAAGATTGACTTGTTTGCTTATTTAATATATTTATTCTTTAACACATTTTTGCACATTCATGCTTGTTAACAACATTAAAGATTACCATATAGGATCTACCTTTAATTGCTGCGTAGTTTGGTGTCCAGATCCCAGTGATACTGCAGTAAATTTATTATGACTTTATTATGTCTTTAATTTTCTTTATCATATTTTTGTTATTTGTCTTCTTCTTATTTTCCTCATGTGGTTTGTTAAACATAGTTAGCTTTTCTGTAAGAATGTAAACATGGCCTCTATGCTCTTTGTAGGATCTGGGCAGGTTGGAGAGTGAGGTCAAGAATCTTCATCAGTCCATAGAGAGAGTCCAGGAGACTTTGGCCTCGCCTGACCTGGCCCGCCTCAGCCTCCGGGAACAGCTGGTCCAGAGACAGGTACGTTAAACCAAGAGTTTTCTGAATTACTTTTTATATGTTGCTGTACTGTGGTGTACATAGTACTATACAACAGTCCTAAACTGTTAAGCTCAAAGTACGCTCCAGAGGGAAAAACTCTTTCAGATTTTTTTTTCAGATGCCTGAAACACCTTGTTGGAATTCCAGCTCTTTTCTCTGTTACAAGGTGACATCATTTTGTAACACAATCCTTATTGTCCACTTACCAGCAAGCTTGCCATGCCCTCAGACAGTGCACAGCTAATAAAGAACCACTCTGAAACATCCTGCTTCAGTCTAGCTTGCACAGGTGGATCAGGTCTACCAGCTTGTTCTGCCTAATGGTCAGTAGTAGAACTGAAGTTATTGTAAAAATCAGAATCAGTTGGGAAGGCTGACCAATCATGGGACACTTGAGACATTAGAAGTGGCCTTAAAGATATCTCAGACAGAGTGTTTCATACAGAGGGTGAATACAGATGTACAGTGTGAGGAAAATATTGGGTTTGGGGAACTCTGGCGCATGAAAATCTGTTCTAGCAGACACCAAATATAGTACTATGAAAATAGAAAATTATCATAACCGATCCTCATTCACGCTGTTTACTACAATGTGTACTAAATATAAATAGTCACTAAACAGAAAATTGTGATTTGATGACTGTCAGTGTTGTTAACCGTTTACTCTCCTTCAGACATGACAGTATTTGCACTTAACATCCAAGTCCTGATTTGGCTAATTGTTAAACTAAATCAGGTGTGTTTGTGGTGGTGTTGAACAGATGACTGATTTAAGGAATTACAGTGTATGTTATTAAATCTGGCACTTAACGAGAGATTGTGACAATCCTGACGTAAACCGAAAGGATTTATTTCTGTGATTTCTCTCTGTGCAGAGGGTATATACAGAGTAAAAATAATGCTGACTTTTTGCTCCACAGCTCCTTCTAACGGAAATGGAGGGATTTAAAGTGCAGGTACAGACCCTGCAGACGTGTATGAGCACTCTCCAGCTGCCAGAGGAGGTGATGGCAACCTTACCCCTGTGTGTCACTGCCCAGAGTTTACAACAGGACAGCAGTCAACTCCAGCACACCGCCATTCAGCAGTGCAATATTCTGCAGGTACTTTTAGGTGCACCCGTTGCTGACACAGAAATTCAGCTGCACATACTGTATTATCACCATAGGAAGGTATTGCCTTGGAATTACATTCGGTGGTTCTCCGTTGGGATGAGTTGGAATAGTGGTTATAATAATCCAACCTTAGTACCTCACTAATGCTTTTGTGGTTAAATGCAATCAAGCCCTCAACACATTTACTGTAAGGCCTTCTTAGAAGATTAGAGGCTGTTACTACAGTGAAGGTGAACAAACTCCCTATTATTAATTTCCTTGAATTCTACATGCATTGGATGAACAGGTATCTATAAACGTTTGGACATATAATGCCATAACTAGCCACCAAAACATGTAACACAAACTGAACAACTGAACAGTGTATACTCCACCTATAACTTATAACATATACATTTTATGTGCAGTACTAGCCAGTATCCTTGTAACGTTTGTTCAGATTTTAAAAAATTTCTGTCAAACAGGAATGAGCCCTTATAGGGCCAGTCAGTCCGAGAGCACAGAGCTTTGGGCCAGCATGGATGACAGTTTCTGTAGTTGACCTGCCTTTCAGCTAAAACATTTGTTGATACACAGAGACCGGATGAATTCACTGTCTATTGTTATAACAGCCTATATTTTAAATCCATGTTTCTTCAATTTACGTTTGTTACTTCTTTATATTTGTCAAACATCTGGAATTACTTCTATGCTAATGTGTAGTATTTCATGGTAGTAAGAGTGTTGAAGCTGTGATATATAGCCCAGTGTAGCTAAAGTTGTTTCTCTGGCCTTGTGTTCCCAGGAGGCCATGGTGCAGTATGAGCAGTATGAACAGGAGGTGAAAAATCTGCAGAAACTGATTGAGGAAGCCCACCGTGTTATACAGGACCGTCCTGTTGCTACAGGCAACATACAGGAGCTTAAAACACAGATACAGCATCATGAGGTAAGAGCTGGCACCTCTAGTGTTTCTCTGCATGTGTTCACACACTCAGAAAGAATTAGATCCGCCTTACTCACCATGCGTTTATCACACTTTCATAACTTCTTTCATTTACATTTAGAAATATATTTACATGTACTTATCTGAGAGACTTCAAACGAGCCATGCACAGCCCAAGTGTACAGCTCCTTGTTATATTTTGTATTATACTTTTTTATTCTGGTCAAACTAATCTACTTACTGAATTTGAAGTCCACTGATGTATTTGATACATGCATTAAATACCCCACCTCTGAAAATTTATAGCACTAGTTTTTTTTCTTGCTCGTTTCTGTAGGTCTAAATTACACACACTGCAACAAAGGCCTGAAACTAATCTATAGATTCAATTTTTTTAATATTCCATGAAGAAATCAACGTTGGAAACTATGTCTACAGTGTTCCTGAGCGAGGATTTGATTACCGCATTTTTTACATCCTTGTCTACATAGTTTTGGAACTAGCTTGATAATGAATTCCTGACCTATGTTTGTCAGATGAACATTTTTACGTGTCTTAGTTGAGCTTTTATTTAAAGGAGCAATGTGTGTTGGTTCACGATGATACAGGCAGTGTGTAAGATTTTTAGTTACTAAAATTACTAAAATTATCAACTGAATGTGAAGAAATACCAGTATTGATGGTACATGAAAAACTTGAAAACCTAAAAACAAGTGACAAAAACAAGAGTTGATAAAGTTTAATACCAAACTTGCAATGATTCATCTGACTGGTTAGTAAACAGGGTCTGGCATGAAGAGGGAGGAGTACATACAGTGGAAATATGAATTTGATAGATTGTGTTTTTCTACATATTGCTCCTTTAAATAATATAGAAAGTTTCATTCTGTTACACATTATGGGTAAAAATCTCTTATATGCTTGTGGGCACATATACACACATACAAATACACATATTTAGCCAATAGGCCACATTTTGTTCAGTACTTTATCCAGTGGATCTACTTTTGCATGGGTGCTGCATGCGGTTTCTGCTATTGCGGCATGGTGCCTTTAAATTGCTTTAATAATCAGTCCTTATTTTCCTCTGCAGAGCAGAGTGCTGCAGTTTTTCCCTCTCCCACATGACCTCATTATCAGAGCATAGCCTGTGTGAAAAGGACAGAGAGAGCTAGAGGGAGGGGCGACTCCAGAGAAATCTGTAATATGAGTTCTCCTTGCTCCTTCTTGGTCCCTTTTGTATACAGCGAATCTGCTCGTGGATTGGTAGAGAGGGAGGAAGTTATAGGAAGGAAGGAAATTTGGGGGCAGAAGGGGGCTTGTCCCGCGCTCTGAGATCATTTCCTGTTGCCAGAGTGTGTCTTTGTGTGAGTGTGTGTATGTGTGGCCAGTTAGAGAGGAAGTACTGCCTTGCTCTGCTGAGTCTTTCTTCCTCTCTTTCTTTGCCCCTCCCCCTCTCTCTCTCCCACTGGTCCAGCGCATTGTCTGTCTGGCACGCTTCTGCCTGGGGCTTCTGGCGACAGTCCCGCCCCCAAAGCTCTCTGATAGGCTGCGAGTTGAGAATGCCTCTGACTGAGCCATTGCTGGCTTGCGTTTTTTTTTCCTTTTTTCTTTTTTCTTACTGCAAATCGGCAGAGACAGAGAGAGGCATGAATGCTCAACTTGCTGATGCCTCTCTCTGCTTTAACCAGCGATCCTCACCCCCTCCCACTTTTCCATGCCGGAGTTAATCTGGGCCACATATGTCTGTTTGTTTATTCTGCGGACTAAACCAAGTGGCTCCACGGCTTTAGGGACTTAGGAATGAACGGCTATGTGTGATGTGGTGTCGTGACAGGAGCTGGCCCAGAAGATAAAAGGCTACCAGGAGCAGATAGCCGCCCTCAACTCCAAGTGCAAGATGCTGACCGTGAAGGCCAAACATGCGACCATGCTGTTGACAGTCAGCGAGGTGGATGGCCTCTCGGACGGCCTGGAAGAGCTGGAGGACGAGGAGGTGGAGATGTCCAAACACCCGGCAACACACCCCTCTGTGGTCATGGTGAGTGACTTGCACATCCACACATACATGGACATGCAGGGACTCTGCTCCTTATTAGTGTGAGTGGTTTTCTTCTTATTCGTGCTCTGCAGCTGGCTCTATTAGGGTGTTGATTCCATCGGTGTGTAGCTCTCTACTCTCTTACTCTCCTCTCTCTTTCTAACATCTCTTTCTAACCCCTCTGTTTGTTTTTCTCTCTGTGTCTCTGTGGAGAAGTGTTCCACTACTGTCCTCTTCCCTCTGGAGTGCTACATAAGCCCCAGTTCACTCCGGGGTGTCATACACTAAGGTTGTTGTTTCTCAGTGGATCAGGAAACAGGATGAGGGTGTTATTCGGCCTTGACTCTCTAACTGTTCTGCTCTGGGTCGGCCGGGTGATTGCTCAGAGTTGCATCACGAAGAAATGCTCTGAAACAGAACAGACGAGGAGGGCCAAGTTCCACTTTATCTGCCAGAAAGGGGGCTGACCGCAGTTTGGCTGAGATTCCATCTGGGCTTCTTGCTCAAGCATTCAGTCATTCCTGATGGCCCAGCGAGACAGGGTGTGTGAGAGAGTGAGGGAGGGTGCTTTGCAGTAGTTCAGCAGAGAGATATTGTTAGAGAGATCTAATTTTAGCACAATGGTTCATGGCTATATCTGTTCAGATGAATTTAGATTTTACCAGCAAGAACATGTCAGTTCTTAAGTGATTTGTTACGTGTTATCTGGATGTGCTGTATGTGTGTGCACACTTTGCATGTTGAACTATGCTTTAATGCCTCCTTGAAGGCCCATATTATGGAAAGTCTAGCGTATAGTATAGTGTATTTGCCTATCCAGCTATACAGTCCTGACCATTCATGCTAAAGTTATAAGGAGTATATGAAATTGGACTGCTTTTTGAATGAGGCGCAATACAAGGCAGCAACAAAGTTCATACTGTGAGAGGTGGAAAAGGGGGCATGTAAAAATAACTGATGTTTTTGTGCTTTGGTATGTAAACCACACAAACCTCCCAAGTGTACCTTGAAGGAATAATAAAAATCAAGAAACAGTGCAGAAAATGGGTGCTTTAACTCTATAGCTTACAGCAGTAACAGAATAATACATAGTAGCTGTTAAATATTAATGCAATAGTAAACCTGTTCTTTAAGGGAATAGTTGGCTGGACAGATTCATTCCTTTAGAGTGATGCAGCTCCTGTAAAGAGCTTAGTCATGTCCTCCCTGCTCTAAACAATCGTGTCTGGCCCTGCTGTACAGCACTGCGGTGCACTCCTTTACCCTCCATCTTTCAGCACTTTCTTATCCAGCTTCTCTTTTTCCACTTCCTGTGAGATGGATGTGTAAAAAGAAGGATTTTCGAATCCTGTAATATCCTTTCTAAATCACAAATCCCTCCCCCTTTTTTTACTACCTGCTCCCTTTTTGCTCTTTTCCCTTTTTTCTTCTCCCTCTCTTCTTCTCTTCCTTGTGTTACTTTTTTTTGTGCTCTTTCTCGGCACCTCCTTTCTGACCGTTTTGTTTTCTGTGTGGGACGGCTAGATGACCGCAGGCCGCTGTCATACTCTCCTCTCCCCGGTAACGGAGGAGTCTGGTGAGGAGGGCACCAACAGTGAGGTCTCCTCTCCTCCAGCCTGCAGGTCCCCCTCCCCTGGGCCTAATGCTGACACCTCCCTTAACCAGGTATCTCCTGCTCTGCTGCTTACTTTGCTAACTCCAGCCTCCTTAACCTCCTACGAGGTATTTAAAGCAATATCGATTTCCCCTTTACCCCAAATGCAACGAGACATGTTTGGGTGTTTGAAATTTGCGAGGCTAATGTAGTTAACACAAAACAGAAGATTATTATCTCACCATCTGCAAACTGCATCCCCCAGGTCAGGCTTTAGGATAGCCATTACACAGCATGACTGTATTTTGTAATCATTATCCATCATTTTATTTTATTTTCATTTTATATTTATTTTTATCAGAAACTGCATACGCCTGTGTATTTCAGATCATATAACAACTGCTAGTCTGCAATGATGTAGTCCTTATAAACTTTCATTACTTGTTCACACCCAAACATGTCTTGGCTGACCAACTACATTTGGGGTAAGGGAGAAATCGTTTACTTAGAATTTTGTGGTAAACTATTGCTTTAACACACCTCTGGCCTTCCTGCACCAACCCACCTTTAATTTTCCCTTTGGTATCTATTTATGCTTCTGGTGGGTTTCAGTTCATTATCTTTTAGCTGCTTTTCCCCAGCTACCGCTTTTGCCTCAAATCAATCTCCTTGAACTGCTTCTGACTGCTCCTATTAGGCAGTTAGCTCCTCAATACTGGTGTAACAATGGATCAGAATATGGTGATATTGACAATGTGCGTCATGTGAAGAGGAGTCAGTCTAATAATTGTGATATCTAACGCAACTGCATTGTTTGAACAACTACCAGCACCAATCAACAACCCCCTCCAACACTTTCATGCCATCCTCCCACCTTCCTGCTCAGGGTTCATTAGTAGATGCAACAACATGGATGGATATTGGATTGTGGGCTGAGTGTATCATTACATTCCTACTCTGGCATCTTTAACTATTCACAGCGATTGGTTCACTACGGCCTTCTGCTTATTTGCTTATACATATAAGGAAACACATGTGCACCACTGGTCTCTACATGGTCTATTGAAGTTAAGCAAAAGACACAGAGGGCTGGAGGAGAACAGTGGGATAAAAATGGACCACAGAGGGGTGTTCAGAGCTAATGATGTCAGAATGTCGGGAGTGAACACACATTGGGTTTGTGGAATAATGAATAGTTGCTCAAGTGGAAAGGCTTTTCTAAGGCTGATGTCATCCGCACGGCAGTTACTGTTAAGGCGGTTTGAGGATAGAAACTTTATAGTTGGCTAGATTCTGATTCCAAGTAATGGGTATCAATGTAGTCAAGGTGTAAAACTCCTCTCAGAGCCCCTGGTTCACCCAGCAGCCTTCATAGCAACTGAGCTATTCCGGGGATGCTTGTGAAAAACAAAGATGTTACCATTGAAGCCCTGTTGTGACGAGTTAGTAATGCAATGCTGGATTTGCAGGGGATATTTTTCATACTGGATGTAGTCATTTCCAATAGACAACTTCAAGGATTTTGATGTATTAACATTATTTGCATAACATCAGTTTGACCTTAGGACAGATTTTTTCAGAGCTATCTCTTGCTGTATTAACTAACAGGGGTTAGCTGAACTGATTCTCCATAGTTAATTAGATAGTATGTTTTTTGTCCTATCTAGACACTGGCAGCAGAATATCTTGAGCAAGTATGTGAAACATTCGAACATGCCTGGAATTAGAAAATCAACTGTTTGCGATTGATTTCCAGTCATACTTATTGTGCCTCTACGCATCATATGGATTTTTTATTTCATGATTTTTGTTTTGCGTGCTCAGTTTGCATTGTTTTGTTCATTTGTGGTTTATGTATGTAAACATATACTAACATGTACATAAATATGATTTGTATTATGTGTACTGAATGAAATATGAGTAACAAATACCTTAGTACTTACCTGAACTGAGTGGTTTAGAGTATCCGACCCTGAGCTATATGTGTGCAGTGATATATTTGAGCATCTGGCTTGTATACAGATAACCACAACAGGCCTTAAGGGCATGCAGGCAGCACTTGAAATAGAGTACATGCGAATGCAGACTGATCTTTCTCGTCCTGCGACACATATGCACACAAACACACATAACATGCTCACTGTTTATGTAATGTCTATTCTTTAGGCTCCTGGAAGGGCTCCTTTAAGTAGAGCTCCATTACAGGAGCTGTATGATCCATCCTTGGAGTCCAGTGCCTCAACTAACCTGGATGACTTACAGCGCTCATGGGAAACCCTGAAGAATGTGGTAAATATTTAATGATAGTTTTCCATCTCAGTCTTAGCAACTTGCATTTACTCTGATGTTTATTGCTCTCTCGCTGTGCTCGGTGCAGATCAGTGAAAAGCAGAAGAGCCTGTATGAAGCTCTGGAAAGGCAGCAACACTACCAAGAGACTCTGCAGTCCGTCTCTACAAAGATGGAGTCCATTGAGACCTCGCTCAACGAGGGCTTAGAACCTGGCAAGAGCCCTGAAAGCCAGATGGCCGCTCACCAGGTAAGAGAGACGAAGAGAGAGGTTGGGTTAAGACACCTCACTGTAAGAGGAACAGTCTTAATCATTTACCAGTAATACCTTTCCCTAGGTGTCCATTGCTTAAGGTATCACATGCAACTCATCCTGTCATCCTGAGTAGATTTTGTCCTGTACAGGAAATAGATTTGGCTGCGATAATCATACAATCCTACTACCACACGTATCTCACCAGACTGGCCCTCACTGGGAACCAGAGATTAGAAACAGGCCAGCCACTGAAAAAAAGAATAATAACATATTTCTACCTAAAAGCAACTAAACCCAAAGACTAAAGTTAGCTTTTTAACAGTGCTGTTACCAACATTATTATAGTAATGTTACATTATGTTAACCTTATTTTCACTGTGGGATATCAGAAATGAAATGTCTTCTGATATAGTGCACATATTGGTTATGTGCTATTAATTATAATAACAGTAGCATAAAATCAATTACTGCTACGTGTATTCAGTAATAGTTTAAGGGAGAACCAAACTCTATTTGCTTTTTGAATTCAAAGGGCTTGATGTAGTATGATGTAGTTTGAACACTGTTTCAAAGCATAGCGTTCCTTCCCCAGTCTGTGCAGTACAAATATGGAAATATGAAAACAGCCCATTTCAACATTCCCAAACCAACAAATTGACATATATCTGCCTGTTCAGCTTGTAACAGGCCATCTCCACCAATTCACATGAAAATACTGGGGTGTTTTAGCCTGCACTATACAGAACAGCCAATAAGAACAGAGGGAATTTACATAGATCAGTCGTAAAGACACAATAGGGGTTAAAGAGAGTCTGGAAAATGTTTCCATCCAAAAGTCTAACCAAACAAATGAATTAAATTAATTTAAGTTAATATAAAGAGAAAAAAGAAAACAAAAGAAGTAAAAACTGTAGTGTATGGACCCTTTAACCAAAACAAATGCATTACCATTGTGGACAGGTTAACTGCATTTTAAAATCCACCCTAGAAGATTGAAGTATTTTTGTTTCTGTTCAGTTAAAAATATAGTTTGTTCTTGGTACATTGTCCTGATAACCACTCCCATTTTCTGTTGACTTGCCTTCTAAAGTGGGAAACTGAGTATGTTTCGCGACTGATGTTGCAGGCGCTGATGGATGAGATCCTAATGCTGCAGGATGAGATCAGCGCCCTACAGGCCTGCTTTTCCGAGGAGCTGCTGCAGGATGAGGAGAGTCCAGAGCAGGATGCAGGAGACCAGCTGGCCCTGCACTCCACCCTCACAGTGCTGGGGGAGCGCATGGCCACCATCCGCATGAAAGCCTCTGGCAAACGGCAGCTACTGGAGGTGAGCCACTGCTTTATTAGGAAAGGTGCAGAAAATGTACAGAAACGTTTCAGGGTCTGTTTAGACTCAGGGTTGTGAAAGAAAAAAAATGGTATTTTGATTCTCTGTAAATATTATTCCAAATCACGAAGTATGATAGTGAGGAAAGATCATACTCTGAACAGAGGATCTTAATCAAGTTGTTATGATTAAAGTAGTCTATTGTGGTAGTAGAAATGGTCTTTGTCTCAATGTAGTCGTGCCAAGACAAATCCCAGATAGATGAATTTATCAGGATGTGTTCCACAAAACAGACTCAAAATCAGAGACGTGTTGTTGATTAGGACCTTCGTGTACCCCTTATCATCTGGGTTGGTCTCCATTCCTGAAACGTTATGACTTCCTGTTTACAATCATTGTAAACCACTAATTGCAAGTAGCGGACTAGTCTGTCTCACTTACCCATATACCCACACAAATGGCAAGCATGCCCAGTTAAAGTGAAAGGAAATATTTTAGCAACTGCAAATAGAATAATGTTCTGGGAATCTGAAATGATGCCTATAGATTTAAATTCTATAGTCTTTAATTCTTGATTTTTTTCAGCAAATAATTAAAGGTTCTAAGTAAGGGTTGCATAACTGGAACATTGAAAGCAAAGTAACTGAGAGCTTGTTTTCAAGTAATGAAGAGTAATGGGTATCCTCATCCCCTCTGTAGGAGCGACTGAGTGAGCAGCTAGAAGAACAGAGACAGGAGCAGGCTCTACAGCGATACCATAGCGAGGCAGAGGAGCTGGACCATTGGCTGCTCAGCACACGGGCCACACTGAACTCGGCACTCCAGCCAAATGCAGAGGACATGGACATGGAGGAGCAGCTGATTGACTGTCAGGTAAACATGAGGATAATAATGTCCATGGAACTTCTTCTTTTTTTTGAGGCAGGCTTATTTTGGTCTGCTGTAGGCTACCAGGCTACTGACAGTGCAGTGAAGCTAATGGTGTTACCAAAATATGGTGTTAGAGGTACTGTCAGGATATGGACCTAGTTATGGGTAGAGCTTTGGTATGTTAACCACTGTCAATGTGTTTTAAAACAGTGCTGGTCTGTACGGCTTATAGAGCAGTTCTGTCTTAATTAGAGTCACCCTTTTAGAAAGAGTGCTATTATGTTGTATGAACCACAATGTTAAGCTGCAAGTCTGTTTTTTGCTACTTGCTGTGAATGGTGTGTCTTATTCAATAGACCCCTGAATTGCTTTGCTGGCTATGGTGATCCATGTTGGTTCTGGTAATAGCTTAACCATAGTTTGAACTAAGTTAACCTACATTTTATATACATTTATTACTGACATGCTTAACAAATGTTTTACATAAAAATGTGTAATGTGTACTACTGTAAGGATTTTGTTTCAGGTTATGTTTAGTGTTGGAGATCAGGTTAAGAAACGAATAATAAGTGTATATTGATAGAGAGCTGGTTGCACAAAAGCAGTGATGGCTGAACTCTAGCGGTGGCTTGAAACCACTCTTTCATGTCCGATACTGATACTGACACTATTTGCATAAACTCTCCTAAACAACTAAGCAGTTAATACATTTGTCTGGAAGCACTTTACTTAACCTGGCCATCTAAATGTCATGCTCAAACCATAAAACAAGTCTCCTCCTTATATGTCAAGTAAAAATACATAGCCTACAACATGACTCAGTTATGTAACACTACTTTTTACTATTTTTTATTTATACCTTTTCACTCACATAACTTTTAACAGCATTTCTGATTGGTCAGCAACATTAAACATTGGTTAAACATTCGAAATCAAGTTTACAGTGCAGCTTCATGCAAACAATTTAATCTAGCATTTTTGTTATAGTTCATACTAATGCATCATATCAGATCATGCTTTTCTCCCTCCGACAATCCAGTTGTTTTGGCTAGTGTCAGGCTGATAACGATACTCAGTGTGGTATCAGCGCTCCGTCACTAAATACTGAATACACAGTTTTCTTCATGTAATTCTTCTATTACTATGTCTCATAAAATGTTTTCTTATATAATTGAAGATACGAAATTGTTAATATTTTTCTTTTTTATTGCCTGCTTCCGTCCACTGCTGCTCCCATATCAGCATCTTGTAAACTTAGCAAACAAATTGTCATGTCCCAATAACAAAATCTTGCAAATTCTGCTAAAAATGTGTACGATTTTCAGTTAAAGACATCTATATAGTACAACACTGATTCTAAACTTAACACTGTAGCTCAAATCCACTACTGAGCAGAATGTTTATTTCAGTCATTCCTGTTTAGTAATGATGAGATTAACAATAATCATCTCATTGGTTGATCAGTGAACTTAGGGATCTTCTGTGTTTGTAAGGAAGCCTTTTTTTGAGTTCTTCTTTAGAGTACATCTTTACACATCAGCACTAAAATTAAATTTTCCTGAAAGGATTCTCAATACTTGAATTCCGTTACATCCCATCCATAGTTGAATGCAAGTTGAAGTCGTGGAGCATAAAAAAGACCATTAAAAGAAGTGGACTTTCATGACAAGTGTTGCCCTGAACAGTAGTGTAACAGAGGTCATATAATATTGTGTGTCTCGTGTAGACAGTAGAAACTACACACTCGCTTTTAACTCTATGTACATATTTTAGAGTTGGTTTCATGGAGAGCGTGCTTATCTAGCTGTTGTCAAAGGCGTTTGTTACTAAGGCTTCATCTTAGTGCGCAGTGACCTGCTGCCTGGTCTTTCCACTGTGGTCTCTAGTTAAAGCTGTTGTTAAAAGATCTGGTGTTACTTTTTGCCCTTTGACTTTGGCTATTTAAAGCAGATGTTCCCAGATATAGTAATCTCTGACATTCCTAAAATGTTTGACTGTCATTTAAAGCTGTGATCATGCTGTAGCGTGTAGACCTTAGCTATAATAGGTGATCGTAAGGCAACATCTGTATTTCGCAGTAGGTTGTGGTGCTGTAATTGCAGAGTACTGCCGAGGTCAGTCAGCCTGCTAATGAATGTGAACTGCTTGTATTCACTGAATTCTTTGGGATTAGGTAGCTGTGCACTCAGAGGACCAGGACTTAGTAAATCTGATTCCAGCTGGGTCTGGGTACTTTTCTCCTGTCCTGGCTGTTAGACCTTAGGTTTGGACGCCCTGCAGTGCATTTCTTCATTCTTCCAATAAACTCCCACAGACACACATTCAAAGGGGAAGTACTGCCTTTTGTGTTGAAATTAGAGGGAGGCAGGGTAGAGGCTGACTCCTGACCTTCCAGGTGTCAGTCTGTGAGAAAGCTGGGGTGGTCCAGACACTGTTGTATGCTAGGACTGGCATTTTTAGGTACTAATATTTAGTGTAGATTTCCATTTCTGGAAATCTGCTTTCAGTGTAAAGTAATGAATAAGATTCCCTTTGGTGATAGAAGAAAACAGACTAAGCCAAACAAACAATGTCAGGAGGAACCAAGGCAGCCTGTTGGAATCTTAGGCACACCAGCTCCCACCAGCTTAAGCAGATTACCCCTACCCATCTCACATATGTCTCCTGCCCAGCTTAATGTCTCTACATGTGTCTGTCTTTCTTTAGCAATGCTATAGGACAGGTAGCATGTGTGTATGAGAGAGTATTATGGTGAATTGTTTGTGGTACTTCTATAATAGAGCCTGCTCCAAAATAATGATTTTACTATAGATGTGTGATCTTGTTACACATAGCTTTCAGATTTGGCTCAAGTCAAATTGACACAATCCCAAGACACACAGTCTGACGTGAAGTCTGATCTGTCTGTGTGCCTCCTCTGTGCAGAACATGCTACTGGAGATTGAGCAGAAGGTGCTGTGTCTGTCAGAGCTGTCTGTGCACAGTGAAAGCCTGCTGCTGGAGGGAAAGGTTGGCATGCGAGGAGATGCAGAGCAGCTTACCCTCAAACTACACAGCCTTAAATCCAGCCTGCTGGAACTGCAGCGCATCCTCCAAGACAAACACACACACATACAGGTGAGTATTCTGCAGGACAGCTGTGGATGCATGTGGTGTATGAAGTCTCTTAGGCAAGTCTGTTTGAAATGTGGTTTAATTCTTTAAGCACATACTTTGTGTGATGCTCAATTGTAGAACATAAGCTTTCATTTTTTGTTGACCTCCTAACTTATATGTACAACTAAAGAAGCAAACTTCAGTCACCAAACATTCCTCAGCTGATTGACTACATCTGAATGAATGCTGTTCTTCTTAACTACATTAGCACAGAGGCAACTCCACCGCAGACATTCTGGTCTTCTTGAACCGCTGAGCTGCGCTGCCTTATTTAATTTGCGTCACACTGAAACACTTCTGTCTCATCAATGAGTGCCTTGTGAGGGCACAAAACAAAGAGGGCAGCCAGCACTGTAGGTTTCTCTTGTAAATGTTGAGAATGGTGAACTGACTTCAACTGAAACCAAAATGAAGTTTTGGGCTGGAGCATTTTTCCCTAGGCTTTGAAATGCACTACAGATCCTGTAGTAATGAAACAAATAGTTTTGGCTATTGTTTTATTTCAGCTGAAGAAAAGTTGGAGCTTCTCACATTGAAATTTCCCTCAGTTTTAGTAATTTAGTTCAATAAGTTTTGATATCACAAAGCCTCAGTTTTGAGTATTTTAAGTTTTTTATTTTGCAGTTTTTATGATATAGTACAATAAATATATTATTGTCGTTGTCTGAAAAAAAACAAGTATTTCCAAAATGCATACTTTACAGAAGAGGCCAAAAACGTTCTTTGCTTTTAGTGTAAGTTAATGTAAGGAGATTATTCCAAGCATTTCTGTTGGTTACAAGCTATAAAGAACAGTTGTGGTGTTTAAATAATACAAAATAAAGATACATGTTTGTCTTTAGACAATGATATATATATATATATATTTTATTGCTACACCATAGAGGCTGTGAACACAAGAGGCCTTGTGATATCAAAACTTACTGAACTTAATTACTAAAGTGTATCTGTTTATCTGTTTTTTTTTCATTCTCATAAATCTGTTTGGACTCCTTTTACACTGCTAGTTCGTAGACCAATTTGTGTCCACTGAGCTGTGTTTTCTCATGCCCAGGGTTCATTGCTAGAGCAGGAAGACAGCGAGCCAGATTCATCGCTCTCCCAGAGCCCTAGTGTGCTGGACTGGCTCAGTCAGGCCCGTTCTACTCGCAACCAGCAGCATCAGGACACTGTGCAGAGACAAAGGGTAACAGCCTATTTAATACTATTACTATTTACACAATGTGCTGTAAGTAGTACCAAACACAATTACAAACAATGATAGAATTAGTAAATTGCGTGGCAGCAGTGCAGTGTATGAAGTTATGCAGATACAGGCAGCAACATTAGGTAATACACATCAAACATCATAATGGGAGGAAAAAGTTTTATTGAAGTGTAACTGCAGTGATTTAATTAATTAAATCGTGGCATTATTGTTGGTTTCAAACAAGCTGTTTTGGGTAACTTTTGATAAACAGTGTGTTTTCTCAGAATGGTGCAATAAAGAAAAAACATCCAGTGATCTGCAGTTCTCCAGATGGAGGATGGCCAGATCAGATTTAAACTGATTCAGTAGATAAACTGTTATCTGACTATTCTCAGCTCAGCAGTGACACTCCATAACTCCAGTACCATTGCTGTGTCTGATCCACTCACACCAGCACAACACACTCTCACACCACCACCACGTCAGTGTCAGTGCAGTGCTGAGAATGATCCACCACCCACATAATACCTGCTCTGTGGTGGTCCTGTGAGTCCTGACTATTAAAGAACGCATAGACACTATATATAGGTAGTGCATTCTGGGAGGGATGAGAATTTATTCTCTATTTATTACTGTATTGAAGCCCGGGGACACAAGTTAGAGAGAATCCATGTATGTGTGTTCTGTATTATGCAGGAATTAGAGGCCCAGATGGAGGAGCAGAGAAAGTTAATGCAGTCTGTCGCTTGCAGAGGGGAGGAACTTCTCTCACAGAGAACAACGCCTAACGGAGAGAGGTGTGCTGTCTTGCCTTTTGTCAGCAACGTTCTGTCTTATTTGTCTTTCTGCTCCATCTCAACCTCCAGATCAACCTTTTATTTGTGTGATATTTACATCAGCCTTTTTCCCTCTTGTCTGTACAGTGCCATAGACCTGCAGGACTCACCTGAACATGCTGAGAACCATATGAGCGTGAAGTGGGACAACCTGAGCAAAGACCTGAACGCCAAACTGCAGCTTTTACTTAACACCATGCAACAGGAGCAGCTTAGCTCGGTACCCGAATGATCTGAAACTCTAAGCTTAAACACATTGAACTTAAACACTGAAAGAAATCTTATCTTGTCAGAAGCATCATTCAGTGATAGGCTGATGCATTTATGTAGGACCCAAACACAACAGACTGAATGTGCCTTATAGTGAAACTGCACAATGTATGTCTAGAGCAGGAGTGTCTAGTCCTGGTGCTGGAGGACCCGCGGCAATTTGACGATTTCCCTGTTCACGCTAACTGTGCTGGACCGAGGCCCTTCCGGACTGAAGCTAGACACCCCAGGAATAGTTGTTATGAATGCATAATAATGAATAATGAATGCAGTATCGTATCTTTTAGGTGTACCAGCGATCGCGAGTATCCAGCCCAGGGAGCGTTTTCAGAGGCGAACAGCTAACACAGGACAACCTGTCCCCGAGGAATTTATTTGAGACGTTTAGCCAAGAACTGGAGGAACTGTCCCTGGTATTAACACACTAGCTTCTCTTAAATCTTCCAGTGGTGCTCATTATGTTCATATTACAAAGTTAAAATGGTACAAATATATATTTTCAATATATTCTCATATAAGATGCCTCAGTAATTGTGTGTGGTGAAGGCTGGTAGTAGTAGTTACCCCTAATGCAACAGATAGTGGATAGTCTCACAAATATACCAGTTCTTGTTGTTTGTGATACCTGATTTAACAAAATGTGAGCGTGCTAGTTATTTTAGAGCAAAGGTCATGAGATATGGGTCTCCCACAAACTCAGAAAAGAGCTGTGAAATGTTGTGTGTCCTCCCTACAGGAAGGTGGAGCTGACAGTAAGCAGAGCCAAGCTCTGGAGAGTACTCTTTATGAAGCTGTCTCTGCAGCCTCGCTCTGGCTGGACAGTGCAGAAAACACGCTGCTGTCCGGCCCCATGCTTCTGTCTGATGACTCAGAGATTCAGCTCTGCCATCTGGAGGTGAGAGTTGATCACCACAAGGAACAGTTTGCTGAAATGTTCCCAGTTTTCCCCCAGATTTAATCATTTAGGAAATGTTATAGAACTTGTGGACACTCTGGAAAAAGGTAGGGAGAAAATGTCGTGCAATATCAGAAAATACCTAAATGAGTCTTAAGGCCTGGACCACATGAACTCTCGAATGTTTGCATTAGTCCTTTAAACATCTAGAATGGAACCAGAGTTGATGGAGAGAAAACATTCTAGAGTATTTTACCAATTAGACACAGATTCATCACACCAACCCACTGTTTGTGTTTGTCCATGTTTGTCTGGTCAGTATAGTTTAGGAATACTTAACAGCTCAACACAGCTTGAGGCAAATTTGTTAGGCATGCAGTTTGCATAATGCAAATAAAAAAGTATAAATTGTTATACTTAGCTACACTGCCATCACCGTGGGCGTTGGTGTCACTGTTTGCTCCTCCCTCTAACAGCCCCAAACTACTGCCTCCACAGCTGGTGCAGCCTGTTAAGGTGTCATTTCACTACTAATGTAGCAAAACTCATTTTTCATTCCTTAAATAACACTGTAGTCTGTAGTGGGCATTAGTAGCCTTTTCCACCTATTTCCTTTTCCACCTTAAATGAATCAGCAGTTACAGCCTCAGGTGCTAGAATGTAAATGCTGCACCATTTAAGGTGGAACGGAAAAGATGCTGACTTGAGCTTTGTACCCATTTTGCTGTAGTTTGCTTAACACTCACTGTTTTCTAGCTAGGGTTAGAAAAGCAACATTGACATCTATATTGTTCATTTGTGTGTTTATTCTTTTGTCTGGATATAAAATCTTTTAAAGAAATGTATTTTCATATTCTTTTTATTATTTTTGTTTTATTTATATAATTAAATTAAAGTAAATTATTCTACTGGGTTCTTCATGTTCTTTAATGTTCCAAATTGTTGGTCAACTATTGCTGCACTCTGGGTGTAATCAGTAATCTGAAAAATGTAGCACACTCTTCTCCTTCCTGCAGGGTTTGAATAAGGAGGTGAAGAATGTCAGTGAGGAGGTATGCAAGTGTCGGCAGACGCTGGGAGGAGGTGCCGAGAGCATGTGGGTTGAAGGAGGAGATGGAGGTGGTCATGACCTGATTGAGGAGGTAGTGGATGGGTTGGAGGAGAGACTGAGACTGGTGGATTCACTGCTGGACCAGAAATGTGACAGTATTAGACACAGACTGCAGGAACACATCACTTTCCAGGTATGGGCGTTTGTGTGGGTTAACTGTATTGTGTTAGTGGGAAAGTAGCTTATATTCAGATTCACTGTGAGCTTTTTCAAGAACCTGCATATGTATTTACACATGTGACTTTTCTCTGTTTCATTCATTTTTCTTTCTCCCTTCCTCAGACAGAGCTAAGGTTATTATTTGCTGCTATGAGTGACTCAAAACAGCAGCTGCTGCAGAAGATGTCCGGAGCTGTGGACCGGCCAGCTTCAAAGCAGATGGAGGTCAGAGCCACAGGCTTATTCGGCTAAATTCATTATTGCTTTATGCTGAGTTACATTTATCAATTACTGTACCTCTATGCAAATGCTTTCTGAGTTTAATTACAGTTTCACTGCAAAGTAAAATGATTTTACAATGTAAAAATATATTTGTAACTTTTGAGACTGTGCTTGTAATATGTCATTCTTTTAAACAAATTATCTTATTGTTATTTTAGTTGTTGTTAATTTTCTGTGCTATTTTTTGAATCAAGGTGCTAAAAATCAAGACAATTTACTTTAACATGGAACAAATCTAGAATCAACAATCAAAGCAGTCAGCAATCTTATAATAAAAAGTTTTATATATTGTCAAAGTCAGTATATATTTTCTAGTCAGAGCTTCAAATGTACTTGATACTTAGTACACTACTTACAGTGTACTAAGTAAGCAGCTTCAAAAGATATTTACACTTTAGACATTTCCAAGTAACCAACAAGACTTTTAGCCTGCAGTGTGTATACACAATGCACAAAGCCTTAGTATTGAATTCAATGCAATCCTTTCAGTCAACATTATCCACTCTCTGCTCTCTGTATGCTGCCCACAGACTCTGGCAGAGGCCGAGGATAGTCTGAGGGAGTTTGAACAGAGGGTGTCTGAGATGAGGAGTAAAGGTGAAACAGTGCAGCCGGACCCTGTGTCCACCCAGGAGCTGCTTAAACTACAGGTAAAGCCCTATTGTGATTTATTTCTGTTTGTTTTTCTGTCCTGAAACACGGTTCTGTTATACTAAAGACTACTGTTGTTTATTAACTAATTATCAATTAACTATGCTTCTGTAGGATGCGTATGAGGAGCTGGTTGAGATGGTGGGCTCGAGGCGCAGTAGTCTGAACCAGACCCTGGTTCTCAAGGCCCAGTATGAGAAAGCCTTGCAGGATCTGCAGGAATTAGTGGACACAGCCCAGGATAAGATGGCTGCTGATCAGAAGATGACTGTGGGCTCGGTCCTGGAGGTTCAGATCCTCCTAGACAAGCATAAAGTAAGATCTTAATATCTTAAGACCACTGTACTGTAGCATGTCTGTTTCATATGTACTGTGTTTCTAATTTTTGATCTTATTATACAGGAGTTTTTCCAGGGCCTGGAAGCTCATGTGGTGTTGACCCAGGCCTTCTTCAGGCAAGTCAGTGGGGTGGTGGTGCAGAGAGAGGCACAGTCTCTGGAGCAGACTGTAGCTCAGGCTCAGTCGGTCCTCAAGCAGGCCCACAGGAGAGGAGTGGAGTTAGAGGGCATTCTTGAGGTTTGTGTGTGCATGTGTTTAAATAGAAAACTGTTGTTAATTTGCCTGGAAATTGTTTTGATTTTCATCCATTTATATGATGCCACTTATGACTGGACGTGAAGAAAAAGTAATGCAAAGTGCTGATTAGTGATGATTGCTGCACGTTCAACAATGTGTATGTTGTTTTTTGCCGTTTAGTCGTGGACCAGATTGGTGGGAGATTATCAGGCAGTGTACAGGCAGCTGGAGGCAGTGGAGAGCAGCATTCCCAGTGTAGGCCTCGTAGAGGAGACCGAGGAAAGACTCAGTGAGAGAATTGCTCTATATCAGGTAAGGGACACGAACGAATTGTTTAATTTCTAATTACTTCTACTTTTTTTGTTTTTTAGGCTCTCGACAAACAAAATAATAAAATCTATTTTATTTAATTGTTTAGTTATTGTTGAAGAAAAAATACACCCATTAATTTAAATATAAATGTATTTATTTTGTAATAATTATTCTAATAATTATTCATCTACTTTACCTGGTTGTAGCGTCTGAAGAGCAGTCTAGCGGAGCGGCAGCAGCAGCTGTATGAGGTGCTGGAGGATGGCAAGAAATTGTTGCTTAGTGTGTGTTGCTCAGAGCTGGAGGCTCAGCTTACTCAGCTGGGAGAGCACTGGCTCTGCTGCACCACTAAAGTCAACAAGGAGTTGCATCGTCTGGATTCCACCCTCAAACACTGGACTAGGTATGCTTGCAATTACCTTCTTTTAAGAATTCAAAGGACATTGATACAGTTCATCTATATTGAGTTTCATACGTACTACATATTCCATTTCCTCAAGTTACTTTTTACTATATTAATGTTTGTCTTTATTGACCTCCCATAGGTATCAAAGTGATTCTGCTGAGCTGGGCCAGTGGCTGGCTTCAGCTTTGGACCGACTGGAATTTTGGAGCACTCAGTCTGTTACTGTCCCTCAGGAGCTGGAAACTGTCCGAGACCACCTCCATGCTTTTCTGGTAAGAGGCTCTACAAAGCTCTCAGCCTCTGAGCTGTGCTTTTCTGGGCTTATCTGGATTTATCTGTACCGGGCTGAGATCCCAAAAACACAGCAGTCAGCGCTGTCCAATAGTTAAGAAAAAATGTGCCGTACCATAAAAAAAAACGATTTCCCTTGCTGTTTCAAAATATATCTTATATCACTATTTAGTCCATGCAGTCTAAATAAGGAAACCAAGCTGCAAGAACATCCAGGTTAGAAGTCAGTAGTTTCTGCTATGTAGCTCAGTAACATATGTCCACCTATTCAGTTTTCAGCAGTTAAGCCACTAAAGGTGTCTTTTAAATAAGAGAAATCATTTATTTCATATCTCTTGAGGATACAGTAACAAAAACAGACTGCTCAATTCTAAGGAATAAGAAAGAGCTGGAAGGTGGCAATATAAAATCTCTTGCAAATAAAGCCATACAAATATTACTTTAAGTGGAAGTCAAGGGGAAAAAATGTAAGAACATAGTGTAATACTATGAAACATGTAGGACAATGGGGTCTGCTGTGTCTCTGCTTCATCATGCAAACATCCAACAAGTGTTCATAACCATTAAGAACAACAAACATGTTCTGTGTATATTGTTATCTGATAATGACCAACAAAACAATGTTCTTCTCTGTGCTCATCTGTGTTTAATCTCCCAGGAATTCTCCAAAGAGGTGGACGCTAAGTCTTCTCTGCGCTCATCTGTTCTGAGCCGGGGTAACCAGCTGCTGAGGTTGAAGAAGGTAGACACTGCATCACTCAGATCCCACCTGGCTCAGGTGGAAACACAGTGGGCTGACCTGCTTACACGTATTCCTGTGGTCCAGGAAAAGCTTCACCAGGTAAGCACAGAGAGACCAGTCATATACAATATCAGCATAACACTGCATCTAAGCTTCAGGAGACCCTCAAATGGAATCAGTCAGCCAAGACATGATAGAGTTCTATAATTTTACACTGAACCTGCAAGACTAAAGAAAGCTTATAGCCATCAATGACCATTGTCATGCAGTCTCGTCTTGAATGACTGCATGACCTGTATCTTGTACTATAACCTGAGAAAACAGATGTTGCATACATATGAATAGCAATAAGCCATCTTGAAGTTGAAATGATGTTGTTTGTTTTTTAAAATTTCAAACTGTTTCCTTATACACATAGTTGAAGTAGATAGGAACAGCTTTAATGAAGTTCTCATGGAGTAACTATGATTGTTTTGTACATTACAGCTGCAGATGGAGAAGCTAGCATCTCGACATGCCATTACAGAGCTTATGAGCTGGATTTCCCTCATGGAGAACATCATACAAGAAGACCAGAGCAAGATCATGGAGGCTGTGGGCTCAGAGGTTGTGCAGACCTACATCCAAAAATACAAGGTAACTGAGAGATGAAGTTTTATTCGATAGCGGAACAGTCATGATACGTTATACATTATACATTATATTTTACCTGTTCCCAGGGTTTTCGCATCGACTTGTCCTGTAAGCAGCTGACGGTGGACTTTGTGAACCAGTCAGTTCTTCAGATGAGCAGTCAAGATGTAGAAGGGAAGCGCAGTGATAAGACAGACTTTGCTGAAAGGCTGGGCGCCATGAATCGACGCTGGCAGATACTGCAGGGGCTCATTACTGAGAAGGTCAGGAGCACTTATTTTTGTACATAAATCAAAAAAAATAAATTTAATCTTCACAACTAGCGTATACATTTTATATCAATTCTGTCTTGGTATTTAAACATGAGAATAAAAGATTCTCTAACATGGACCATTGTGCTGAACGTCATGTTTCAGATCCAGCTTCTGGAAGGTCTTCTTGAAAGTTGGCTTGAGTATGAAAATGGAGTTCAGACGCTGAAAACCTGGATTGGAATGCAGGAGGAAAAACTCAAGAAGAAACCAAGGATAGAGGATGTTGCCTCAGCTCAGAGTGCCCTGAAAAATTGCCAGGTATACACTGTTGTGTTAAAAATCTTAAGTTTGTTTATTGCATATAACATAAAAGCTAAAAGAGCTTTAAAACGATTTGTAAAGAAAAGTGGTCCTCTTTGCCAAACAGGAGCTAGAGGAGTTGGTTAAGGAGAAGGAGAAGGAGCTGGAGAAGGTGGAGGAAAAGGGGTGTGTGCTCACCCAGGACAAAAAAGGAGAGGCTTCCTCTGTTGTCATGGAAACGCTTAAGGGACTAAACCAGTCTTGGGCCAACTTAGACCAAGTGGTGAGTTCATGATACAATGCAATGCAAAGTACGGTCACTGTCACTGTCAGCAGAAAACATATTCAGTAAGAAGTAAAATAATTGTGATAATCTGTTTAGTGTTTTAATCTATTGCTTTGTATTGTGGTGTCTTATTGCTTCTAACTTCTCTACACTTCCAAAACTCTCTACTGTGGAGCTGCATCAAAGAAATATATTTTCATAAATGCCTATACGTATGTGTAGATTGGCCAGGCGAAAGTGAGTCTGCGTGCTGTGCTGGACCAGTGGAGCTTGTATAAACGAGCGGGTGAGGAGATCCATGGCTATCTGATGGAGGGCCGCTACTCCATCTCCCGTCTGAGCCTTCTCACAGGCTCTCCAGAGGCTGTGCTCGTCCAGGTGGAGAACCTAGAGGTACTAATCTTTCCCTGGTTTTGTTTCAAGAATACTAAACCTTGTTTGTTTGTAGCTCAGAAGGTAATCTGAATGTGGTGTAATGTAATAGAAGTGCTGTTAAGCCTGCATAGGTCATCACTAGAAAAAGGAAATGACTGATTCACATAAATAAAAGATCTTTAATTAATGTTCAGAGATAGAAGTATGTACATGATTAATGTGTTGTGCAATTTATATGTTAGCACAATGTATTTTTAGATGTTTTATTAAATATTTTATGCATTTTTAGAACAACTGGAAGTTAATGTTTAATAACTTGATACATCTGTACTGCAATTATGCATTTACATATATTATTTGTCTAGTTGCCAGCCTTTTAAAACACTAGACACTTGATATTATTTTCATTTGTTAATGATGCTTTGCAACTGACCGTCTACATGTACACTAATTCCGTGTGAATAGCTCCATAGTGAGTATGTGTGTGCTCTGTGGTTTCAGAATCTCCAGGAGGAGTTGGATAGGCAGGAGAGCAGTCTAAAGAAGTTTGGCTCTCTCTCCGAGCAACTGCTAAAGGACAGCCACCCCTCTGTGGCCGACTCCCTGAACACAGCCCTCAGTGATGTCAACCACAGGTGAGCTTAGGAGCAGCAGCCAACTGTGACCAGCTGTTCACTGATCAGAATGTAATTTATGCCATGCTCTCGGTGTTGCTTTCAGATGGAACACACTGCTGGAGCAGGTCTCAGATCAGCTGAGGAACAGTAAGAGCTTGCTGCAGCTGTGGCAGCATTACAAAGAGCTGCACGAGCTTAGCAGCAAAGATGTCCAGAGACTAGAGGAGAGGGCAGAGAACTTACTCAGCAGCGCCACCCATAGGGATATCACAGAAGAGGAGGTGAAGACCTGGATCCATGACTGCAGTGTAGGTCTAACTGATCTGTGATAAACTAATCAAACAGCCAGCCTTTGCCAAACATCAGAACTATTCAGGCTCTTGAAACAAGCACCGTGTTCATGGCAGTTATCAGCTTTCTAAAGGCCTGTAATGAATAGCATTCGGACTGTGTTTGGATAATGTTAGTACATTGTAACAAAACAAAGAGTGAATTAAAGGCCATATGATAATTATACTGCATATCTTAATCCAGTCGTATTTCAGCCAGATTGGGCCAAAGTTAAGCTTCAAGCATCTGTTATGTTTCACCTTTTATACTAAAAGTAACTCAAGGTACGTGTTTGAAATGTCCTGAAAACATATGTGGCATTAATATAAGAGCAGTCTACACAAACAAGTCCTACTCAACAAAAACTCTGGTAATATGGAACTAATTTTCAGCATTTAGATTTTTTTTTCTAATTATATATTTATTAACCTTTATAGAGATTGAGATATACAAAAATAAAAACGGAATACAAAATAAATAAATAAAATAAATAAATACATAAAATCTCTCTGCATCAGTAACAAAGGTTAACATACAATAAAGACTTGAATGAATATTTGAAAAAGTAAATATAATAATAATATTAAAAATAGTAATAATAATAATAATAATAATTAATAATAGGGCAAAGCAGAATACAGGGCAATACGACTGACATGATACATGACCCAAGGAAAGATTATTTATCTCCTAATATCCCCCAGAATAATGACCAAATTTCATTAAAAAGTGAAAAGTGATTTTCTCTAGTGGTAAAAGATTGAGTCTACTAGCATTGACATGCTAGTATGTTTCTCATATGATACATCTGTTTTTACCCACCTTGTGCTGATGGGGCTTGGTCAGCTTGCCTATTCTGTTCCGATTAATCAACTGCCTGAATTTCAGTTAAACAACTTGGTTCATAGTTGCAAACTAGACTGTCTGTGTGTGGTGTGAGGGCATGCCACGCTTGTTGCTAGGCGGGCAATAAGGATTGTGTTATGAGATAACGTCACCTAATATATAAACAGATAAACAGGGCTGAAATTACAATGAGGCATTTCATGCAGCTGAGAAAAGTGTTTTCTGTGGGAGAGAGTTTCATTACTCTGCAAACTGTTTACATGCACTAAAAACTAACATTAATGAAGAGGAAAAAACCTGAAAAGCATAAAATCTCCCCTTTAAAATCTAATAAGCTTCCAGTTTTTAGCCTTTTATGATCTGTACTGGCCACAAAAAGTTCGTATTAGTTATGTCCCGGTTAACATTATAAGTTATAAGTAATTATAAATAAGTTAGGCTGTGGAATGCAACAAGGGATGCATTGCATGCAAAGCTAGCGTGTAGTAACAGTGTAGTAACAGTGATTGTATGTGTTTGTGTTTTTGCTGCAGGACTTGCTGAAGGCTCATGGCTCTGTCCAAGACACCCTACAGCAGCTGACTGAGGTCGAGGAACAGCTGAGGCTGCAGGTTGAGCCATCTGCGATGGCTACTTTCCACACAGACTACCTGTCACTCAGCCAGCGCCTAGCAACAGTGGGACATGCCCTTCACAGGCAGCAGTCCTTGCTAGAGGTAACACGTTTTGATGTTTAAAGTCAAGTTTTCTTATATTATAATAACGTATAAGTCTTATATGATGGGAATGTACCTTCTGTATAAGTGCCAACCAGTTGCCAGCAACAGGTATTCTTATATGAATATCTTAAATATGATTATTAGAAATGATTACAAATAAAAAATAAACCCTTAATTTCATATCTGGGAAAACAGTAATGAACAGCAGATCTTTGTGATAGTTGAACTTCTTTATTTTACCATCATTAGGCTGGTGTAAAGGACTATGACAGCTTCACAAGCGAGTTGGACTCTCTGAGTCAGTGGCCAGAGGAAGCAGAGGAGATTCTAAAGGAGTCGGATCCAGTTGGATCTGCAGATCTTGCCTGCCTGCAGGAACGTATGGAGAAACTAAAGGTAATCTGTCAAAACTGTTTTTTTAACAATGTAGTGTGACTGCGGGACCCTGGTTAACTATGTGTGTATGTGTCCATAGACCCAGATGCTGAAGCTGAGCCGTCTGTCTCCTGATTTGGAGCGTTTAAATAGCCTGGGCTACAGGCTTCCTCTAAACGATCAGGAGATGATACGCCTACAGAATCTGAACAGGACCTGGGCCTCCAGCTCCGCACACACGACAGAGAGATTCAGGTAAGTACAGTACAGTAACTGTATGTAGTTCATGGCTCTGCTGTGTAGATATTCACAAATGTTCAGCTCCTTTCTATAAAAGTTTAATACTCCGCATACTCTGTAGCTCTACATAGTTTACTCTTATGTCAGAGTGCTCACTTTTTTCATACTTATTTACAGTTTTTTTTTTTTAATTGTGTGCATTCATGTATACATTCAGTAAGCTTCAGGCCGTGGTGCTGCAGAGACAGAGCTTCCTGGAGAAGTGTGAGGCCTGGCTGGCCTTTCTCACGCAGACGGAGGAAAAACTGGCTGCTGGAATCTCTGGAAATTATCAGAGCTTGTTGGAGCAGCAGAGAGAGCATGAGGTACAGTGAAAAAGAGAGATGGAGGGAGAGGTCAATTTACTGTTTTATTTAAATCTAATTTAAAATTATATATTTAATTGCATTGCTACATAATAAACTGCATTCACATCCTATGTGTATCCGGTAGTACAACATTTGAATGTACACATTTTTGGTATGCTTTAGGCTGAGACGTACAGAAACAAAGCAAATAAGATGGTTTTTCTTTTCTGCCAAACTAAATGTCTTTTACTTACAAACTGAAATGAGGAGTGATTAGAAAAATTAGAGTCTCTGCTTTCAACAGGATTTCTCTGCTTATTTCACTTAGCTATGAGTAAGAGAAGATTACAACATGCCAGTGATAAGTTAAACATAAGGCATTATTATAATCTAGTACTTATCTCTAACTCTCAGGAGTTATGTTAAACATCATAGACGCCAGTTTTCAGACTCCTAAGTAATGCTTTGGTCTTTTTTCATTGTGTTTAATGCAGTCCTTCTGTCTGTGTTGTGTTTCTACAGCTGTTCCAGGCTGAGATGTTCAGTCGGCAGCAGATTCTGTATTCCATTATTAGTGACGGCCATCAGCTGCTGAATCGAGGACAAGTGGAAGACAGGTTTGTTGACGTTCCTAGCACTTTGACGTCAGTATCTTAAATTATTTCATTCAACAGTACTCTTTGTGACTGTCCATTTTTTCCTCCGGCTGTCTTGCTGCAGAGATGACTTTGGCCTGAAATTGGCGCTTCTAAGTAATCAGTGGCAGGGCGTGGTGCGGCGGGCCCAGCAGAGGCGGGGGATAATTGACAGTTTGGTCTGCCAGTGGCAGCGCTACACTGAACTGGCAGAGAAACTGAGGCACTGGCTGCAGGAGGTGCAGGAGCCGGAGGAACAGCAGGGAGGGACAGTGGCACTGCAGCAGGCCAGAGGAATACTCGACCACATACAGGTATAGATGAGATAGAGCCAAAGACTGTTATCAACTTCTGCCAATTTTGTAGTGTGTACGGTCTTTAATTATCTTTGATAAACATTTGAGTTCCATCTGCCAACCTGATGAACAACAGCTGCTATAAACAGTTGTACTTTGATAAGTTGTTTTTAGTTTAAACGTTGTTGATACTGCACACACCAGTAAGTGTGAGCTGTAATTAAATAGAGCTGAACTTGTCAAATAAACATTTTTTTTAATATGGTGAAGTATTACAATTTGATATTTCTTTAGTGTGAGTGTAGTAGGTCCGCCTTTGTTCCAGCTTTATTAAAACAGTGCTTTTAAAAAGTTTCAGAAGTGCAGCCAGTAAAACAGAGCATTGCTGTGATACTGCTTTAACGTCATGTTAGAATTGCTATAAATTCCATCCAACATATTTTGATATGGACTGAGTTTCATATAAATATCAGCTTTCAATCTAAAATAGATAGATAGAGGCCTGTACATGACATACATGAGCTACACAGAACTTATACATGATCGTAAAAATATTTTAAATATAAGTTATATATACCTTTTCCTGGCATGTACCTCCGTCTCACAAAAATGTATCTCCCTGGTTTAAATATACATCAGTAGATACACAGATAAAGTTATTGAGCCAAGTAGTTGCTGTATTTTCTCCTGACTTGATGTGAAGTATATGCTGTAGCTTTGGGACTAGGATGAGACCCAAACCAGAACTAAATAAAATACATAAAAAATAGCTCCTCTATCGCATCATTTTATTTCTCCTATGCAGGTGCTGTGAGACATTTTTAAGTAAATCTTTCTATTTCTGTAGATTCTTGCTTGGAAAATGTGACAGTGCCCCCTAGTGCACATCTTAACATTACATACATGCATGGTGGCAGCTACTTATTTGTTACTTAATATGTGCACGGGTTTGCAGATCCACATATGCATAGGTATATCAGCTATGGCCTTTTCTGACCCTTAACAAGCTCCACAATTAGCCACTAGTATTTGACTTCTGCCTGTATCAGTCTGTAGTTTGTTAACCAAATTGCCCTCTGCTGCTTTCCAGCTAAAGGAGCGAGTATTACAGAGGCAACAGGGCAGCTATGTCCTGGCAGTGGAGGCAGGGAGGCAGTTGTTACTGTCGGCCGACACACGTGCCGAAGCCTTGCTGCAGGCTGAGCTCACGGACCTTCAGGAGCGCTGGAGGAGCGCCAGCATCCGCCTGGACGAGAGGAAGAAAGACCTGCTCTCCCTGCTAAAGGTAACATGAGCAGCCTCATCTTATGGTGTTAAAGGATGTTTGCTGAGGGTTTAGCTCTTTTGCTTGTGAATACAGTTTTAGCGGTGCCTGGTCACTCTTTCATTTTGCACAGAGAGTGTGTCTGGACAGTTTCAGTATGACTGGAAAGCAATAAACATACAACAACATGGAAGTCTAAACTGAAGAAAGCATATAAATCGTGGATGAATTCTTTACAGTTACCGAATTTTAATATGACTGTATGATGATAGTAAAAATAGCTGTGAGATGTTGAAACAGCTGGCTAACTTGCAATCTAACTGGTGTTGGCAGTGGAGGTGCGAGATGGCACGATACCTTCTATTCTAATACCAACACTGATATTAAAACTTATTGTATCAGTGATGATTTTGTTCTGATATTTACAGCTTTAAGGGAAATAAAAACCCCCTTTAATTAAAGCTCCTGGGAACATATTATACATTTTTTGTATAATACTAAACTTGTTGTTTTATTAAACATTTAGCAAAGTTTAAATGTAAAAAAAAACAAAATTGGATTAAAACAGTTCTCACAAATTGAGAAAAGAGGCTTTTTCTTTGTCTGTGAGAGTGGTCTGGGTTTGGTCTTAATATTCCAATGAACATGCACTACTAACAGCTCTTTCTCATGGACTGTCCCTTTATCACGGTCTTGCTCCACATCACTCGTCTTTTATTGCAACTCACCCTCTTTTACTGACTCTTTCTCCATTACTGACTTGCCATCACTCCATCACTTACTCACCCTCCATCTCTGACAAGCTCTCCAACGCTGACTTGCCCACCACTTGCCGCAGACCGGAGTCTTTGGGCATGCGCAGTAGACTTTGGGAAGTTATTCTTTAGACATACTGTACATACGTACTGGGGGTTAAGGGTTACAAGATTAACTTATTTTAAAAGAAACATGAGATTTAGCTTCCCAGTGGCTTTAGGATAAACACCTGAAAGTCAGCGTTTGCAGGAAGAACCACATCACGCCACATACTTTTTTAGGGCAGATTTGTTACAGGATTGGATTTATTCTTTTTTTCTATCTGAAGTTTGCTGGATTTTTTTTTTAAACAAGACCATCAATATCAATATGCCATTACTTGCTTTATTGTTTTTGTTTCTGATTATGTTTGTAATACATTTTCTGAAGGTTTAGATAATGTATTATTGTTATATTTATAAAAATGTAAGTGATGCCTGTTCTGTTACTGTATAAAATATGAATTCTAATGTGTTAGCAAGGTACTGGCAAGATCCTGGTGATATGATATGTATCATGATAAAGAGATTTAGCACATGGCAATATATTGAGTTAATTGTGAACTGTGAAAAGACACCATCATACACTAGAGTGGAAGAGTATAATGGCTGAAAATAGATTACAACACATAGGGGCTTTTAAACACAACACTACATGAACCACTGTCTGCTACCAGTGTTTGCATGTGAACTATTTATTAAAATGTATAGTTTTTTTAAGAATCAATTCAGTATCAGAAAACATAATGTTGCAATATTCAATATTTTCTTATGTCTTGTTGAAATTTTGCTTTGTGAGTTGGATTTGTGAGTTTTAATGATAATATAAAGCAGTTTTATAATATAATTATAATGAGAGTGAGACTGTGTAATCAGGGACAAGAGGAGATAGTTATAATGTTAAAGAGAGAAAATAAGGGCGAGAGTGACAGCAGGATTTCTGTGGTAGAGTGAGAGAAGGAGAGGGAGAGGTGTGAGCGAGAGAGAGTGAGAGAGATATAGTGTGAAAAGGAGGGAGGGAGACACTGTATGTAGCACTCCGAGGAAGACAATCATCCAGAACTCAGATATTTGATTGGAAAGAATGAATCAAAGAAAGACGAGCCTTTTTTCCTTCGTCCTCTACCTCTCCTTCTCTTTTTCTCCAAAACCTACCTTGCACCTTTTGGATGACATGATAGAAGGTACTTGATTGTTCTGTGTCTGTAATGTGCATGTCAGTGTTTCTCTCTTTCTCTCTATCTCTATCTCTCGTGGAACATTTGCTTTTTGACTTTGGCTTTGATATTGCTATGTCTGCATTAAGCCTGTGTGTCTGGGGCTAAAGTGTTTAGCTTGCATAGTGTAGCTTTTTAAGACTTTCTGCTCAGTCCAGTAAACAAAAACATCACATGCGGGTTTGCACGCCTATGTTATAATGTCTTGCACTGGCAGGCAGCTATTTCTAAATGTTATCCTGTTATCAGTGACAGTACTTCAGCTGTTCGCTCGTAGCTGAGCTCTTACTTCTTCTGTAACATTGGAGGTGGTGTTGTATATTGCTATAGCTCTCAGGAGAATCTGTGCCAGCTTGAATAGCATGAGGCACATTGGAGCCATACAAATAAGTACTGATTAAAGAACCTTGCTATTCTAAGACTGTGTCTCACACTATGTGAAATTTGTTTAGATTCCTTTGGTGGCATTGCAGAAGTGGCTGTTTTTTTTTTTTTTTTCTCAGAACTCTTTTTTTATGTATTTCTTTTTATGTGTGTGCGTGTGTGTCTTGGTATTTCTGTGTGTGTGTGTGGGTGCGTGCAGGACTGGGAGCAGTGTGAGAAAGGAATTGCTGCGTCACATGAGAAGCTCAGAGTGTTTAAGAGAAAGCTCTCTCAGCCCTTACCTGATCACCATGAAGAGCTGCACAATGAGCAGATCCGCTGCAAGGTAGGTTTTAGCCTTTTTACATTTGGCCAGTTTGTTATTATGGCATCATTATTGCTTTGCCTTTCATTTGCAGAATTGTCTGTGTTTAAATCTGTATCAGAAGACTGGTTTTATCTCCTTAGACTGAATTTAAGATCATCCCTGTGGTGTTTTAGCACATTGCATGAATGTCTTATATTTGTGCATAAGTTTCTGTATATAGTGCTTGCAGCAGGTCACTATATATGAGTATATATGAGTGTGTTTGTGTGTGTGCGGCACATATGCGTGCGTGTCTGTGCATGTGCCGAGCCAGGAGACTGTGTGTAATGTCTTTACGCTCTGATTCTTTTTCCGTCCGCGGGGCAGAGTTGATGTTTCCTGCATGATGCAGTAGTGGGGGGTGCAGTGGGCTGAGGCGTGTGGGGAGTGCAGAAGCGGACTGGTCATCTACAGAATAGACAGGATTGGACTGTCGGCTATGACTCAGCCTGAGAGGAGGGTTTGAGGAGGCGGAAGCATGTCGAACATAGCTTTTAGCTTTCGAGGCCAGTGTAGATACTGTTTCCTGGTTAAAGGAGTATGTTATGGTGAAAAATGCAGTTCATACAAGGTTATACTGTTATTCCAAAAGCCACAACAGCTAAACATGGACAATAGGGTTGTCTGCTTTATCTGTTCTATTGGAATAAAAAGACAGTGTATTATTTCTACCTATGTAAGCAAAAGATTTATTTATTTATGTGCAGTTTGGCCAGACTTGGCTGTTGTTATAGCACTGCTTGCTGAAATGCTTAGAATGCAGCTTGCACTTTTATGGCATTAGCAATTGCACTGTGACAAATGCAAAACCTCATCTGCATAGATTGTCTTCATGATCTCAAGGTGCTTTATACACAAGTGATGTAGCTGAGCTGTAATAAAACTAAATAAAGCTGACTGTAGTGATTTTCTTCAATTACTATCACTGTACGATAAAAGAAAAGAAAAATAAATTAGTGAAAGTTAAGAGTATATTTTAATAAAAAGCAGACAATGTTAGATTAATAGATAAATACATGAAAAAGGGAGGTAGAGTTGTAATATTAAGCTAAATGCAATATAAGTAAGGTTTCCTAAATGTGTGCACTGAGCTTGACGGTCTAATAAAAAGTGGAAGTGAGTTTCACACATAGTAGCACCATAGCCAAAAGAGGCCTATCCATATTTTCTTTATGAGGGTATTTGCAGAAAGAAGCTAGCATTCACATATTTAGGATAAACGCAGAAACATTTGGTGAGATATGCAGGGCTACGCCATGTAGAGGATTAAAAACATTTAAAGGAACTTTGTATGTGGTGATAGCGGTGATATATGCTCTCCTTCTTACTTTCCTTTTTATTTAGTTTGTTACTTGAGATTACGTGATAGTTTTACTGTGACATTTTGTAAGTAATATGTGCTTTAAGGAACCAGATGAGACCAAACCACAATCAACAGCAGGCCTCTTTACGTCCTCACCACGTCAAGTATCAGTCAGGAGTTTGATTGGATGGAAGTCTGATTAGTGATGTGACGCTCTGTACTCATGGCTTTTGCAGTGTTACTGTTCTGAATGCTGTGTCTGAATGATTTTTGCTCAGATATTTGCCTGAAAATGTTTATCTCGTACTAAGCTTAGAAGAGCACTATGCTCTGTTTATTCATATATAATGTTTATTTAAATGCTATAAAATGTGTTGTATGTATATGTGTGTGTGTGTGCAGGAGTTAGAGGGCAGTACAGAAGGCTGGGCAGATGATGTGGCTGCCCTGTGTGTGCTTAGAGACACCCTCTCTAGCAACCTGAGCTCTGATGACCTTACAGTACTGCAGGAGAGACTAGAACTTCTGCAGAGACAGTGGGAGGAGACCTGCCATCAGGTACACACATAAACCTAGGAGAAAAATCTGCAAACAAGAGAGCAGGAAATGGAAGACTGTGGAGTCACTGGGAGTCCACAGTGATTTCATGTTTTTTACATTTGGTTTAATGGAGAGTGTGATCACATGTCAACAAACAGAAAAGAAAGATTAACAATGCCTTGATGTAAACCTTATACCAGCGTCACTGCTAAACAAATTTATATTTAAATATGTAGTGAATTCTCTTCCTATTCTAGGAATTGTATTGCCATACAGTAAATAAACATAAATATCTAAACTAACAGAGAAAATAATATATTACTATACCTGATTCATATGTGAGACTTGTCCATGTTTTTCTGGACAGGCCCCCATAAAACAAATGCACACTTTTTCTCAAACACACACAGAAATGTTCTAACATGTTTTTACTATAGTCCCTATACAGCTGCCATATAGCACCTGTTTCTATTGCAGAAGTTGTACAAGTTGAACAGTCATCAGTATAAACATTTAATTATCTCATTTAATTAGCAAGTTTTCATCTAAGAATATATTAAAGATCTAAGAAAATATTAAAAATTATCATAGAAATGTATAATGAGGTTATAAGTGAACAAGAATCTGCTGGGAGTCCTGTAAGAGCTGAGGTATCCATACAGTACAACTCCAGACAACTCAAACTGTGTTGTTGTGTCCTAGACAGTGATAGCTTAATATAAACAGGAAGGTGCTTGGATAGCTACATGACAGAATCAGTATCGGTTGCCTTCTTTCCTTTCCTTGCTGTCTTTTCTTTTTCTGTCAGTCAACTGTTATCAGTTATTATTGTTGTTGTTAATGGGCGTCTGTCTATTCTCCACACACTGCTGATTTAGCCTCTCCGTTGTGCATGTCTGTGTGTGTATGGTGTTTGCAGCTGGCTCTGCGTAGGCAGCAGGTGAGCGAGAAGCTGAACGAGTGGGCCGTTTTCAATGAGAAGAACAAGGAGCTGTGTGAGTGGCTTACACATATGGAGAGCAAAGTCTCTCAAAACGGAGACATCACCATTGAGGAGATGATCGAAAAACTCAGAAAGGTAAACCATTAGTCTTTTATTAGTCTCACATTACTCTGATTCTATTGGGACCTTTTTTAGGTTCTGACCAGGTCAGCAGTTCTCGTAAACTTGCTTAACCTACTACAGTTAAAGGTATTTGTGATTTCTGTGTTATCTGAACAACATTGAGCTTTACCCCCAAGAGTAGTATATCAGGAAAGTCAGGTTTACTGTCCACAATGTGCCCCTATTGTTTTAGTAGTGGAGTTAATGTAGTAAACAATTAATGTAAATAACATGCACAGCAATTGCCGTGGTGCAAACTGCATGTCTACATTGTCACAAACTTGCTTGTGTTGATTTATGTTTTCTCAAATAGACTAAAGAGAAAATAATGTAAATAGTTTAATAAGACCGCAGATTCTCAGGCTGTGACCCTGTATGTATATATGCGTGTACCAGGACTACCAGGAGGAGATCTCTGTGGCGAAGGAAAACAAGCAGCAGCTAGAGCAGATGGGGGAGAGACTGGCGAGGGCCAGTCATGAGAGCAAGGCAGCAGAGATCCAGTACAAACTCAGCAAAGTCAATGAGCGATGGCAGCACTTACTGGACCTCATTGCAGCAAGGTGGGTCCAACTGTAAGCTTATTTTGTTGAGAAAATACTGTAAATTGATGATGATGATTGTAGGATAATGATCAAATGTCAAGTGAGCTATGACATAACAAGAAATACATCTGGTCACATGTTGATACATCACATGAACTCCACACACACACACACATATATATATATATATATATATATATATATATGGAGTTACATCACCACAACAGACAGAATCCTCCTGTGATGGATTAGCTTTCTTTCTTTGCATATATATATCCACTGTGGAAATAAAATAAAATATATTGTTAGATGTTGTCCGTGTAGTGTAGTATAAATACTTTTTTAAATACTCACTGTGGAAGTCATGACCACGGAGGCTACATGGATCCAGCTGCTGTTTTAAGAAAAGAAACAATATCACATATAAAACGAAACTTATGAGAGACACATGAGGTGTCTTTACCCTCAGAGCATGGTTTGAAGGGAACGCAAAGTGGTGTTAAAACAAAGCCAGGCAGTGGGAGGGTTCTGAGGTCCTTACCATCATCCTTCCTCATTTTCCGTTTTGTAACAGAACTCGTATTTAACAGATGGCTAAATATTTCCTAAAAGTTTTTATAAACTGCCAAAGCCATTCTCAATAGTGTATGTCCATAATGCTGCTGCAGTCCTTCACAGTGTTGTTCAACGCAGCGCACAGGTTCTATAGACAGCAAGCATATATCCAGATCACAATTAAATACTGGACATACAAATAAACAACATTAGGTGACTGAACTCTACATTATATCCCTGTGCATTCATTTGCCTACTTTAAATTGGAGATCATGACAAAAGCAAAATAATAACAGCTTTTAAAGTTTTTTAATACATTTATAATACGGTTGAACTGGCTACCTTTTGCTTTGGCCTGAATGGGTTATTTCACACTCTACATCCACAAGTGTTCAATTGCATATACACTGTTATATACACAGATATTTCCAATAGAATGAGATACTCTGGAGCAGCCCTGCCCAATGGCAAGTAATGACTGGAGGGGTATAAAGACAATGTGGGCTTTGGAGCAGTGAACTGTTTCCTTCATTCAGTACTGTTTTTGGATGAGTTGGAGTGATTCAGAACTAATAATACAACATCAGTACATGACCTCACTAATGCTGTCTGAATGCAATGAAATGCTCACAGCAAAGTTCAAACATTAAGTGTAAAGTCTTTCTAGAAGAGTAGAGTAACTCCTTTTTAATGGCCTTAATGTAAGAAGAGATTTTAGTTGAGTAGACATCTACAGACTTTTTTGTTTTGTGTAGTCAGCTGTAATCAAATCATAGTCTAGGTTGGTTAAATTACAGTGAAATGTTTTTGAAAAAAGTTGTTAACAGTGAGATACACACAAGTAAAATGACCTAAAATATCCATCACACACAAACATACTGTACATAGAACAACCTACTCATAGACACAGTCACACACTGATGTTGCACTTCTCTTGCCAGCATGTGCTAATGACTGTAGTTTTATTTTAGCTGCAGCAGGACTTGTCACTCTCAGACACAGATTAGTGCTACATGCCTTTTCAAGAGCAGTTGTCTCTCACATACCACACATACACACACAAACACACATACACAGCAGTAGGGGAGTGGAGAAAGTCAGGACAAACCCACATTCAGACGAAAGAGAAGGTGATCAAGGCTGGACAACTTTTTTGTTTTACTGGCCCATTTGGACGGGAACTACAAGACTTACCCTCATGGTGCTGGATCTGGGCTCTGATAGTATGGCACAATGCCCAAGCCAAGACTCGGACCTGCCCGAATGCGACTGCGACGTGAATAGGCAGGACTTTTCTTACGCTTTCATTACTTTTATTATATAGTTAAGCTGAATGGCGCTTACAGTGAAGACAATTTTATGATTTGTTGCTTGTTTAACTTTATCTATAGTTTCAGTTGTGTGGAATGCAGCTCTGGTTCCTGTTGGAGATTATCTGAAGAACCTTTAACTAGATAAATGTTTATTTAACAGCTAAGTACATCGATACCTCATTGTTCTTTGGACCTTTTAGAAATATCGACTTTGTAAAGAAATAGCCACTCATTCTTTATTTAGCTGTCTCTAGCTGCTGTTGCTGTTGGTTAAATATACCATTGGGGCAATCCTTTAGGAATGTGGCTTTGACCAGAGCCATAGTTCCTGGGTTATTTCCCAGTGCTTGCCAAGGCCGCATGAGGGTACTTTATCTTTACATGGCAGACTTTATCTTGTGTTTGTCTTGCCACCATTGATATAAAACGCTTGCAACCAAAAAATGCAACATTGCCTTTTCTGCAAAAATGAAATCTTGAATGTTTGTTTTGCAACTACATAAAGATGAAAATGTGATTTGTGGTGTTTAATAAGTTTTAAATCTAAAATAGTTTAATGTGGGAATGCATGTAAAACTGCATGTAAAATTATAATCATTTAAAAACAACTGCAGTCCCATACTGCTCTGCTGAGGTAGTTTCACATGTCACATTGTTGTCAAACAATAGACATTTTCTGGTAATGTTAGTGATATAAAACAGTTATTTTACAAATGTATAACAAAGAGAAAGAGACAGTGGATAAACAAATAGGATATCAGAATACATTTTGCAGTTACATATTGATCTAAATCCATGCACAACACACAGTTATATTACTATATACATTTAAAATAAAACATGAATCCTCCAATCTTTCCTGTAGCCACGCCTTTTGATTTACTTTTCTTTACAATTCACCAATACATTTTTGTTCGTATTTTGAAGCTACCAGTAGATTATTTTTAAATAGACTGTTGTTCTTTTGACCAATGCTGCATAATAAAGTATGGGAATAAGAATTGTTCTTTGGACCCTGTGTTTAAACGCTGTGTGAGTGTGCTCAAAGAAGTGAAACATAAGGTTAAACATAATAAACATAATGATGTAGGTGCTCAGCCGTTCAAAAGATTAAGCTCGCTGTTCTTAGTGATATATAAAAAAAAAATTCCAAAAAAAAAAGGATCTCCAAAATCTAAAATTTACAGGAGAGAACAAAACTGTCTTTATGTTTAAGTCAATGGAACCAGATTTTTTTACAGCTAATATAAACAGTAGCTGCTGTGTTCAAATGATGTAGAAAAAAAAATGGACAAAAATTCAGATACATGTTTTTCTGTGGACAGCTACGATATACAAATTTTATGATGATGCTTATTCTCGACGTCCAGCTAATTAGTGGGTAGCTGTAAGAAAGCTGCAGGACATTGAGAACAAGGTTATTATCCTAAATTTGCTTGAACCTGGTGACCAGATTTCAAGAGTGATATTAAGGGATTACTGTAAATTGATAACTACTATATTTCTTTCTTTAAATATTGACTAAAACTAAATGCATTCTGGCGTTTAGCTAACAGTATTTTTATTATTGCATAAAATGACAGTAACTAGGAATATGTCAGGAGATTTTTTGGAAGATTGATAAAAGGTGCTTAATTGCTGTGTCTCTGGTGTGTGATGTAAATTTCTCTCTCTTCCTGTCACTCTTTCGGTGTGTAGGGTGAAGAAGCTGAGGGAGACTCTGGTGGCTGTGCAGCAGTTAGATAAAAACATGAGCAGCCTGCGCTCATGGCTGGCTCACATCGAAACCGAGCTGTCACGACCCATAGTGTATGAGACCTGCGACACAAACGAGATCCAGAAGAAACTCAACCAGCAGCAGGTAGTGCACACATAGACACCCACGCGCAAAGGAGTAGTCACCTTAAACATTTCTTTACATCCTACAAGATTAAACAGGACCATTACAGGAGAACTCTGTATATACACATTACTTCTGTTTGTTACATTGAGATCCATACAGAACCCACCCTGACTGTGTAATATATCTGTGTTCTGTGAGATGGGAGATGAAAGCCCGCTGTGGTGCTGCAGACTAAATAAGAACTGAGGAGTCTGGCTTATCCACTGACCTATTTACTACTACTGCATAATTCTTATCCTGATCTCACCCATACCTTACATATCAACAGCCTCCATGTATCTTGTTTTGAGCATCAAACCAGATTGTAGACAGTTACCTTCAGGCTTATACAGTCCAGTGTTTGTCCACACCTGAATGAGTGCATTGTTTTCATAATTATAAAAACATTTCCATCTACAAGCTTATAATATGTGTTGAATTTAGTTTTGTTTTCAAAGAAAAACTTCACTTTATAGTTTGTGCCTGTTTATACAACTGTTTAAATGACTAGAATTTGAATATGAACATTGTTTACTTTGTTTTAGAACTTTTTCAAAGATTAACTATAATCCTTATACCATTAGCTTTATAACATTATAAGTTTTTATTGCATGTTTTCTGCAAAGTTTAAATGCCCATACCTATACAAAAGAATTTGTAGTGATTTTATGTGATATTTAATTGTTTGGAGTAAGTAGAGTACTGGCAAGCCTGTAGTTTAAAAGCTGTTCATTGATGCTTTTGTACATGGCTATGGGTGATGCGGGCTGTACTATTCAGAAACTGTCATTCGTAGTCTGTAAACCACATCACTGACAAAAGAATGAGGACGGCTTCTTTTTTATTTGTTTTGCCTTGCAGGATTTGCAGCGAGACATTGAGAAGCATAGCACTGGTGTAGCATCTGTGCTGAACCTGTGTGAGGTGCTTCTACATGACTGCGATGCCTGCGCCACAGAGACGGAATGTGACTCCATCCAGCAAGCCACACGTGGCCTTGACCGGCGCTGGAGGAACATCTGTGCTGTAGCCATGGAAAGGAGACTCAAGTGAGTGAATCATGTGAATCATACAAATCTTTAGGGTGTAACATTACACTACTACAAATTTCCTCTTATTATATTTATGTAGTTTAGCAAGCAGTAAAAATATTCAAATTTCAAAATTGCATGACTTTGAAACATTTGTTGAAGACTATAATTGAATAATCTGCTTTTGAAACATATTGTGTATGAAGGATTGAGGAAACGTGGAGGCTGTGGCAGAAGTTTCTGGATGATTATTCACGTTTCGAGGACTGGCTGAAAGCATCTGAAAGGACAGCAGCTCTGCCTAACTCTTCAGGTGTTCTGTACACTGTCGCCAAAGAAGAGCTCAAGAAGTTTGAGGTAAAAAAGTAGGGATGAAAATGGTCACATGTAGATGTTAAGACCAACTGAGTATGAATGAATACAAATGATAGACCTCAAAACCAATTTCTCCTTTATTCTTTTTATCGGCATATAGTCAACCGTGCCCTAGTGGGTGAAGCAGCTCTAGCTCTGCTAAGTTAGCTGCAGGTCAGACCTGAATATAAAGAAAAGATTGTATTCCTGATATTTTTGTTAAACACATTTCCCTTATTTCATGAGACTACTGTATAGTGAGTGAGCATTTCTGTAGCGTGAGCTATCAAGTAACAGCCTCTAGACAGATTCTCCTGGTCAGTATCAAGTTACGACCATTTGCACGTTCACATTCTGCTCAGCTGACTCTGAGTCAGTGTGGTCGTTCCTGCATGTGTCCACAAACAGCAACGCACTCTCATCATGTCACTCAGCAGAGTTTCAGCTTATGTGCACTGGTGCTAGCTAGTCTGTGGATAGGCTTTCTCTGACAATTATACAGTAAACACTGGTTTCTCTAGTCTTATGTACAAACTAAACTAAGCATCAACATCAGATGTGTGGGCAGAAAAAAAACAGTCAGTGATAGATTCTAGTCCTAAAGGACTGGAACTGGATACCCTTACTGTACAGCATTCACGTATATAAATATTTATTGCCTGTGGCCGTTCTTTAAATATGTTATCATTTTTCCCAAATGAATTTTATTCAAGCTTGGAACACATTCAGAGAGTCTAGTGCCAAGTGCATTAAGAATTTAATGAAATAATGAATCAAATGTGCATGAGAAGATTTTAAAACAAAAAGATAAGATTAAACATATAATAAATATACAGCATAATAAAGATAATGAACACAGTAAAATCAGTGATACACCTCACCTCACAGGCATTCCAGAGGCAGGTGCAGGAATGTTTGACCCAGCTGGAGCTGATCAATAAGCAGTACCGGCGACTGGCCCGCGAAAACCGCACAGATTCCTCTTGCCGACTCCGCCAAATGGTACATGATGGGAATCGACGCTGGGACACACTGCAGAGGAGGGTCGCCGCCATCCTGCGAAGGTTAAAGGTAACTATAGAGACCATCCACACTCCTGATCTAAAGATAGGATCTGCCATTCAAAAGATCATTCTTGGTGATCTTTTACACCAAGAGTGACTAATTAACTTTCTTTGCAGCACTTCATTGGCCAGCGTGAGGAGTTTGAGACAGCCAGAGACAGCATCCTAGTGTGGCTGACTGAGATGGATCTGCAGCTTACCAACATAGAGCACTTCTCAGAGTGTGATGTCCAGGCCAAGATAAAACAGCTGAAGGTGAGGGAAGAGTGGGCTTGTCAGAGGCTTATGTGGGCACATAACGGAGTTAGGTTTCTGTCTATACTTAGGGAGAAGACAACCCCCGAATCTCCTCCCCGGTATCTACAGTCCATGTGTTTTGCCTTTCTTTTTCTGAGAAAGTAAAAGTAGACAAACTCACTAGTAATACCCTTGATTTTAGAAGAAACCTTGGAAGAGCAGGTCTTTTGGGCAATGTATCTCTCTCACGCTCTCTCTCATTTATCTTCTAGCTTTTCTGCTACAACAGTGTGTCAGTTACTAGGTGCTCTAAACTCTCAAATTACAGAATTGACTTAAATAGAGGCTAAGACAGGGCAAACATGCACCAGAGGAGGGTGGTCTTTTGTTGAGAATTTGTATGTAAACGCTTGTGATTTAAGTGTATGTGGTGTGTGTGTCAGGCATTCCAGCAGGAGATTGAGCTGAACACTGGGAAGATTGGCAGTGTGTTCAGCCAGGGTGAGGCTTTAATGGAGAAGAGTGAGCCTCTGGATGCTGCTGTTATTGAGGAGGAGCTGGACGAGCTGCAGAGATACTGCAGGGAGGTGTTTGGCCGTGTGGAGCGCTACTACAGAAAACTCACACGCCTGCCGGTGAGACTCATAAACACACTTACGTGCATGCCCTTACTCATACATTACTCATCTCACTCAAAGCCATAGCAAAACAAACACATTTACTTGTTGTTACAGTCCTTTTAAATGTTTGATGACACTCCTAAGCTGTTTATATGTAGTAAGCAAACTTGTTTTTTTGTCTGCTTACAAAAATTAACATATTAAATATAAAACTTTTCAGATTTTGCCATTTTTTAAGGGGAGCAACTGAGAAAAGTTTTGTAGTACCCTGGTTTAATTTTCTTAATTAAGAAGCAACAGTGAAAGTTGACCATCTCTCATACCTCTGTTTTTTTTCCATTCTCAGCTGGTTGATGATGAGTGTGATGGTTCGGACCGGGAATTCGATCTGGAGGGTTCAGGTGACTTCTCAGACCTCCAATGGGAAGAGAGCAACTCTTTGCCCCGTTCCAACAGCAGGCCACCGTCAGTTACCACAGCACCTCCACGTGCCGGCGGCTCAGGCCGGGACACTCCTGCCAGCGTAGACTCGATTCCCCTGGAGTGGGATCATGACTATGACCTTGAGCCTATGGGTCATACCATGTCGCCAGAAAAGAGGGTGCGAGATGGACAGGAGGAGGAAGATATTCTATGTAGTGCCACGTCAGCTCTCACAGGTATGTGTGTGTGGTTGCAAATGTATTTTCTGACTTTAATGAATGACTTCTCGAATGAGGTTAGCTGTAGATGTGTGGTTCTTGGATGCATGTTAGTGCAGTTTAATATACACACAGTAGGTCTCTTAAATAAATCATCGGTGTGTTTTGTTGTGTATCTTTCTCTTGACAGACATAGTGATTCCTGAGAGCCCCGAGGCTTATATAAAACTGACAGAAAGCACATTGAGGTCTTCCTCTGGTAGGCAACTAGTCAGGGCATGCTTAATTAATGTTACTCACCACAGCATGCCAGTGTGCACTGTTAATTGTCACATCCTGTCTGCACAGTCTGCCCTGTGACAATAACACCCAAACCAGAAATATGTCCGTGCTAATTAGGTTAGGTAAATTGCATGTTGATTCAAACTTATGAAATATGGATCATATGGATCTCAAGTTCTCAAGGTGTTGCATGCAGTATTTGTATGATATTGGCATTCATGTAATAATAATGCACTTGCTTTGAGAAAGAGACTCTCTATTGATTTAATGGCTGTCTCTCAAGACTGTAACCATTTGCTTTGTTTGCCTTTTTCTGTAAATGTTCAGTGATTTGCTCTTTTTTTATTTTTTGTCTTCCCTAAGTAACATCACAGACAAGGCTATAGTCAGTGTCTTTGTCATAGAAAGTGTAAAGCTGGCTGACAATTTTTTCCTTGCTGCCTCTTACAGGTGAAACAGCTCGTAATATACTGGACTCCAGCCACAACTCCTCGTACATGGGTTATGTAAGTACGGTTCCTACTGTATCACTTCAGTCCAAGGTTAGTAGGGTGAAATGTTTAGGCTAGCAGAATGAACAGTTTAATAAACATGGCAACTCTAGGAAAACTGTGGTTCTAAGAACATCTACATGATCTTGACTTAAAACTCACTTGAATTGTCTCTGATGTTTGACTTTTCTTTGTAATTATCTACACTACTGGTGTATAATCCTGTGTCGTTGTGTGGTGTGTTTAGATGCGGCTAATGGGAGACTGTCGAGGCAGTATAGATGCTGTGAAAAGAGCAGAGGGAGAGCTGGATGAGGAAGAGGATGACGTGTCAGGACTCATAAACCCTGAAAACACAGAAACACAAAACACAGGTTAGCATCAAATACACAAAACCCAAAAAACAGCATAGAATAGTACACATGTTTACAGATACCCAGAGAACAGGGTTGAGAGTAATATACAGCTACACACAACACAGGTTAGAGTCTAGTACCAGCTATACAAATAAGCTTGACACAAAAACACATCTTATCCCATTTTCAATACCCATAGCATAGGGTAGAGTCTAGTATACACATATACATAACCCAGATACTCGCAACAGTCTTGAACATGTATACTAAGCTCACCTACACACAACACGGGTTACATTCTAGTACCAGCTATACACATAAGATTAACACAAAACAGGGGTAGAGTTTAGTAAACATCTAAACCTATTTAGAACAGGCAGGATCTAGTGTACAACCAAGCTAGCAATTACAGTCTACTACATAACCATACTCAACACATAAACCCACAATACAGGTTAGTGTCATGTACACATGTATTACAACACAGATACCTACAAATCTAATAGAGTCTGGTACACATATGTCCACAATACATATGTTTCAGTCTAGTATGCATTTGTATAATGAATGCAGAGGCACCAGGAACACATCTTTGCACACTGAACATTATTTATTTCGGCTATTTGTTTAAACATCAGTGCAGTTTATTCAGTCATGACAGATTAATTAGTTTACTTTTTAGACATTCAAACACTTTGGTTAACCAAGCAACATATCAGAGAAGCTGCGTTTTGAGGGTTTTTTTCCTGTTATGAACTGAACAAGTGGGATCCTACTGATCTGAAACCCATTGTTTTGCAGGTGTGATTGAGCGCTGGGAGCTGATTCAGGCACAGTCCCATAACTCACAGCATAATCCAAGAGAAGACCTATTGCTAATACAACAGCTCACCGCTGACCTGGACGCAATGGAGTCATGGCTTAATCAGACAGAGGCAGAGCTGGCTGAGCTGAAAGGGAAAAACTTAAGCACAGATATACTCAGCATCGAGCAGAGGATCAGAAAGTTGAAGGTATGCAGTAGAATCATTAGAAAGTGCACTGTGTGTTTGTTGTAACTCACTGTGCAGTTAAAGTATACTGTACTGAGTGTGTTTGTAATGTGATATGTAGTCACATGCCCCTTGTGCATCATTCTGTTGGTGCTTGGCACTGATACCAGCTAAACTAATCTAAAAGCAGACCTGACCTACATACACACCACTTATTAGTGCATCACTAGTCAACAGGTTTATTTTTACTCCTGCACAATAACACTGTATTTAAGTTAGTTTATATTCTGTAGGAGCCTAAAGACATAAGAATATACTTATAAAAAGATTTAGGGAAATGCTTAAATCACAAATTAAATCTCAATGAACAAAAGATTCAATTTAAAATCTTTACTGATATAAACTAAGAGCTTTATTAACAACAACATGACATAACAATAGTCAATGAAAACCAAAATCATCAACTGATTGAGGGCTGGATGCAATGATACCTAACTTCCCAGAGGTCTGGTGAATCTGAGGGCCTGTCAAGGCTGGACATTGTCCTGCACCAGGAGGAACCCAGAGCCCCCAGCACCACCTTAAGGTCTGATGATTTCATCCCAGTACCTAAAAGTCAGGGTATCATTGGCTTTTATATGTAGGTTTGCCCAACCCTCCAGGGATATGCATCCCCAGATACCCCCAGTCAGGCCCTCATGCCTCTCTCAGTATGGCCAGAAACATGCACACCAGAGGTCGCTGGAGGTAATTCTGTATGGCTCCTGTTTCACCTCTCACAAAGAAGCAGATACCGGTACCGATGTCATTCTGCAGGCCTGACTAGCTCTCGTCATGTAAAAGTCCATGTCCTGGTAGCTCCTCCATTCTCTTGAGACGGTATTGGAAGACAGAAATAAACTTATGACTGCACATATTAATGTCCCAACCTAAAGGAGCTAAAAGGGCTGCAGGCACTGCCTCATTGTACCAATTGTGACAAGGACACAGCCAAACAGAAAACAAAAGAAGAATCAATCAGGAAAAATACAAACTTGTAATTGTGGCCATCACCTGCAACATCAGCCTCTTTTAGGGGGTTGTCTGGCTGTTGACTTTCCAGTGCACCTGTTGACACTTTCATTTGCTCCAAAGCAGGTGACTCACAATCACTTATATCTCCTAACTGGACAGATTGAGATCTCTTTTTAACTGACTCGGTGTTATACTGTGATAAATAAGTGTTCCCTTCATTTTTGAATGTTCAGTCTTGTTCCTTTTTTTATACACAAACATGCACACACAGTTCACTTCTGATTAAACACCGTAGACCACCATGGAATGTTTGATACTGAGGTTTAAGAATGTGACAATGAGCACAAAGGAGATTAAAAGCTTATCTGCTGAACCCCCCATTATTATTATTATTATTATTATTATTATTATTATTATTATTGTTATTATTATTTAAATGCCATTTACTATTAATATTTTAGTACCTATGTATGAATGTACATATGTAACAGGACAAAAATGAGAATAAAAAAGAATGATTTAATTTACAGTATGTTGTCAGTTGCATGAAATATGGATTCATGAGCAGTGCAGATGCTAATGCAGAAGTTAGCAAGCAAGCCGATATTTTCTTCCGAGTATTTTATTAGACAAAAGCATTCCTCCATCTGGCCAGCCCGTCAGTCCAAACCATTTTGGCATACAACTCAGTCTTAAAAAGGTTGCACTACTACACACACTGCTAAAGCCCACAAACTGCTTTGTGTACCTCCTCACATTTCCAAACTTTCTTTGTTGTCAATAGGAGCTGCAGAAGGCAGTGGATGCTCACAAGTCCAGAGTTCTCTCCATCAACTTGAGCAGCGTTGGGCTCATCCATTCAGACTCTGAGGAGAGCAGAAAGCTGAGAGAGAGGCTAAAGGAGATGAACTCACGCTGGGATCGACTGGGCAAGTCACTGCAACAGTGGAGAGGAGCGCTGCAGGAAGCTCTTATGCAATGCCAGGTGTGTGAACACATACACAGTCATGCGTAAATTACACTGTGTTTCTTAGACAAAGCCTAGTCCATTCCATATTGGCATACATTAATTTAGATATTCTTTTAGTTTACACACTGTACTAATTCCTGCAGGAGTTCCATGAGCTGAGCCATGGCCTTCTGCTCTGGCTGGAGAACATTGACCGCAGAAGGAATGAAATTATTCCCTTCTCCGTGGGACTGGACCAGCAAACACTCAGAGCCCATTACAGAGCACTTCAGGTACCTCCCTCAATTTCACCTCACTTATAAGTGTTCAGGAAACGCCTAGATTAATTCAGCACATCATGAAACCTCAAAATTTACTTTAATTCTGTTTAAATATGTAAATTATGATGTGACTGACAAAATGAAACAGCAGTACTGGTTGTGGGCGGTGTATTCCTTCCTTTAGGCAATTAGAATATATAATAAATATCAGTTTAAAGTGTTAAATGGCATCATATTGCTATATGTATTGGCAGATACTCAAGGCTGTGGTATCAATATTGATAATGGACACGGTATCTAGGCACTCCTAATCTATTGTAAAAATCAATTTTTATTATTTTAAAATCAGTTCTCTAGAATAACCCATCATGGTGCAATTTGTACCCTAAGCATAACTGATTCAGTCACACAGGTTTACCCAGCGTATTCAGGACGAGCTGTTTGACCAGGCCCTACAAATACACTAATTAATATTTATTATAGAACTCTGATTTACTAGCAGGTTATATTTTGCTGTGTGTGCCTGTGTGCAGCAAATCCAGCAGGAACTCATGGATTCAAAGCAAAGGGTGACCGTTCTGCAGGACCTCTCTGTGCAGCTGCTGGTTCAGGCGCAGGGCAGCGAGTGCCTGGAGGCCCAGGAGAGGGTGCATGTCATCGGGAACCGTCTCCGCCTGCTCCTCAAGGCTGTGGCCTCTGATCTGCAGCTGCTGCAGCGAGAGCTCCAGGTCTTTGGGGACACACAGGTCAGTCCAACACATTTTTGCTCGTAACAGGACCTTTATCTGAAAGGGTAACTTGCTTCGGTACATATTCTCAGTGAATACTTGGGGATGTTTTACAAAGCAGAATGTCTTTAGTTAGCAAAAGATCAAAAGATTAGGCGAAAGTGAAGTCTGTGCAGTACAGAAGTAGTTTAATTCATTATTAGGGATGCAATGGGATACAGCACCCCCTAGAAGGATAAGTGGTTTAGAAGATGAGTCTGAATTTGTCCATTCTCATGCTCACTCTCATCCTCCCTTCTTTCCAGGACCTGTCTGTGTGGTCTGCCGTTGATGACGTTGATACATCAGGATCTGCCAGTCCTGTGTCTGTGGTCAATGTACCTGTTCAGCATCATTCGGTAATAAATCTCTCCTCCGATTAATCATTTTGGTTGTGGCATGCAGTAGCCCTCTGTGCCCTGCTGTGCCCTGCTGTGGACAGATTGTACAGCTAGAAAGAAAAACTTGGTGGAAATACATTTTTGACCAGGAGTCTCTTGTTAATAAGATCTTACCTGCTTAAATATGCAGTGGATATACATAACATTGAAATAAACTTTTGCTTCAGATAATAAAGTGAAAAAATCAGTTAAAACTTTTATGAGTCACAGTCTGCATCGCTTATGGAGCATGAAAGCTTTGTATGCGTATGTCCCTGATAAAAACTTTGGTTTGCATAAACCTTTTTTATTTGTGACCATCACAAGATGATCACATAACAGACAAATGTACAAGAAATGCTGGCTTTACACTTCAGACGTGCTGTAAACTGTTATTGTGCTTCCTAGCAATCGTCTGCTCTGGAAAGCCAGGTTTCTTGCTTTGTGCTAAATCCTTTCGTCATCCTGCCTGGATTATTTTGCTGCTGCATTTTGCTTTCATTGTTATCAATGATTGATGGCCTGGCTATATGTCTCTGCTTGTGACCACAAGCTTTGTCTTTATTTGCTTGGACTGAAACATTCTTTCTTTCTTTTACCCCCTCCCTCCCTTTTGCTCATTGCACAACAGCTACGGGGCAAATGTATTGTGTCAGAAGCAGGATCCTCAGCCAGCCTCCCGCGCCGCAGGTACCTCTCTACTGGACTCTAGAACGGTGGGGGGATGATGGAACTGACATTGGAACGCCTGAGCCACAGAAACTGACGAGGAGCCCTTTGTAGTTTCAGCGTAGTTTCCTTTGCACTGAGAGCCAGAAAGGGAGACGTTTCTAACGGGAGTTTCAGGGCTTCTCTGTAGTCATCACTACAGAGTATAGGGTTCTGCTGTTCTGACACACCGTACTCCAACCAAATCAATAGCTTGGGTTCTGTGTGTCAGTGGTTACGGTTGGGTTGTCCTTAAAAAGAGTTTTCATGAAAATTCTAGAATTCATCTGTTTTCTGATTGGGCATTTGTTGTTGGGTAAAGACAGAATCTCTTAAGAAAATAAAGGTGTGAACAGTTCAAGAACCCGTCATGAATTTAACATCAACTTTTCTTTCAAGGCCTTTCTTAAGCACAAATTTAAGAAAAAACTTAGATACTTAGATATAGATAATGGTAATTAGACTTAGATATTGGTAATTGAGGCCCAGTATTTGTCTCTTCAGTGGAAAAACAAGGGGTTTTCTATAGCCATCATCTCTCCATAGTCTAGAATCCTTATGAACAGATGTTTATCTCCTAAACTTATTTTTTATCAGTCTTGTTTTGTTGCATTCATTGTTTTTGCAGCTTTTGCAGGTTTTGTGCGAACAATGCTATGTGGAGTATTATTTATTTATTTTTATTTTTTTGCTCTCAATCATTTAGTGAAAACTGTACATTCCACACAAGCAGTACCAGCACATAATACAGATATACAACCATTCATAGAGCTTCTTATAGGTTTATAACATATTGTTAGCAAAATGTAGAGGAATTATTATATATGTAATTACTATAAAGGTAATCGAGTACATGCTGCAGTGTTTTGGATACTCTTTAATTAATGTTGAGTGTGATGTTGGAAAGTTCACTGGCCTTCCTTTTAGTTCCCTCCCAGTTTTAGGGGGAAGAACATAGTGTTCTTTTCACTCGTAGCTCAACTCTGGGAGAGAGCATTATTAGCGTTCCGCAGTTTGGCTGGAAACGGCTGTGACATTGAACCTTCACATAGTGGACGCAGTGCAGCCCACTCATCTGCTTCCTTTCAGGGAGCGAAACAAGACACAAGTCTTTGTTAAAAACAGACTACATTCAAGTGGCTTTAATAAATGCTTGCTTGGTGTATTTTTGCTGATTGTTTGTCCTTTAAGGATTCATTCATATGTGAGCCTAAACATTTCAGTTCCTCCCTCAAAACATGAAGAAGATGAAGATTAATAACTGAATAATGAGCTTGCTGTTTAAGGGGTTAAGCACTAGAGTTTGTTTAGGACTATGCTGTGATTCTGCGAGAGTGGTCTCATGAGTGTTATCTGCTGTTTCACTCAGGGGGTCGCCCGGGGCTTCTGCCTCCGCTTCCTTTCGCTCTGGTTCGTCCGGGCCTCGAGGTGGCGCTGCTGCGGGCCGCTGCCAACCCTTCCTGCTGCGAGTGCTCCGAGCCGCTCTGCCGCTGCAGCTCCTGCTGCTGCTCATTGTGGGCTTGGCCTGTCTGGTGCCCATGACTGAGGAGGACTACAGCTGCGCCCATGCCAACAACTTTGCCCGCTCATTTCACCCCATGCTCCGTTACACCAACGGTCCTCCACCCATATGAGCTGGCTGTTTCATTCATTTCAGACTTTCCTGTCAAGTATCGAACCTGACAACGATGACTGTTTGTTAGCCAAAGTTGATTTATTCTTGTACAGTTAAATACCGCTGCTATTTTTTTTATACTTTATTTATTAATTGCAATCAAAATGTAATGAGGGTCTCCTAATGACAGGTCTGACCTTTTAGAAGAAAAAAAAAGAGCAAGGCCCGTACAGAGGTTCTTTCGCATCCCTCATGAATCAGGTGACAATGAAGTGTGAATCTGATGTATGCTAGCACTGACTTGAGTTCATTCAAGGTACTGCACTTAAACCGTCCAACAAAATGGCCAATGTTGTTTGCTTAGGCTGAGATTTTTTTTTTACTTTTTATTTAAGACAAAAAGCTATTTACAAATGTCACAAAGTGATTTTAAAAACAAACATATTTGTAAGACTATTAGACATAGTGTTATTTTATTGAATTTTTAGGCATGCGGTTAATGCGTTATGTTTTTGAAACAATCACTGAGTGTTGCTGGTCCATGAAAGACACCTTTTTTAAGGTTTGGCAACTATGACTGACGGGGTAGATCACCAGGTTGTAAATGTTAAAAACTTTAATCATGAAATTGTCAGTGCTTATTTATGTATGTACAGTTTGCTAATGCTCACAGCAAAAGAAAAGCTGTATTTCCATTTAATATATACTAAATATTATTCTGGGTTAATCTGTTTTTTTATGTTTGTGTGAGCTAATGAACCAATATGTTTATGAACTAATGTGTTTGTTTGTTTACTGCCTTTATTTAGAGCCCATAAAATAATCAATTTCCACCCCCAACTCCTTTTCATAACAGTATTATAAATTAAACACGTAGGCTGACTGTAATGGTAATTGATAACCAGCAGGTCTTGAAGCTGATGAATGCAGTACACACTATCTTTTCTTAAAAAGATAATTCAGTGAATGATAGAAATGTCACATAGCAGTTGTGCAGATTAATGCCTCAACCACTGTTGCCAGAAATAAAAAAAATAAAAGAACACACAGTTTAGCATAAAGGAGCAATGTGTAAGATGACTCAACCTGTCAAGAATTCATACTCCAAACAGCAGAGGGCAACATATCACCAGAAAGTTTTTCTTTACTTACTACACTAGAAAATAAGCATTTTCAGCATCAAACTTCATCCCTTTACTCGCCAGAGAGGGTGAAACGCAGCACCAATGTTAACTTTTTTTTTTGTTTTGTTTCCTTTACAAGCTTTTCTATTCAAATTTCAACCAGTGACCAGAGTCTCATTATCTATAACAAACCTGACACGCCGCAGTCATAAGTATCAGCTAGGGCCATTTCTGCATGCTACCTTATGCCTCTGGGTTGGACTGCCAGGTACCACGCCATGTAGCCCACACAGAAACTAAGACATGCTCATTTGATTTTTATGAGTATGAAATTTGGAGACCAAATTGAGAAATTAACAATTGGGAGCACAGCAGGTGAAAACCTCTTCATCCTCTCATGTTGGACTGATGGCAGACTCAACGCTACAGTGACTCACTTTTGCCTCCTGAGGTATAAAGTGGTATTACAGGAAAGAACAGCCCAGGAGTAGCAGGTTAGCTTGCTAACAAAAAAAAAGTCCCTAAATATGACACATGGATACGATGAAAACTTTATTTCTTTACAATCTGTTGATGATAATTTCAGTTCATTTCTTTTACACCTAAAATCTTACACATTACTCCTTCAGATCATTCATTACGATACTAAAAGAAGAGCAATACACATGGCAACTTTATGAGCATTTTCAATTTCAGGCTTGTATCCTTATTCTGGCAGTCCAGCGGTGAGATTAAAAACTAAAGCACTGTGACATTGCAATAAAAGTAGCGTACTGGTAATCATTAAATTACTTTTCTCTATGAATCTCGGCTGCTTTAAGAACTGAATTTGCTCCTTTGCTGTAGCTGAGCCACAAAAACATAGAAATTAGCGGCATTTGTATGACTACAGCTTTGACCAGATGCATATTCTGTTACTTATAGAGTAAATTATTTTTCCACTGTACAGTTTTTCAGTCTTTGAGTGAAACACAGCGTTCTACAGCTGATTCACACTAGTCCAGTTGGTTGTAAGAGACAGAAACAGGCATCTGAAGGACAATTTAGTTTCCTCCACTGGTCTTATCGTTTTTTTGGGAGAGCACTTAACCTGGACCTGACTGAAGCCCTCCGCACACCCGCACGGACCTACTTTCAGCTAGAATCTACAGCTGAAAGGACTTTGCAAACATGACCACAAACATCACAAAGCTGGTGCCATTGACCTGATTTTTTTTCACGAGCCACGCCCGCATGACTCCAGCTTAACCATCAATTTCTCATGGTATGGAATTGGAGTCAGCAGCCGCGGTTTCAGGGCCCATGGCTGCGGTCATGACGTGCTGGATTTGGCTGTAAAACACCAGGGCATGCGGAGAGGCTGCTGCTGTTGCCGTGGCTGGTGCAAGGGTGGGCCTTCTCATTGGGCGGGCCTTGTCCCAAGTTACGAGGCGCTTTGGCTGGGGAGTGAAGCCGATGAGCATCCAGCATCTCTAGCAGAAGATCATACAGTGGAACTTTATTCTTGCATTTCATGCTGTACAAGTGCTCCATACCTTTGTTGCTTCAAAGGGGCAGAAAGACAAACATGTCTTAGGCAAACATGTACAATACTATGTAAATAAATGAATAACACTTGTACAAAACCTTGTTGTTTTCCAGACCCTCATATCTCTGTCTATATCTATATCAGTGACAACACCACCACGAAATGTTAACTATCCTCTTCTGCTCATCATCTTTATCACAGTTGATGGATAAAATACAAATATTGTGGTTTAGGAGAATCCTGCTACAATAAAGTGATAGCTGATGGCATAAAATCCAATGTAATCAATCATTCAGATCAATCGGATGCTCGAAGTCTGCTTCTAAAGTTCTGCGCTGAGGTATAAGGCAAATGTAGATAAGTGATAGAATCTTATAACCACCAATCAGCCATGGGGGTTTCCTAATTACTACAAACCTGAAATTATGAACTATCAAGCCATCTCAAACAGACATGTAGTTTCAGTGTTCTGCTTTGTCTAGCATGTCCAGCAAAAGAAAGTGGAACAGTACTTAAGTCACCTCCTCAAATAGTTAAACAGAATTTTCTACAAATATGTTTTGCCAGCCACACGTTCTGTTTCACCTCCTTGTGTACAGAAACAGTTGGTAACCCAACCATATACATGCCATATCTTATGCTGTCATGACAGATTATGTTCAGTACTATGTTATAAAGTGATGAGATTAAGTGTCCTGTTAAAATCTTAATGTTATGCCAGTTTATGTCACATGTTCATTTCTGCTGTGTACTCCAGTTAGCCATCAGGACATCAACCATTACAATCTGTCATACAAAAAAAGAGCAGTAATGGTAACAGGGATCTAATATTACTGTTGTTATCACATCTCATGACAGCATGACATCTGCCATGGCAAGTTTATGGTATGTTGCCAAAAACTAACAGTGTGCTTAGTGGACACGTCCCAAACAGTGATGCCTCGGCAATGTAAAAAAACGCTGTATGACACCCATGCTGAAACGAAATACCTCTTAAATGTGGTTGTATTAAAATTATAACAAATTAATAAAACTATTTTGTTATTAGGGTTAGGGTAGGCTAGGGTTAGGTTAGGGTTAGGGCAATTTTGAATAGATTCTAGATCTAGAATAGATTTACACACTTAAGTTTCCCTAAAACACAATATGTTTCTCCATATGAAACGCTCTGTTAGAACTCCTGTAGCTTTAAGCACCGCCTTTGATAGGTCAGCAGCCCACTCTGTTCTGAATGGTCACCTGCTACAGATTCTGCCCCATTGCAACAAAGAACAGGGCTGGAATTTCAACAAGGCGTTTCAGCCAGTTGAGAAAAGTGGTTTGTGTGGGAGAGAGTTATGTGTATGTTGTTCTTATATAACTTTACACAACAAACTCCATAACACACCAAAACACTGAAAAGCAGTATTTCAGTTCTGCATGGTCAGGCTCCCTTATGGCTCTCCTTTATTTTAAATAACTGATCCTACAGTATGATTATATGTAAGTGTGTCCCCTCTCTTGTCTCACCTCATGTGTCTGATGTGAGAGAGCAGCAGGAGGAGCTGGGCCTGTCGGCGGCACTGGAGCTGCACCGAGGTGCCTGATTGGCTGATGTAGTGTATGAGGGCATCTGTGATGTTGTCCAGCATGCACTGCACCATGAAGCAGTCCCTCAGGGGCTCTGCAGGTGAGGAGCTGCAAGAGAATGCACCTAAATACAGAAAGGGAGAGAGAGAAAAGAGAGAGATCAGTTGGAATAGATGTAATGTACAGTGCTATACAGCACACTTCAAAATGTAATAAGTGAGCACAGGTTGAAATACCATGGCTGTGCATGCAAGTGTTTTGGCCAGCAGACTGTACTAAACAGACCCTGAACTAAAATTGAAACAACAGCTCCTTAAAGGCCAAGGTCATTCAGTAATCTAGTAAACTGAGCTCCCTCTGAACTGAGTTATAGCATCTTACTCCACAAGCAGTCTTTTTGTGTGGTATTTACTTTGCAGTGCACTCCTTTTGCTGTGGAACTCACCGGAGTTAAGCAGTATGATGGCTTTGAGACATACAAACTCTTCTGCCTTGAGCTTGAGGGTGCGGAAGCGGGCAACAGTGGCCAGAAGCATATCGAATATCTCTGCCATTCCCTCCACACAGTCCCCTTCGTTCCTACAAGGCAAGAGGTAGAGCTTTAACGGGTCAGCCAGCGAGGTACAACACTTCGCACCAAAGCCAAGTTCACAGACACATGCTCTTTCAAAATGTTTTTAAAATGTTTCTCAGTAAGATCGACACGACTGAGTAAATCTGACAGAAGCCCTGCACTGGGTAAACTGCCAAAGCCATTTATCTCCTTGTTGTGATGACAGCATTAACATTTTTCAGTTGTGTAAAGCAGTATTATGTGAGAATTGTGTAGTGCTTTGTTTTGTTCTTGGGGTTAGTGTAACTGATAGTGTAACAGGGTAACTCTCCCACCTCATGGATAGCTGCACATGTGCATTTGTTGGAGAGCTAAATGATGAACAGTACAACTAAAAGTCTAGCGCAGGTATACAGACACTTCAGATTACTCTCACAATATCAGGTGTAATCTGTTCAAGTGTAATCTGTAGTGTTCATATGGCTGAGCGACCAACATACACACAAACGAGAGATCAGATTCTACCAGCGTGTCTAAATTCAGTGCAAGAACGACATTCAAACAGAATATTACAGGACTTGTTTACAGGAGAAAACAAAATGATCATTATTTGGTGAGACTGACGAAGACTGGTTAAACGTTTTGGTGTGAGATCAATTTCTTTCTTTGCATGCTGGCCTGAAACAGGAGGTAAGATGATTTCTGGTATCTGGTAAAGCTACAGAACTTTTATAAATCACAATGGCAAGACCTCTTTTGTGAACACTGAATTAGTGTTTGAAGCAGGAAACAAAAGTATTTGAGGTTCAGCGTATGTCATTGCTATGTACTGAACTATGAGGATGTAAATACAGTTTTCTGTACTTAAAATTAAATAAGCAAGCCAACAATGAAGGCAGACCCTCTGTCCACTGGAGATAGCATTCCTTCTGCATGTCAAAATTAAGAGTACTCACATTTATTAGCTCCTGGCGAGAACATCATTATGAAATATTATCAGGGCCGGCCCTTCCCTTATATAGGCAATATAGGCAAATGCTAGGGGCGCCGTGTGTCCAGGGGGCGCTCGCGTGCATGCTTTTTTTTCTTTCTTTTTTTTTTTTTTTTTACAAATGAACAATTAATAAATATGAAAACAAGCAAAGTCCACATAATCATAACTTCATTGTTTAATAATATTAGATTGGATTTGGCAAAAGCTCCAAATAAGGTGGTAACTGAGTCGGGACTTTTCTAGCACCTGCTGAATTGTAATTAAAGGGGGCTTAGTTTTAATAAGAGAATGCATGTTTGAGGTGTTTCCATCTTTAGTGGAGAATTTTTGTAAGCAGATCTTACACACTGACTCATATAGGTTTGCTGACTCTCCCTTTTTGTTTGAAACAAATCCAAAATGCTGCCAATCTGTAGCAGTGGTGTTTTTCTTTGAAACCAGCTCGCTTGACTCAGAACTAACACTTGACGGTACTGGTGGTAGTTGTTGTTTTTTATTTTTTAAATGTATTATTAATATTTAAAAGTTGTTCTCTGCACTACTTTATGTAAAATAGTTTTAAAAAAATTGTGCAACACCTTAACAATTTATTGTTATACTGTTATATTTATAATTCATTTACTTTTTATTTGTTTCTTTAATACTGATTTTACTGTAGTACTGTTGTTTTCATTCTAAAATAAAAAAAACCTCAAAAACATAAAGCTTTGCAGTTTCTGTGTGAGTGTATAAGCCCGATGATTGATGATGCAGGGGGCACTAACCAAAATCTCGCCTAGGGCACCACATTGGTCTGGGCCAGCTCTGAATATTATATATTATATTTTAAACTTAATACTGTTTTAATGAAAGTTATGTTATATAAGGAAGATTTTAATGTATATCTTCTGCCATATTGAAAAAGGGTACTAAATTGGAGACACTACTGCATTAAATTAAACTCAATATTAAATTATTAATAACTATAGAATTCATTCTGTGATTACATATGAATGATTATGGAAAGTAAATTAAATGTATGGGACGATAACAGTAACTCAGGTGGTGTTTGTCTGGTTCTTCATTGCAATTACAGAGTAACATCTTAATCTTGGAGTGGCCGCTGTTTGTGTTTCAGCCACTGCCTTCATTCAGAAAGTTTTACTGAAGACGGAGGAGCTCAGACAGACTGCTGTTATCAGATTTGCACCCTGAAATTGGTTCCCTGTTTCTGCACTTCTTGTGGAAAAGAGGTGGGCCGGGTGCCATCAAATACACTGTTTACTTACAGCCAGAGAGCACACGCTGTACCTGTAAAGGGCAATCTCTCTCACTCCCACTCGCTCCCCCACTTCCTAGCTCTCTCTCTCTCTCTTCAGCTTCTCTTTAATCTTTTCAGTCTTTAATGCCCCCCCTCCCCAAATCTATCCTTCTCTCTCTCTCTCTTTCTCTCTCTCTCCTACTCTCACTCTCTCCTCTCCGCACGCTTGTTCAAAAGCATTATGCCATCTCCCAAAGCTTCTCTGTACCTGTGTGTTTTTGATTAAATTCTCGCCTCCTCAGGCCGTGATGACGCTGGCCCTCCTCTGCCTCTGCTTCAGGCCCTGTTCCTAAGCACATCTGCTGTAATTAGATATACCTGTGACATGGCCTTTTGGAGAGGAGCAGTGGGTTCTCTGCAAATAGCATTCTTGGGCTTTTTAGCAACCTAATTTTTTTGCTAATAATCATTCTGTCCTATTTTGCGACTTCCCTCAGGACACTCCACGCACTGCGGGTCTTAAGCAGCATCACAAAATAATCAGGAAATGAGGGGGGAAAAAAAACCACCAGAGCACGGTGACATTCGCCGTCTCTCGGGCCAACAGATGTACTGTTCAAAACTTTGGAATCACTCACAGTAACAAGACTTAAACCCTGCTACATATTCATTCATTCATCAAATATAATGATATATAATGACAACAACAGGTGTGTCTGATAATAAGACCAGTGATCTCAGTCACTTAAAGTCTAATCATCTCAGTGAAAGTAAGAGCATTTCCACACACACAATGTAACAACAACTCAAATTCACTAGGGGGGCAGTGAGCACACTTGCCCTGAGCAGTGGGCAACCCTACCACAGCACCTGGGGAGCAGTGAAGGGTTAGGTACCTTCCTCAAGGGCACTTCAGTTGTATCCTGTCGGTTCATGGTATTGAACCAGAAACCTTCCGATCACAAGGCTGGTTCCCTAACCTCCAGCTCACAACTGCCCCTAAGTGCCCCTAAGTGGACTGGAGCATGTGGTCTGAGGAGTCAAAAGTTACCCTATTCCAGAGTGATGGGCACATCAGGGTAAGAAGGAAGCTCATTAGGCTACCTGCCCATCATGCATAGTGTCCACTCTATGGTGTTATGATCTGGGGTTGCTTCAGTTGATCAGGTTGAAGCTCAGAAACGTTATGTGGTAATAAGATATTCAGCTGATCATGTGATCCCATCAATGGACTTTTTTTCTTCGCTGGTGTTACGGGCAAAATCTAGGAAGACAGTGTTGAGACTCATTGGGCCCAGATTGGTAAAGAGTGTTTCAGGGAACATGAGCTGAGCACCACAGGGTCCTGACTTTAGTCTTTGAGATGTGCTGGAGTGGTTTGACTCTCCCATGGCTAAGCAACATCTCAGCCAAATCATTCCAAAACAGATGTGAGTAGAGATGAACCGATCAGCATTTTTGAGGCCAATTCCAATCACCGATCACCTTTCAGCACGATCGGCCCTTAGCCGATACCGATCGAGGGCTACATGTAGTTATTAGCGCAAGCAAATTATGAAACATGGTCTAAACTGCTTTATTACCATTTTAAAAAGCTCATGTGAAACAGCATAATATTTTTAACCAAATTAGCAGACAATAAACAAAGTAAATCAAACAAATATCACCAATACTGTAATCATTCAATTTAAAACGAAAAACAAACGAAATACATGCAGAAAACACTGCAATCATTAAATGTAGATCTTGAATTGTTGCTGCTGTACTGTTCGTACCGGTCAGATCTGGTCTGTATGGTGTTCTGGGTTATTTGTTTTGTGCTAGCTGCGCGTGCTAGCTCTGCTGTTAGCTGATACTCACTGTATTCAGCCACATGGTGTTCTCTAAAGGGCCGTATCAGATTAGTGTGTTAAATGTCTTTTTTCTCTCCAACGAGACACGCTGATTTCACACGTTACAGAATGCCTGGATGAGTCTGTTTCACATACGGTAAAATACGGCCAGACGGACGACATGCTTTCTATCAGCGCATGCTTTCCTCGCGAGGCTGCTGCTTTAGTCAGAAAATGAAAGGGTGTGTATTTCCACCTAGTGGTTCAGATAGGAATTGCAGGGACCTGCCCGGAGGTGGTTTCACAGAGGGCTCCTCTTCCTGGATGAAACGCTAGCTGGAAATACAGAAATTAGGCTCATTTGTTCAACGCCATCGATCGACTCTCGGGATCGGCTAAATATTGGTGGATCACCGATCATATATTTTGATTAAAAACCGATCCTTCCATCTCTAGATGTGATGACGCATAAGTTTGTCGAAACATTGCTACGGCAAACTTCATGCCATAATCAGAGCTAAAGGAGTACCAACAGAGTATTAGAGTGTTTTGGCCGGGCTGTATATACTTGGTAATTAGTTTCCAACTATTTAAACCAGCGTACAGCTCAACAGAAACGATTTGCACATTTACCTGCAAACGTTACTGAAAACACTGGTTCTAAAAGTCTGAATGGTGGTGTATGATGGCACTACGCAGCGATGCATTTCATGATGACAAGTATATAAATACAGAAAGTTTTCTTTGCCTTTGCATTTTGCATGCATCAGAAAACTGTGCACACTTTCAAAACAGGCACAGCATTCTTAGGTGGACAACAATCTATGGTCCACAACATCAATCCATCAATTATCTTCCATTTATCCCGCTAGTCGGGGTCAAATAATCCTTTAATAATCCACAATTCACAGTGTTATGTAGATAACTAATTTCTGAGATTATATAAAGCAGAAGAAGACACAGCTTCTAACATTAAATCCCAAACACTTCTGGTGCTTGTTAAGGATGAAACACTTTAAAATGCTGAATCATGACTGCCTTCAGAAATACATTTGAGTAAATAAAGATATGAAAAACGTCTGCACGAGTCTGAGAGCGCTAAATATAATTAAACTCATGGCGGTTCTGATAATGTACCTGTCGAGGATAAGGTCCTGCGCAAAAATGAGTTTGCCTGGTGAGTGGATGGACCTCCAGATGAGCCCGATCATCAGAATCTCCAGCCAGGAGCTTTCCAGCAGCTGCACCTGGTCATGCAGAGAGAGCTCCTGGAAGCCTGCAGAGAACAGGTGGGAGAGGTTGATGGTGAGAAGCAGTGAATAGTTTAGATGTCAGAAGTGACACTAATAGTCTTGAAGAGATCAGGATCATGTGTTTTTGTTACTCACAGGCTTCATTTCTAATTGTGGATACAAAGGTTTTACACATTTTCATAAGCAATAGAACTGAATTAATAATCCCATATTTCTGCTGTGGGGTTAATATAATGCATGTATCTACTATGGTAGAGGAGATCAGCACATCTTTTTACATACGTTTTTTATTTCCAATTAAAAGTGGAATATTAGTTTTGTGTGTCTACTTGGTTTGATGTCATTTTCTCTCAGTGAAGGCAAGACACAGTCAGAGATGAGCCCAGATTTGCCATTTTCCATGTTTCAAAGTATTAAAAGACTACGTTTTTAATTAAAAAACTATTATTCTAGTTAAGATCTACATTTGAAATGAGTACAGGAGAGAATATAGTGTCTTGTTAAACTTTATATATAGCATACATTAGCTAGCAGGGCAGCATAGGGCAAATGGTCACAGTGATTTTGGGTCTAAAAACTATTAAAATTATTATTAGTTATTATTATTATTATTATTATTATTATTATTACTATTATTATTATTTGAACAATTAAAATGTTTAATTTGAAAGACTGTCTGAAATTATTTCCAGTTTTTCTTATGAGCCCTACCACACTTGATTAATGGCTAACCTAGTTTGTGAAGTGTATTGAATTTTGAATTTAAAGTAAAATATAAACAAACACACACACACACTAACCAACAAATAAATAAATAAATAATAACCCAACAACTAACTTTGTTAAGTCTTACCCTGTGGCAGGCCCCTCATTGGGCAGTTCATGCCTGAAAGCTTTTCCATGTGGTGGAAGTAACCCTTTGATGCACAAGCCAAGCAAACCTCTTCTAATCCACAGCATGGGTTAAACCTGTCTCGTATTCATTTCCTATGTATTGCTGAGTGTGTTTTTGGTAGACCTATTGAAATGAGTTCATTTTATTATTTAATGTTCCAAGTGTTCATTAAAAATCTTGTTTTTGATCTTATATCATTATTTTAATTTTTATTTATTTACTTTATGAACAAAAATAGTGTTTGTAAATATGTTCATGACTGCAAATGTTTACAAATATCAATATTTTCTATCAAATTCCACAGTGAACACATAAATGGTAATTCTGATCCATGTTGTGTGTTAAAAGGGCAGTGACACAAAAATGCTTGATAAAAATTAAGATTTTTATTAAAAAGTAAAAGATAAAAATAAATATATGAAACTGAAATAAGGATTTGAGAACTTGAAATTGAGGAATTCATGGAAGCTTAAATGATGAAACTAATTTATTGCAAAGATATAGAAAATTAAATCTCAGTCGGGTCACTATAACCCCGATTGTACATGAAGAGGTTAAAGCAGTTCTGAAAACTTAAGTGATTGCATTGATAATTTATGCTCTCCTCATCATTTTTTTCATTTTCTAAGACAACCTGAGAGCATTTAATGTGACAAATATGCAGAAACCGAGGAAACTGGAAGCGGGTCGATACTTGGCACTATCGCTCAAGAGCCTGTCTTAGATATTGCATGTCACTCAGAAATGCGGCAGGGTTTGAATATTTGTGTGGGATCCAGTTCCTAGGGGCTGTCGTGGGTAGACTGCATGCTCCTGTTAATGGTGTGTAATAGCTTTATAAAGGAAAATCCTAATTACTGCACTTCAGCTGTCCGTGTAAAGACACAGGTCACAGGTTTTGTGAAAACAGGAACAGCCATTTACTCTTTGTGTATGAGGGGGAGTTGTAGAGACTCAGTTGGAGGTCAAGCCACATGAGCCCCAGCGCTGGTGACAGTAATCACACCCAATTTCTTTATTCCTGTGTTTGTGACCTCGTCATCTGAAGCTTTGCCACCTGTACTGCTGCCATGGTTACACAAACATGCAAGGCTGTCGTCAAGGATACTCAGGCCACGATTTCGTAACACACATACACACACACACACACACACACACACACACACTTTGATACTGTAAAGGATTACTTACGCTTACACTCTAAGGGGCCGTATATGAGCCCACAGTTCAGTCTGTACTCTTACATAACGTACGTATTTGTTATTACATTTGTTCTGTTTTCTGACAGTTACTTCTGATCAAACAATCTGATTGGCTGAAATGCATTCTGTTCCTTAAAAAGCCAATGAAAAATCAAAAATTTCCTGCACTTTTTAAATGAGAGTGATCTGTATTGTTTGTAAACACTTTTAAAGTTTACACACATCCCATATATGGATAATAATGTACCATTCTGGCATGTTATTTGGTTCTGTAATGTTTTCCAGTGCATTGATGTGCCCTTCAGCCTCAGCGGATTGCCAGAATTTATGATGTTTAATTGTGTATTTGGGTGTTATTCATCCATCAGTGTTTTTTCACTACGGTACCCAGCATTCAATCTGTAAATATGCAATGTAAACAACTGTTGGGACTCCACTTATAAACATAGACATGATATTCAGCTTCCTCACAGTAACACCATCTATCTGCTAGCAATCAATAACACATTCAAAGGAGCCCACTTTCAAATATCTTCGACAAATGACTTTGTAGTTTATTAACAGTTCAAGTCAACAGTCCAAAGGGGGCTTTTTCTAATCTTCAGCCCTGAAAATCTCACTCTCTGGACTTCTGCGGCACCAGTGTAGGAGTAGGCATGTAGTGACGTGAGTAGGCAAATGTGAATTTGACCTCCGCATTTAACCCACCTGTGGAGTAAAACACCCACATACACACACACACTAGTGGGTCATAGAGTAGCCCTGTTGAATTCATACTCCAGACAAAAGGGGAATCAACGTATCAGAAGATCCACGCTTTTCCCAAAACTTCAATCCCTAACAATCCAGAAGAAATGTTACTACTTCTGCTGATTAGCATGATAACTTCAGTAGATATCTCTGCAATACCACACATACAGTCAAAACTGTTATTTCTTCACAGTCTGTTAATAATTTTAGTTGCTTTTGGAATGTTTTCAGCTATGTAAACAGCCCTTTTTGAATTCATTGTTTTTGTGATGTCATTAAAACATATCTGCCTATTCTAATCCAGCTTAGTAGAAGTTAGAAGGGGTGTTTCAGCATGGATTGCTTACAATACAGGTGTCACGCCACCCTTGGCACTTCCCAACAAGAACTTGATTTAGACTCAGTATACAGAATCTCTCGGGAGATCACAGGACCAGCACACCACCTCACTCCACCAATTGACTTCACTCTGGGTCTCCAGAGTTCTGATTTCCCTCAGCTGTCACCCATTTGATAAACCTATTTAAACCCACCTCTCCTTCACTTCAGTGCGAAGTATGGACATTGTGTTTACACGTGCATACCGAGCGTTTCCTTAATTGATTGCCATTCCGTCTTCGACCTGTTTTCTCCTCTCGTCATTTGGATTGCCCCTGCATGGGACTGCTATTTCTGGTTTTTGTATATTTTTCGCTCGTTTCTGACCACGCTGTTTGCAAAGCCCTCTTTTCCCCTTTTTGTCTTGCCTGGTTTTGACCCACGCTTGTTTACCATGCTTGATTTTGCCTGTCTGTTGTTCATCTAAGACCCCTCGTGTTTTACCTGCTTAATTAAGTTAATATCCTGACAACAGGGAAGCCAATCAGAACAAAGCCTATTTCAGTGTAGCAGACATAAAGACACTGTAACATAAACAGCATGTTTAGTACTAAAGGCTGAGGAGAGTTTGGAAAATAATGAGGTAAAAACCAACTGCAACTGCTTTTGGTACATACAATCGCACAACCTCCATGAATGAATGTACACGAGGGAAAAAATAAAACGATTATTACTATTATTACTATTATTATTCACTTTGCAAAACATTATTAAGCAAAAGAACACTCCAGATAACAAAAGGCCTTGAGTTTTCTATTGCTTGATTATATAACAGTTAGTGTTGTCTAAAATTAGCAGCAAGAAAACTACCAGAGAGAAAGAGAATGTCTTGTTCCTCACCAGGCACCTTCTTGGCCCAGGCGATCATGTGGACAAGCTCCCTGTCAGCCATGCTGGTCAGCAGGGTCATCATGGTGACCTCAGAGTAGGGTCGGCTGTGTTTCTGACGGGAGCAAAGTGTGGGGGGCTCGGCCCCAAGCAGCAGCATCAGGACCTGCTCCGGGCTCATGCACAGCACATTGCGACTCCTCCTGCCTTCATGCTGAGTGGCCGTCCTCCGCTCAGAGTGGCTGGGAAACTCACCGTAACCCCGTTCTCGCTCCTCCAGCCCACTGCGCCTTCTATCCCGCCTCATAGCGCGACCCCCGCGCTCTTTACGAAGACCTGAGAAACAACAAATTAATCAGATTCATTCATTCCCTGTTCTGGGTCTGACTAGCAAGTTGCATGATAACTGCACTCTCACTCTTCACTTTATTAGAAACACTGACCTTGTGCTTCCACTCATTGGCCACTTTATTAGAAACACTAACATTGTGCTTCTACTCATTGGCCACTTTATTAGAAACACTGACATTGTGCTTCCACTCATTTGCCACTGACATTGTGCTTCCACTCATTGGCCACTTTATTAGAAACACTGACATTGTGCTTCCACTCACTGGCCACTTTATTAGAAAAACTGACATTGTGCTTCCACTCATTGGCCACTTTATTAGAAACACTGACCTTGTGCTTCCACTCATTGGCCACTTTATTAGAAACACTGACCTTGTGCTTCCACTCATTGGCCACTTTATTAGAAACACTGAACTTGTGCTTTCACTCATTTGCCACTGACATTGTGCTTCCACTCATTGGCCACTTTATTAGAAACACTGGCATTGTGCTTCCACTCATTGGCCACTTTATTAGAAACACTGACATTGTGCTTCCACTCACTGGCCACTTTATTATAAAAACTGACATTGTGCTTCCACTCATTGGCCACTTTATTAGAAACACTAACCGTGTGCTTCCAATCATTGGCCATTTTATTAGAAACACTGACATTGTGCTTCCACTCACTGGCCACTTTTTTAAAAACACTGACATTGTGCTTCCACTCACTATATAGAAGACTATTGTATCTACTAAATAAAATTAATTAACTATATACTAAGATAATATATAAGTGATACAAAGTTTCCAAAAAAGTTGGTATGATGTGCAAATCATGTAAACCCTATATTCACACAACCGTTCATTGGGCCCTGTCCCTCGCATACAGAGATCTTGTTTTTCTTAACTACATGACAATGTAGTCTTTCTTAGAAAGGTGAACCCCTCCCTGTCTTTACATCTGAAAGACTCCACCTCTCTGAGATGCTCTTTTTATACCCAATCATGTAACTGACCTATTTCCAATTAACATAATTAATTCCACCATTGTTTTGTCTTTGGTTGCTCCTGTCCCAACCTTTTTAAAATATGTTGCCAGCCGAATACATTAACAACTGAGTTTAAGGGGTTAAATATTTCTATTTCTTTGCCAGGTTGTTGCTGGGGAAGCACACACTTGCATATAACAGGACTGAGCTCAGTTTGACCTTGAAAAAGAGTGAGCATAATTGGAAGGATTTCTCATGTAAACTAACTTAACAGCTTTTTTAAACAAACACACACACACACACACACACACACACACACTATATATATATATATATATATATATATATATATATATATATATATATATATATCCCTCCAGTGTTTTACATATATACATTCTGAACAAAACAAGAGTTGTGTACATATGTTGCATCTCATTTGTGTAGCCCACAGCCTGAAAGTAGCACCTAAAGTGCCTTATATAAAATAAAAATAGATTTGTGTGTGTGTGTGTGTGTGTGTGTGTGTGTGTGTGTGTACTCATACACACCTCCTTTCATCATGCCCACTTCATAGCATTTGCGTAAACGGCAAGCTTGGCAGCTCTTCCTGCGGTTCCTATCGATAGTGCACTGGTTAGTTGCTGGACACACATAGTCATTGTGACCTGGAGAGAGAGACCAAACCACCAGTGTAAACGCAGCATGTTCATACTGATCTCAGACCAGCACCACAGAACACATAGGGCAACAGCACAGCTCATTAGTGGCCTTGACACAGAATTACCTCCTCACTGCTTTCTCTTTTCACTGTGCTCCAGCGGAGGACAGCAAGGCTGATGTATTTAAGTGTGAGCTTAAGTCCACAGTGTACTGATATTTAGTCAAACCCTAAAAACCATGCAATCAAAGATAAAGTACATATATTTCAGCATATGGGCAGTTAATTTCCATTGTTAACTTTGACATAGGAACCTGGGGGATGGGAGGGGGCGTGTTCCACCCAATATCAGAAACAGGTAGATTTGTTCCACCCAAAAATTAAACCACAGAAAAAGCAGAAACTGTTTAGAAACACTTTTGTTTTTAAATCACGTTTTGGCAGCTTTCACAGTTCATGCATTGTGTTTGTTGTTAGCAACTGGCTCTGGTTGTTAGGTGATCTGGGTCTCTCGCTTTATTAAGACTTGTGTTGAGATGCCTGTTCATTAATATCCTGCAGTCAGCAGCTTCACTGACCCGAGCTCGCACCTCGCTGGAGCGCCGGGCAGCTTTAAACGCGAGGTCATTGATGAGAGCAATGAATAGCAACGATGACCACATATACTGTAATAAAACATTTTTTATGTGTTGTTATGGTAACAGACTAGGAAGATTTGGTTTAGCTAACGTTTATATTAACTTTTGTCAGAAAGCATTCTGAAACTCTAAAGTTACATTACTCTCTGGCCTCGTTCTAAACTGCAGACTGCTATGGCTGTGAATGACAAGAGAAGAAAGTATTTTGGCTCTCTATCACAGATCATAGGTCTAAATGCCTAAAGATCAGCTCCTGGAGAGAACATACAATACATAAAAAAAATGTCTTATATGTCCAGACATTGAATGCATGACTTAAACGTTTTCTAACAGCAGTACCATGTACTGTGGAGTATCTTGTTGTGTTTGTAAAGTGAGCTTTAATTGGATGTATCTAACAATAAACATACATACAGATGATGTTATATTTTGTTTATTTATTTACAATTTACTCTAATTTTACAGATACATACAGTGATTTACTACCTTACCTACAGTAAAATTAGCTTATAGGTAATATTTTAGGGGACAGGGTGGGCTTTGATTTATATTAGCAAATGTGTCCCCCCCAATATCAAACCCGCTCCTACGCCCTTACTTTTAAGCAAGCAGTCATGTAACACACTCACAGCTCTCAGAACCAAATGAACATAGAATTCAATGGAGTAAATACTAAGTAGGCAACGTTAGTAATGTTTGTGCTAAAAGGTGTGTTTTGGGTTTTGTCATTAATCAATGCTTTTCAGTTTTACCGTAGATACCTGCTATGTACCCTGTAGGCCCAATTAGTCCTCTTGTACTTACCCAGCACAGGGCCGTCTGTCCTATTATTACCTGTAATTATCTGGTAAATACCACAATCACCTCTACAACCTAACAACCCCCTCTCTTACCAGGTGCAGTTCTACCAAAAAACTCAACTCTATAAAACTATGAAGTGACACATGCTTGTTACATTGAATCAAATAATAACAAACAAATCACCAAGAGAATAGGTCACCAAGACACAGAGACTGTCTAGTTGTATGCACATCTGGTCAAATGACATGTTGTTGATTTTCCAAATGAAAATACATTAGTGCATCCTCTGCAGTAAACAATCCTAAAAACTTTATCAGCTTGCATGAGCTGTCTCATAATACTACTTTGGACTTTAAATTACGACAGTGAGGCACAGTGGTGTTGAGTCATCAGTTCAACATGAGCAAATGAAGAAGCAGCACTGCTCTGATGGTGTATTCTAACCTTTTATCAATCATGTTAGATAATTTAAGGATGAGTAGCCAGTGAAAGGAAGTGACTGAAGCTCTTGGCAAGCGACTGCTTTAACCCAGTGTTCACTCATCGTCCACTCTATTAGTCACTACAGACACTGTACAGTCAGAGACTATTACTCATCTGTTTACAGTTTGCGTTGATCATTGTGTAGTCCCTCATCAGTGCTAAATAGACCTGGTCTATGGAGATCCTGTCAGGGTCCCAACCACCAAAGAACTGGGTACAGGTGGGATTATAAAGTATGCATATGTACTGTACTCTGTAACTGTAGAACTACAAGGTGCTTCTATATGGTAAGTAGAGCTGATAAAATGAACACAGAGTGTAGTTACAAGGAGGTGGTTTGAATGTTATGGGTGATCGGCGTATATGCAATATTAATATGTTTAGTTTAACTTTATAGATTTAGATTTACCTTTTAGAATAACCAGTGACAAATGATGACTAGAAGCCTCTTAGATTAATGATATGATAAGAATGATAATTACATTTGTAGAAACTAATGGTTACTATTAAAAAACATTAGTGTGAATATGTGAAGTGTAGTGCGAGGCAGGTGAAACGATGTCCAGTACTGAATAGTTCTTGTTATATGTGTATCTAAACGTAATCAAAAATAATCAAAATAAATGTTTTTTGCACGTTCATGAGCATCAGCACCACCTCTTGCCTTCCTGCAGTTCTTTTGACTGCCTTCATTCAGTGTCCGGCTTTCATCAGTAGTGTCCTGTAGCTTTTACTACGGTCTAATAAAGAGATTTCTATTGCAACAGTTGATAAAGAACAGCAGAAAATTTTAAAGCATTGCTGTCAAGGCCGGTTCAGCAACATCTACCATTCCTTTTGTGTTTTATTTCCTACATCATCCCTCCTTTCACAAAAGCTTTCTATGCACACTCACCCTAGTTATAGCTTTAGAGGCCAGTGACCATTTCTACAGTGGTAAACGTTTAGTTTTGAATGCCAGCATATGAATTAAAGACGTTATTTGTTACTTTAAAGACTATGTAAGAGATGTGATGATAGTTCATTGTTCCCCACATGTATCAGAAGCACACTGTCCTGTGCACTGAATATGATTATACACTACTGCTCAAAAGTTTAGGACCACTTTATAATTTTATTTCATGCAATTCACAAACAATATTGTCCATTTCACAATTAATGTAAGTGTATCAGATGATTTTAAAGAATACAAATGTTTGTATTAAAGGCTAATTTTGTATAGAGGCTTATTTTGCATATAGTCCTATTATCAGTAATTCTCAGTCCTCTGTCTAAATCTCCTGGTACGGCCGCCAATCCAAGTTAAGGATGTTATTGGACTAATTGGTTGTTTGGACACTCTTGCTCAATTGTGATGCACAGCTGAAAAACATTCTACTAATAAGTGAGTATAAAAGGGAGCACAACATTCTAGGTTAGTTTAGTATCTGAAGCATCAGCAGTTGATGGCTTGCTGACCGACTCAAAATGAACAGAAAGAAACAACTTTCTTTAGAGACCCGTCAGTCCATTGTTGTGTTAAGGAAGAAAGGCTGCTTTAATGAAAACTTCAAAGAACATTTCACTGTGATCCCAAACTTTTGAGCTGTAGTGTACATTAAACAAAGGAGTTATTAGCCTTTATTATTGATTGTAATATATATTATTTTACAGAATTCCAGTTCATCTAGACATGCTGCGGTTTTCTGTCTTGTAATGGAGGGGTAGCTGAAAAGCTTTAGTCACAGAGTTACAATGAGGTGCACTGACCAACCGGATGACCACCTGATGGGTTTAAGTGCTTTCCACAAAAAATGGGATATGTAATGGTGGCTATTACAGGGGCCAGTGAGCACTGAATGAACAAAGGTGCGGTGGATGTGAACAAAATCCCTAACATATAAAACGCCTCCTGTGTTTTGGTGAGTTCTTTAAAAGTGCTGCACAGCAAGGTACACTACAAAAGGTTTAAAAAACCTTCTTAATCATCAATAATCAAACAGCACTCACGGGTCAAGGGGTGGAAAAGCCATGCATATACCTTCTCTGTCTCTGGCTTTGACTTTATTTGGACACTTGTCTTGTTGGTACACAGTATTTTATGATATGGAAATTATATACATATTACTCTTTAAGGGGGCCACAGGCCTTTGAACAAGGCTCTAATGTCCCAGCTGAAATTAAAAGTTACCATTTTAAAATTCTGATTAATGTAAATAAGCTCTGCTCTGGCTTTAAGTTATTTAGTTTTTCACAAAGTGAAATTATTTCTGTAGCAGATTGATTAATCGGGTTGAATGAACCGGCTCACCCTGTATGCTCCTCTTGAAGAAGGCCTTGCAGCCCTCACAGGACCACACTCCATAGTGATATCCTGAAGCGTAGTCACTGCACACGGCGCAGTAGCGCGTCTCCTTCGCCATCTCAAATGCCCCAGAGGCTTCTGCTGCTGTGTACACGTTTTGCCTGTCGGTGGCGCTCATCAAGTCGTCTCGTGGCCCCGCCTGATTGGCTAACATGCTGGACCTGCAGTCAGAAAGATGGACCAACAGACAGATGGCATAAAAGGCATAACAAGCAGGAAAGCTGACAAATAGAATAAAGGGATATGCTGTAAAATTCAACTAAGTCTACAAAGAATGGTATGTTGTAAAATAGTTTTATTCTTGAAATATAATCTTTTTTCTTTGAGGTGCTGTTAAGGTTTCGGTGTAATTTTCTGTTAAATATAAAGTTCTGTGCCAAAATTTGAGCCACCTAAACACAAACACTGTTTATAATCATTTATTTGAGCAGTTACTGTCATTAATCATTGATAACATCAAGAATAACAATAATGTAATGGAAGAAAACTATAAATAATATTAGTTTTTGTGATAGGAGGGGTTTGGAAACTAACATATTAAAAAAGCCATTGCTTATTACATTAAAGTGATCTGTATTTATTCAAATAACCATGTTCAGGTGGATACACATGCAGATTTCTTTTATTTAACTCCAAGGTGAGAGCAAGAACCAAACATACAAAATGAAGTAACAAAATAACTAGACCAAACAGAAACACCACTATACTGATTAACAAACAAACTAACAGAAAAGAACAAGAATATCAGGAACATCAGGAACATCAGGAAAAACCACCGAAACAACAACAGACGCACCAATGAACAACAAACACAGGGAGCAAACAGAGGGAAATTAAAGACACGGGAAATAAGGAACACCAGGGAAACAAGAGGAGACACAAACTCTGAGCAAGTGAAGGGCGTAACAAGAGGGCGGATGCAAGAAGGAGCACACAACCGAAACAAAAACATCAGCAAATGGCTATGACTTGGGATTTAAAGAAAGACACAGACAGACAGGAGAAGCTGGGGCGTGATGAGTGTCTTGTTCTAACCAATTAAACCTTTAAAATGCTATTAATCCTGAAAAATGCTATTTGACTGCTGTTTTGACTGGAGTTTAAATGAATGAATAAGTGGTCTCTGACTTTAGTGCACTACTGTATTCACAGCATTTTACTCTTACCTGCCTTGAATTGTGATCAATTTGCGATTCACTTTAAATGCCATACAGAATCTCAGTCAACACAGAATCATCTACAGCTCTGTTCATCATTCCTTCTTCTTCTTTTTTCTTATTACTAATTTTAAAATGGGTCAATTGCACTACACTAACATCACATTACTGCACTGTAACTGTAACTTCACATTATCAAAAACACTGAAAACATAAATTACAACATATTTAAACTATAATTAAACACACAGTAAAGTCTGAGCACATCACTAGCGCGTCTTCGTACGTGACATTGAATAGGGTCTCACGAGAAGGGGCCCTGCTCATCTTTGGCCTCTCGTACCACTGTTAGTAAATATTTGTTTTAAGCTTAATTCTGTTGTCCATCATAGTACTGCGAAACATCCGAGACAGACGGGCCCACTATCAGGCATCAAACACTGACATAATCAGTTCTCAGTGTTATAGCACACAGCTTATTTACTTACCATGCAGCTCATTTTCATCCTGTCTCTCTTCAAGATAAGAAACAAAAAGCCTTGCACTGTGACTATACATGAAACTCTAAGCGTCCGAAGTTTGTTGGCCCCTTTGTATGAAATCAAGGGTGCTAATTGGGAGATGTTGGATGTTTGCATCCAGCAAGAGCATCAGTGAGGTCAGGTGGTGATGTTGGGTGATTAGTTCTGGATCACTTAAAGATTTTGGATGGAGCTCCATCACTCCAGAGAATGCTAATCCACTGGATCTACACACTTCTAGAAGAAGTGGGGCACTGTGGCTGATCCAGAGTGTCCCAGTCTATTGGTCAAATTTATTTATTTATTTGTTTGTTTGTTTTATTTATTTGAGACAATGTGTTCCAGTGAACCTCAAAGTAGCTAAATTCAGTCAGTAAAGCTGATGACTGGGAGCAGTTGGACACACACACACACACACACACACATATATATATATATATATATATATATATATGTGTGTGTAGTATACATTAAGTAGGCAACAGTGAAGCAGTGAAATGTACAAATAAATGCAGACTCAAAAACTGCTTGGCATGTGATCTTCACTGTAGTGACTGTGCTTATCAAAGAACATCTACTCCCGCACTCTCTCCTCCTCTTTTTCTTTTCGCCTTCAAACAGGATGCGATAATACCGTACACTCCTGTTATTTTCACATATTGTTCTTTCCTCAAGGTTTAAAAACAGAATCTGTCCACTCTAAACTCTTACAGACCATATGCTACTCTTCCACTCATTACCGAAAAACGACTTCACATTAGGCCTGAATTAAAGGCTTTCCGTAACTAACGTGAAACCAGAGTTTAATCTATTTCACATAATAAAAACAGAAAGTATTATTGAAGAAGTACAATGGAATGAGAATAAAATGCAAAACATAACATGCTATTATATGTCCATAATAGATTTGCAGCAAAGAATACATTACAGCAAAGACCCTGTAAATACAGAGGAATGTAATGAAGCCTAATAAGGAAGATGTATTTCTCAGTGTGAGTCAGTGTGTCAAAGGTCATGCTTGCAATGCAACTTGTTTTAGAAAAGAACAAACCATGAAATGTATGAAAGTGGCTCATTCAGACTGGCGGACTGCTTCAGTGAGCCAGAACTAAGGCATGAAAAATCTTTGCTTTCACAGGTCATCGAAATTTGTACACTATCTATAGGTACAAGACATAAACATCTGATCTGCTTTTCATTATGGTGTATAAGTTCTTGGTTCAAAAACAAGAAGAACACTTCATACTTTAATGCTGACCAGTCTTTCCAGCTTTGGCTCTCTCGCTGGCTCTGCCTCTGCATCAATACACATTAAGCTACATACATATGCTGTAGAGTTTGGCTTTAGCACTGCAGACATGCATTGTTTGTACCTGCCTGTCTTGGTAAGCAGCGATTGTTAGAAAGCCCCTAATAAATCCCTGTTCATAACAATATTACAGGTACAAGTGGAGCTATTACAATGTTCTTCTGTGTCTCCTCTCCCATTCGAATTCAAATAGCTTTTTCAAGTTAAACCTTTGAAATCTAATGTTTGTCATTTGTTTAATAAGTATGTACTTAATGTAATTGAATATAGTACCTAATAACTGTATCATACAATGCAATACTTAATAAACTGCACGTCTATATGAGATATCCACAAATTCAGGTCTGCACTTACGATTCAGTCCATTTTGATGTTAGGAATGACAGATACATGCAAAGCTGTACACGATGTCTGTCCATTCTGCAGAACACAGCAACATCTCACTAAACTCACTAAGTTGCCACTTATTCCAAAAAGCTGCAATTGATAGCTTATTAGTTTCTCACAGGAGAATAATTAACTTTTGCACAGATCAACCTCACCATCATGTAAGAAAATAATAATAATAATAATAATAATGATAACAGTTCGAGCCTCCTCAGCTGTGAACGGGCTTTATCAGGAATATACAATTAAGTCTGACCTGTAAACGGAGTTGGCCGAATGCTCCAGGTAATAGGCTGCCTGTTGCTGACCCCCAGGTTGGGTCAGATAGGGGGACATCTGAGGGCTGGAGGGCATGAACACTAGAGGACTGTCTAAGCCGTTGGGCAGGGGCTGCAGAGTTCTCTCAGCCGGGGGCAGCTGGTGCTCCGGGGGTGGTGGATAGAAGCCCACGGTGGACGATCCAGTGCTGGAAGCTGGGGTGTGGTAGTCATAAGCTCCATCAAGGAAGTGGACAGTGGAGGAAATGCCCCCCTCTTCTGGAAACATGGGCGAGAGTTTGGGGGGCTGCTCCAGCTCGCTGCCTTCACTCTGGTGGCTCCTGTGCCGCTGCCTGCTGCCACCAGCGGCCTCAGCATGCGCCTGCTCGCCAGACATCACCAGGGAAACGCACACATGGACAGCATGACTTAAAGCACCAGCTGCTCCCACTCTGACTGAGAGAGAGAGAGAGAGACAGAGAGAGAGAGAGGAGTTCTTTTTTCTTTTCTTTTTTTTTTTTACCTCTCAACCCTCTCTCCCCCCCCCCACACAATTCACATCCGTCCTGTAGCCCCTCCTTCTCTACAAGAACAGAGTCTTTAGCTACACACAGACTTTTCCTCTCATTTATTTTTACAAAAGAACAGATGCAGCTGAATTTGGGGCAGCGCTGCATGATTAGCTAGCACTATTAGAGACAACAGACAAACAAGCTTTCATTTTATAATAATTGTTTTTTACTGGTATCTCACTGAAGCAACAGTAGAAAGAGTAGATCATTAATCAGGAGCTATCATACATGAATATATTTATTTGAACAAAACTTCTGGTTACTTAGACTTACATTTAGGGGTAAAGTATGTTTTTCATTCTCCTGTAAAGTCACCAGGTTTTGTTCCAGTAGCAGTGATACATACAGTGGTGTGAAAAAGTGTTTGCCTCCTTCCTGATTTCCTGATTTTTTGCATGTTTGTCACACTTAAATGTTTTGGAACATCAAACCAATTTAAATATTAGTCAAAGGCAACACAGGTAAACACAAAATGCTATTTTTAAATGAAGGTGTTTATTATTAAGGGATAAAAAAAAACAAACCTACATGGCCCTGTGTAAAAAAAGTGATTGCCCCCTAAACCCAATAGCTGGTCGGGACACCCTAGCAGCAACAACTGCAACTAAGCGCTTGCGATAACTTGCAATGAGTCTTTTACAGTGTTGTGGAGGAACTTTGGCCCACTCATCTTTGCAAAATTGTTGTAATTCAGCCACATTGGAGGGTTTTCGAGCATGAACGGCCTTTTTAAGGTCATGCCACAGCATCTCAATCGGATTCAAGTCAGGACTTTGACTAGGCCACTCCAAAGTCTTCATTTTGTTTTTCTTCAGCCATTCAGAGGTGGACTTGCTGGTGAGTTTTGGATCATTGTCCTGCTGCAGAACCCAAGTTCGTTTCAGCTTGAGGTCACGAACAGATGGTCCTCTTGAAGATTCTCCTTCAAGATCTTTTGGTAGACAGCAGAATTCATAGTTCCATTTATCACAGCAAGTCTTCCAGGCCCTGATGCAGCAAAACAGCCCCAGACCATCTCACTACCACCACCATATTTTACTGTTGGTATAGTGTTCTTTTTCTGGAATGCAGTGTTTCTTTTACGCCAGATGTACTGGGACACACACCTTCCAAAGAGTTCAACTTTTGTCTCATCGGTCCACAGAATGTTTTCCCAAAAGTCTTGGGGAGCATCAAGATGTGTTCTGGAAAAATTGAGAATTGAAAATTGATTTGCTCAGCAAACTGTTCTGTGTAGGCCATTTTTGCCCAGTCTCTTTCTGATGGTAGAGGCATGAACACTGACCTTAACTGAGGCAACTTGGATGTTGTTGTGGGGTCTTTTGTGACCTCTGGGATGAGTAGTCACTGCGCTCTTATGGTCATTTTGGGCAGTCGGCCACTCCTGGGAAGGTTCACCACTGTTCCATGTCTTCGCCTTTTGTGGACAATGCCTCTCACGATGGTTCGCTGGATTCCCAAAGCTTTGGAAATGTGTCACTGCACACATTTTGATCCACTCACACCAGCACAACACACACTAAACACACCACCACAATTTCAGTGTCACTGCAGTGTTAAGAATGATCCACCATCCAAATAATAGCTGCTCTGTGGTGGTCCTGTGGGGGACCTGACTACTGAAGTGTGGGGTAACAAAGTACATAGAGAACCAGATGAAGTACAGTCTGTAATTGTAGAACTACAAAGTGGACCTATATGCTAAGTGGAGCTGATAATGTGGATGATGAGTAAAAATATAAAAAAGGGGTACTTTTAATGCTACAGCTGTTGTATACTTACTTAGACTAGTACTTCATATGCATTCAGTATTGAATTCAGTATTCAGTAACTAAAAATAAAGAACAGGTATATCTAATATTCTGCTGGGTGATTTCAGTAAGCCTTGCTTTATAGGTCATGTGTTCCATGTTACAAGGTGTGAGCTTTCTGATAGTTCACTCAGGGACGTCCTCCAATTAGACGTGTCACTTCTTATATGCCAGCTGTTTTCAGGAGCAGAGGAAGGAGGCGGAAGGAGAAGTAGTTCCTATGTTACACCATCATTTACAGCAGGGTTGTGTTGTTTTGTTGGTAACACTTTATTTTAAAGTCTGCTCCTTAACAATGTAATAAAACTCTAATAAACAAACAAACAAACAAATTTGTAAGCAAGTTATAAATGCACTTACATCATATGTTATTATAAAGCATTTCATTATTAATTGTTATTATTGTTATCTGTCAGTTGACAGCACATTGGGACTGTCTAATCGATAATCAAGGAATGTGAACAGATGCTACTGATCTGAATCCCCAATGAGCTGAACAGTGTTACCTGCTAGTAAACAATCTAGTTTCATAAACTGTGGGTTATTTCCATACTATTATTATTACAGTAACTAAACACAATTTACAATAACATTGTTTAGCTATATTACAATATTTTATTGTATTTTTCTGGTAGATAACATTTGTCTAACAGTTTATAACCTGGAAATATTATTTATAAACACTTACTAAGGGTCCGGCATTGTTTATTAAAAATAAACAAGTTTTACTTTAGTTATGGTTTTGCATTAATAGAGACTTTCTAGACGTGGCTATTGATAAACCGTTATTGATATTGATTATTTTACATTCATTATGCTTACAAATTATGTGCTTCTATTTTTATGGTATTATTAATTGCTTACAGGATGATTACAAACTGTTTGTTAATACTTAAGTAATTGTTAAGAAGCTCTTTTTTTGATTAAGAGATGAAAATCAAAAGATTATTTATTCATTTAGAAGGATGGATACATATTCATGCCACCAATAAATGAATAAATGATATTGATATATATAGATATATTGATTTAGCTACTAATCCGCCCATCCCAAATGTAGACTCTGTGTTTATGTTATTATGTGACTTCTCAGTGAACAGATTACAGATGAAAAAAGTATTTAGTAATAATAAGTATTTTAAAACAACTACACAGACACAGCTCAGTCAATCAGGTTTCAGGTTGATAAATATCCGTTGTATTATTGGGGGGGGGGGCCCCCTCCCCCCTAATATGTTAAATAAGCCCTTTAAACCCTAAGAGCACATATGGGCTCAATTAGCTTTAAAAGGTTAATCTGACCTCAGGAAGGGACACGACTCTGAAAGTCAGAAATATATTCTGTAAATAAACACTGCTACTAGTTGTACTAAACTTACCAAGCACAACAAAGTTAATGAGCTGAATGATTAGCTTTGGATGGCAGCAAGCTGCAGCTTGACTGTCTTGTAGAAGATGCTAACCTTCTCCTTCTGCATGCACCCCTCCTCTATCTCTCTCTCTTTCTCCTCTCCTCATCTCTTCCTCTCTTTCTAAAAAAAGGAGATAAATTAAAAGATGTGGCTCAGTCGATAACAGAGCAGGTCACTGCAACCAGGCAAACAAGAGACAGGAGGTCAGCACTTCACTCAGCTGCCAAACAGCTTTACAGGTGCTGTCAGACGTGGTGAACGACAGAAAAACATGTCTAATGCGGTGTTCCACCTACCTTACAGTTTCTATCTTAATCACCAAATACGAAATAAATGCTTTAAAAAAAATCATAAGAGCAAGTGTTTAATCATCTGGCACTAATGAGGAGGAGAGACGAAGAGCGGAAACTGATTGAGGAAAAAATAAATCCTACTCGCAGCAATATTTTTGCTAGGAAATACTTTAATATGAATTACTAACACAGACAGAATGCTGACGCGGAAGCAAGTGGGTGTTCAAAAGGCCAGCCCGGAAAGTATGAATAATCTTACACTTTGCTTTATATACAATAACTGTGCAAAAGTCAGAGGCCACTCATCACTTACTCATTATGCAGGTAAAAAGGCCTTCAAGTGCAAGCAATGACTTTTCAGGAGACAGTTCTGAGCAGATATTGCTGCGATTTATGGGTTGAAGGCTTATTTGATTGGAGCAGCGTGGAATGATCCGTTATCTCTCCTTTGTCAGAAGTGACACCCAATCAGCAGCGACATGCTTATGAACCCTAACATATTAAGAAGGCAGTGAACACATTCGATTCTAATAAAATCCTCTGCACAGATTCCACATTTGAATGGATGGATTGAAATAAATCAGTATAAATAGATCATTCTGGAAAACCACCAAAACTGTCACCATCAAACGTTAGTTAGATGTTAACCTGAAAATGACGTTGACTAAAAATAATATAAATGCCGACTGGTCTCTCACTTCTACACAGCACTGTAGGAGAGACATAAGAAGCTTGTATTTTTTAAGTATATAAGCCACAAAAGGTTGCGTTACTGACTGTATCACTGTTAAATGGTGTTTTAGGTACAACATTTATGGGGCATTTATGGGGGCAGTTGTTGCCTAAAGGTTAGGGATCTGGTTATGTGACCGGAAGGTCGCTGGTTCGAACCCTGGGACGAGCAGGCCACAACTGAGGTGCCCTTGAGCAAGGCACTTAACCCCAACTGCTCCCCGGGCTGCCCACCGCTCCGGACACATGTGCTCACTGCCCCCTTGTGTGTTCTAAATTCTAATATGACACCTCAATGAACAATTCTGTTTATAATTAACAATTAGCCTGAACAATTTCTCCTCCAAGAAATGAAGCCTGTTAGCAATCGATTATGGGTTTCAAGTAGCATGACTGCACAAACACCTCTAACACAGAGTAACGTATACAGACTTATGTGTATATTTAGAATATTTTAGAAAGCCCCAGCCAATCAGACTACAGAACCATTTTAGCATGTCATTTATATCACTCTATTGTAGTTTATGTACAATACATGACTATTTATTTTATACAGACAGCAGAATATTCAACTCAGGGCCACCACAGCAGTTTGGTTGGATCAGGTTTTAATCTGATGACCCCACATTACTGATAAACACATGCTAGATAAACTTTCAATCATTGACTCAGAGAGGACAAACCAGAACCTTGAATCTGATGTTCATGCAGTGAGCTTTACTATTATTCTCCCAATATAGAGAAGGCAAAAAAACGAAACAAAGATAGCATCCTTTACACCAGACCGCATAGCCATCTGTCTTTCTAGTTAACCGCTGAATGCACTAAGTGTGAAGGTGTTAGTGTGAGTTACACTGTTCTGTCACTATAATTATTCCTATGTATTCATCTCACAATGACCCAGGTCACAGCACAGGTGGGGGATTCCCCTTCATGTGGCTCCAAAACATCAACCATAAAGTGTTCCTAACACAGTACCAATTGTGAACAAGTCAACTAGAGCCATAATTACAATGTATGCTCATTATGTTACCGCCATTTAATTCTAACTTTTATTATGCAGTACAGTGAGTTTGTGTGATAAATACAGTTTGTATCTAACACTTGTAGCAATATAACGTGGCTGTCCACTTTACAGGAGAGGCCAAGACCTTTTTTAATGTAAGTCAATAGAACCAGAATGTTTTCCAAGCTGTTTAGGTGCATTTCTATTGGTCCATTTATCATGAAACACAATATGTAAACGGCTGTATTCAAATAATATAAAGAAATAAAAATGGACAATAATGAAAATATGTTTTTCTCTGGACAGCAAAGATGTACATATTGTACAGCCTTGTAGGGCCAAGAACCTGCTGATGTTATATCGTCACTTTCCAATAAAAAACAAGAATCTTCAAAATTTACAGGAGAAATTCACAGGATAGACCAAAACATACTTTACTTTCAATGTAAGTTAATAGAACCAGATTTTTTTCCAAGCTATTTTGGAGCACTTCTATTGGTCCATTCATCATTAGATTTTTAAACAATGTAAACAACCATTGGCGTGTCCAAATGATGTAGAAAACTCAAAATCACAAAAAAATGGAGATGCAATTCTGTAGGCAAGATTAAACACTGTACATTTTTTAAATCTGAATTTAGGAAAACTGCTATAGTATAAAAACCACAGCAGCACATGCACAGCATTGCTAATGTCAGAAGTGTGCCTTTTAACCACTTGTTTACCTTGAACAGTTTACAACACTGTTATATAGCAGGTTTTAACACAACACAAACTGTAAACTGTAATTAAAAGTCAACACTGTTGTATTGATTCAGTATCACAAAACAATATTGTGTGTATTAATATTTTCTTACACCCCTTAAATGTATACAGAGAGTGTGTGTATTATATTCAAACAGACAATTAATTATATTTAATTACATGAAACCCACTGCTCTGTATGAGTGATGGGTAAGATGATACAATATTATACTAGTTATACAAGTTCAATATGAATTGATAGATTTCTCACCACAGCAATAATAAGCAGTGTCTGAAAAAGCATGCTATGTTAATATGTTTCCATTTAAAGATAATAGCAGTTATATATTATACAAGTCCAATGTATGAAACAAAAACTGGGCTAGTGTCTAACTAATGCCCAAGCCGTAAGCAATACAACACACTGCACAGTTAAACCCCCAGACAATATATAGTCATACGCAAAGCTTTTAACATCCTGGTCAAATGACTTGTTTTGTTGATTTCCATAGTGAAAACATGTTAACACCAAAGGTGTCAAAGATATTCACATTCATTACTCAGGTAGAAGTATAGATACTAGGGTTTAAAAATACTTCTGTACAAGTTGGAGTGTCAACTGAAGCTTTTTACTCCGGTAAAAGTGTAAAAGTACTGCTTTCAAAACTACTTAAAGTATACAAGTAAAAGTAATGTGAGATGAAAATGCCATTAAGAACAAAAGCTTAGGCCGCACCATAGAGGTCTATAGTGCACTAGCCCATCTCCCCAAAAACCCCATTCTTCTGTTGACTATAATGTTATGTTAAAATGTTAATGTTGATAAATTTGGGATGCGCTAGGCTTCCTGTTTCAGCCGCATATACGTCCATTAAATATGTAGTTTAGTACAATGTAAATATATTAAAGAAGCATATCTGTGTACTACTGAGCATTAACGTGTTTCATGGAGCAGAAGATATGATGACTAGTTGTCTATAAGTATTGTAATGGTGCAAAAAGTTAAACTTCAAAGGCATGTTATCAATAATCTTTACTGGAATGTAAATGTACATGAATGAAAACAAGCTGAAATGAAATAAGAGTAACAAGGCTATGTTTAAAATGTAAGGAGTAGAACGTTCATATAATGGAGTGTAAATGTAAGGAGTAGAAAGTACAGATAATGGAGTGTAAATGTAAGGAGTAGAAAGTACTGATAATGGAGTGTAAATGTAAGGAGTAGAAAGTACAGATAATGGAGTGTAAATGTAAGGAGTAGAAAGTACTGATAATGGAGTGTAAATGTAAGGAGTAGAAAGTACAGATAATGGAGTGTAAGTGTAAGGAGTAGAAAGTACAGATAATGGAGTGTAAATGTAAGGAGTAGAAAGTACAGATAATGGAGTGTAAATGTCAGGAGTAGAAAGTACAGATAATGGAGTGTAAATGTAAGGAGTAGAAAGTACAGATAATGGAGTGTAAATGTAAGGTATAGAAAATACTGATAATGGAGTGTAAATGTAAGGAGTAGAAAGTACAGATAATGGAGTGTAAATGTAAGGTGTAGAAAGTACTAATAATGGAGTGTAAATGTAAGGAGTAGAAAGTACAGATAATGGAGTGTAAATGTAAGGTGTAGAAAGTACTGATAATGGAGTGTAAATGTAAAGAGTAGAAAGTACTGATAATGGAGTGTAAATGTAAGGAGTAGAAAGTACAGATAATGGAGTGAGAATGTAAGGAGTAGAAAGTACTGATAATGGAGTGTAAATGTAAGGAGTAGAAAGTACAGATAATGGAGTGTAAATGTAAGGAGTAGAAAGTACAGATAATGGAGTGTAAATGTAAGGAGTAGAAAGTACTGATAATGGAGTGTAAATGTAAGGTGTAGAAAGTACTGATAATGGAGTGTAAATGTAAGGAGTAGAAAGTACTGATAATGGAGTGTAAATGTAAGGAGTAGAAAGTACAGATAATGGAGTGTAAATGTAAGGAGTAGAAAGTACTGATAATGGAGTGTAAATGTAAGGAGTAGAAAGTACTGATAATGGAGTGTAAATGTAAGGTGTAGAAAGTACTGATAATGGAGTGTAAATGTAAGGAGTAGAAAGTACAGATAATGGAGTGTAAATGTAAGGAGTAGAAAGTACTGATGATGGAGTGTAAATGTAAGGAGTAGAAAGTACAGATAATGGAGTGTAAATGTAAGGAGTAGAAGTAAAAAGTCATCTGGAAAAAAATTACTCCAGTAAAGTATAAATAACCAACATTTCTACTTAAGTAAGGTAACAAAGTATTTGTACTTTGTTACTTGACACCTCTGGTTAACACATCCTCTATAGAGAACACACTAGAGCATACAAAAGTTTCTACTCATTTTAGTGCACAGTCTTTTACAGTTTAACAGGCTTTGGGGAAAAACATTAAATATTTAGGACAGGTCACATTTCATGTTACTTTGATGTGTGAAATATACTGTAATTGTGTATTAAAATGTGCGAAAATGTGGATGTGTTTACTTACTTTCACTCCAAAAATCTACAAAATGTCTTATGACCTGGGACATAAAAACTTTACAAGGTTCGGATCTGTATATTGTTATCCTGATAGAGTGATAGAGTTAAGACGTTTTACTAAAAATAGAGCATATTTAGCCCTCTGCGTTTACATTTAGCCAAGGGTGCATATATATATTCACTATATTTACAGCTCTTAAAGGTATTCTTGAAACATGGCTGTACAAGTGCCATGCTTTTTAAGATTTATGTTGTCAAGTTATTATTGTCAGGACAGTTTAAGTACTTCCAAATCTCACTTACGAGTAGTTGAAATGACAACTTGACATCTATTCAGATTCCCAAATATTTGTACAAGGTCACATGTTATCAGGGCTGAATCCTCATGGTACAAATATTGTATTTGTTGATGTATCTGTGAGAGCTTAGAGCACGTTCTCAGTTTTACCGCCAATTTCCCCAGTTAGGATTTATTAGGAAGTCTATACTTAGCAAATGAGAAATGAATAAACAATTTAATCGCTAGAAACGTCACTACATAATATCAGCGTTTAAGTGGTTGACTAATGAAATAATGTCCCTTTTCAGTAAACAGCCAGCATGGTCACAAAAGCCATGTCAAGAAGTCAATTCTGGATACCAGAAAATAACATAGAATAAGAGGCAGCCGAGGCAAGAGAAACAAAAAGTTCAGCCACAGAACAACTACACCAACGCCACAGTTGGGTAATTTCATATTTATTGTCTGTTTTGCATTCCATCATCACGCGTGCCGAGAAATTATAGCTGCAGTCTGCCAACACAAATGACACCTGAATGCTGAAAGTCAGAACTATAAATAAGTATCCGTATTGTTGGAAGGCGTAATAGAAAAATGATCTGTATATATTTCCCACTGCACAGGGGGACTTATGATAGCAGGACAAATTCTGATGATTCTGTCACAAACGAGTCTGACAAATTAGTGGTCTGCACCTTTTCTACAGTCCTGTGCAAAAATCAGAGACCACCATTAAGACATTACGTACAAGTTACTCATTTTTCAGAATCATTCACATTTAAACAGAATATTACACAGAAACCTCAACAATGAAATTATACATTTGGTATTTCATGTGTCCATCCTTCAGAACATCCTCTCAGACCTTCTAAGAGATCTGCAGGGCTATTTTTCCAAAGTTTAGTCTCAGAGGCTGGTTTAGAATTTCCTGCTTCTCAAAATCCAAATAATCCCCAACACATATAGTGATGCTGACGTCTGGACTCGGTGGTTGTCAGCCTATTTTTCTGAGAACAGCAGCAGCTTCTTTTTTGTTTGGTGTGTCTCCTTTTTTCAGTGAAGAGCTTCCTGAACAGCTAGATAGCACTGAGGCGTCTTCTCACAGAGGAAGGATGGACAGAAACACATGCTTTCAGATCTGAAGCCAGAGTGGAGCTTGATTTTGTTCTCCCTCTCAAAGATAAAAGCTTTAAGTGCTGTTTATTCAACGGGGAACCTTCTGCTGGTCTACCAGGTCTTGTATAGTGGTTGCGAGACCCATTTTCTCTGTGACATTTAATAATTTTTAATAGCAACTCCAGTGTGTGAAGGTCCTGATTTCCTGATTTTCCTTCCTTTTTAGGTGGTCTGAATCACTTGGCAATAGAAATATCAATCAACAGAAATCAAAGATTTGTTACTGTACCATTCAGAACAACACTGTCCAGCGAAAAAGCTAAATAATGCTTCTGCTGATGCAGCTTAACATAAGCGGTTGTTTTGTTGCGAGTCTGTTCGAACATGGCAGTTTCACTCATGCAATCATAATGAATGAAAAAAGTTGCAGATAGCAACTCACCATAAACATCCCTCTTGAGCTCACGTTCAGCACGACCGGCATGCCACTTTTAGGACCCACTGACCACACTGTCAATACTAAGCATATTTTTCTCAAACAGAATGGTTAATGCATAGACAACACTGCAATCCTCAGGGCCAATATTCATTTATAAATTAAGAGTAAATCATTTACTGCACATCAGTTAGAAACAACAGACATCACTGCAAGAATGTATGATAAACATAGCAGATGTCAGTTTATTCTGCTAAAACAAGCTGTGTAAACATCAATTCTATTAGCCTGTGGCATGGTTTTACTTAGCATTCACAAACTTGCTGGCAAAAATTGCTTTTTAATAGATATTTCTGTCTTTGTAGTAACTCATTTGTTTAATTGATTGTTCAACTAAGGAACACTGTGACTTTGTTCTGATACTCATCTGTTGCTGGAAGTGTTAAACAGCATACTTGTGTTCATATAAGCTTCTGAAAACAGCAACTTAGGGCACAATATAACAATTAAAGACAAAATAGTGCAGTGTTTTATTAGTTGCAGAACTAAATGAAAGTAAACAGTCATCTCATCACTTCTCGTTTGGTCTAGCTCTGTTTTCAAAGCATGAACCGCTGAGCACAATCTCTAATAGCATCCCTACTGTTCTCTGGGTGGACAGAAGAACTGAACTACAGCGTATTTGCCACTCGTCATCCAGCCTGGCTCCTGAGAGGTGAGCTTTTCCCCGTGGCCTGGCTGTAAGCCCACCTGGACGTTAGCCTTCAGTGTCCTGAGGCTGCACAGCGGGGCAGGATGGAAGCCCCTCAAGGCCCTGGCGAATGGAACAGTGTGTTCCCAGTTTCTATCACCCGTCAGCTTGCGGTAATTCAGGTCTCCCTTAAACAGAATTAGATCCGAACCTTGTAAAGTGCTGTAAAGATCTGCCGCGTCAACTGACATGTCGCTAAACTCGTGCGGTAAAGTCCAGAACCGATGGTCATGGTACGACCACATGCCCTCCTTCATGAACCGTTTCCACTGGACACCACATGCCGACATCTGCCTGTGATTGGACGCAGTGATTTGCCTCACAGTCCAATCGAAATCCTTCTTGGTAACGTCAGAGACAAACCATGGGAAGGACTTGCCGTGGAATCGTACTTCCTTCACCAGCCCAACAGAAATAAGAAAATCTGCAAGCACCAGGTCAGTGATGAGTTCAAACCCAGCGTTGTCTAGAATGACATCCACTCTAGCCCCTCTCTTCTCTGTCCCTCCAGATCCCTGCAGTGCCATTAAAGTTGACCACACCTTTTCAGAGTCATCCACCAAGATGAAACGCTGCAGACTGGCCAAAGACTCAATAGGGCTGGTCTTCTGAGAGTTGTCTTGACCAGCTGAGATGGACAAATCACACTTGTTCCCCCACAAAGACACCTGTTAGGACATCGCACAACACATCGATCAACCATTAACATTAAAACCACCTCCTTGTTTCTACACTCATCGATTTCATCAACTCCACCAGAGAACAGGTATTATTTGGGTGCTGGAGCATTCTCAGCTCTGCAGTGACACTGAAATCACTCAAGATTCATGGAAGACAACGCAGACTGAAGACCCATCTCTTTGTGAAGCACTTATAAGCACTAATCTACTGAAGTACTGCTATAAACGATAATTGCACTTTACTTTCTAGGAAGTCTGGCTAAGTACTGCACTTATACTGTACATAGTCTTGTATTTATTCTTTTCTCTGTAGGTATTCCTGCCTTGCTAGGTATTGAGTTTAATCTTATATTTTGTTGTCTTCTTTCTAGGTATCAGCACTGGCACTTGTTTATGGCAGTGTTTGAGCTCGAGTAGTTTGGAGCTAAACCTGTTTGTACTAGATAGAGATACTCATACTCCGGCCGAACACTAAGCACATCTGCTAAATGTCGTAAATGTAAATGTAAATGAATTCACACACAGTAGTGCTGCTGAAGTTTTTAAACACTACATTGTTGGTCCACCTAGTAAAGGTAAAATCAGAGACATTGTGCTGCTGCAGTTTGTGTTGGTCATCTTCTCGCCCTTTACAACAGTCACAGGACGCTGCCCACGGGACACTGTTGGCTTGACAGTTTTGGTTAGTGGAATATTTTCAGTCCAGCAGTGACACTGAGGTATTTAAATATTCCCACAGCACTGCTGCGTCTGATCCACTCATACCAGGATAACACACCAGTAACACTGCCACTACAGAATGGCTACTAATGTGGACTGCTTCTGATTTAAGACTTCTAGTTTCAACTAACCCTAACCCTAATTAAGACTCATTCAATGAAAGAGTAAAAAGAGTAGTCCTAGTGCAGACTAACCTGCAGAAACTTGAGAAACTGGTCAAAAAGCTGTTTTTCATTTGGGTTATCCATGCTGGTGAGGAACTCACGAAGGTGTGTACAGAGAGATATTACTGCCAACTGGGACTCGAAGAAGCTTTGTGTCTTTCCCTCCTGGAACACATCGAAGTCTCCTATTGGAGGACTTTTGCAAAACAAACAAAAAAAAGAAGCTGCAGATCATATAAAGGAAATGTAATCACAGGCTAAAACCGGCTCAGGAACAAAATACATGACCACTGATAGTCTCTTTGCCTATGAGGAGTTAATGAAGTAAGGGTGAGACATATGATGATGTATTATCAATATCACAATAAACTGTGTCAAAACATGCTTTTCTGAGGGCATCATCGGTGCATCCACAACACTGAGGAACTGGGCAAGGTTTCCCAAAAGCATCGCAGCATAAACATTATTCTTATATGGTTGAGTGATTATCACAGAAAACACTTGCTCCAGCAGTTAAGATGGTCATGGGCCAAGTAACTAAGTTCTTGCTACAACTGAATAAGGTTTTGCCCCACTGTTTTTACTTTGGTACTATTTGTCCACTGTGTCTGTTTCAAACTGTCAAACTATCCCATACTATGCCTGCGAGAATCAAAATATTCTATTTATGCCATGTTGCCCATCCAAACTGTCAACGGTCAGACACAGAATAAATAAAATTATGAGGCTTATCTCACTTGAGCCACAAGGCCTCCTGAATCCTTCTGTACATGTAGCACTCTACATAGAGCCAAGGTGACTTGAACCAACTGACAGGCTGTCCGTCCTCCATCAGGTCCTGCTGTCTCTGCATGTACTCGTTCCAGGCCGCTGTATCTTCCGCCTCATCGGTCAAAGGCAACACTGGCTTGTCTGTCTGCAGCTCATTTCTCATCTTAGACAGGAAGGAGATGGCCCTTTTCTCTGCACTAACTCCTTCCTGTCGATGAACAAAAGACAGATCAAATGAACCCTGCAGGAGATTAGCAACTGGCTCTTTTAATCTGCCGTACTGCAATGCTGGCAAATACAATCCTTATGTTAGTTCACAGTCAATGATATGTTACACCTCTACATTTCTTATGACATTATTTACAGCTTAGTAAAGAATCATAAATGTATAATAAAGCTGAACTCGTGGTCTAGTTATAGTAAAGAGTTTAATCTGCAAGGATACACTCTGTAATTTATAGTCAAGGTACACTACTAACCAAAAGTCTGGAATTACCTGCCATATTAGTAATTATTTTACATAAAACACTTCTATCGAAATAACACTTACACATAGCGCACATGTAAATATCATATACCAGACACCAAAAGGTTCAACACCTCAAAAATATCTGGATCAAATAATGAATCAAATAATGTAATATTTGAAACACAATGCATTCTGGATATTTATCATAGCAACGTTGACACATCACATTGAATCAATTCAGCATCACATTATATTTTGTCCATTGTACCTATGAAGCTGTGAAGTACTAACAAAGTACAAACATTATATATATAGGTTATAATATTTTCTTGAAAACACAACAACCTTTTGAACAGTAGTTAAACAGATTTTGAAAAAGGTTCCAGCCTCAGTCGGTTAACAACGATTACACATCCCCAATAGTCAGTACTGCATTTCTCTGGGTTTGGTTGAAGGGCACAGATCTACAGCTTTACTGCAAAGCAATAAATATACTGAAGCCTTTCATTTTACCTCCCCATGTTCCTCAAAGAAATTGTTCTTATTTCGATGAATAGTGTCTATAGCTTTCGTCAGGATTGTCGGTAGCCTGTCTCTCACTGTCAGATATGCGAAAGACCTAGAGGAAAAATCAAAATATAGAGTTAATACTGATTCTGGTTACTACTGCACTTACAAAATAAATACTATTTAAAATTACTACAGTGATGAATCTGAAACTGAACAGCAAACCAAACAGGAGAATTAGTGTCTATTCACTGACAAAATAACTGGTATTTGATTTGCAGTTGTACCAATCAACATCTTATTCACACGCAAAGGCATTTCAGCTTGAACAGCTAGAGCAAGACCTAAAACAGCACCTACATTCAGAACAGAGCTCAGGTACATGTATCAGTCATACACGCACAGCAACAGTCATACTAGATGTAAAGTCATAGACAGTGGCTCGTCTTTTGCTGCACAGTTTGTATTGGTCACCGGACACTGCCCACCGGACACTGTTGTCTGAATAGTTTTGGTTGGTGGACTATTCTCAGTCCAGCAGTGACACTGAGGTGTTTAAACACTCCAGCAGCCCTGCTGCGTCTGATCCACTCCCACCAACACAACACACACCATTACGCCAATGTCAATGTAGTGTTAAGAATGAACCACCACTCGATTAATACCTGTTTTGTGGTGGTCCTGACACTGAAGAACAGGGAAAGGGTGGGATAACAAGGATACAGAGAAACAGATGAACTACGGACTACAATTGTAGAACTACACAGTGCACCTATATGGTAAACAGAGCTGATAAAATGGACAATGAATGTTGATCTCTCTGGAAAAACAGAGGAACCATATCCACAGACAGCTATCTTTAAAGAGGACCATGACTAAGGAAGTCCATGTCAGACGTAAAAAAATCATTTATTTATTATTTAGACGTCAAGTATGGTATTCAGTAGTAGCAGTCACAGAACACAGGTCATTTTTAGGTCCAAGGGTGGTCAGCTGGCTAAGAATTTACAGTTTAGAAGACTGCAGTAGGCTTCTTAATTTGACTTGGCTAGTCCACCTTAAATGGTGCAGAGGAACCGCAGCACCTGTTAAGGTGGAACGGCAAATTCGGAGAAGAAGCTAACTTCAGGCTGGTTTACTGTTCAGCGTGTTCATAAAAATTGTTGAATGAACGTGTCGACTGTACATTTACTACTGACCCAGTCTTAGTGCCATATCCTCCAGTTAACTGACTTAAAAAATAAATCAAAATACAACTAATGAGTTCGCTCGGTTCCTAAACGCCACACCAAGGTTAGCAGTCAGCTAGCTAGCGAGCTAGGCAGATAACAACAAGACCCCTACGCTCCAACTCAGCTTGTATTAGCTGTTTAACAGTAAATATCCTCCCCTAATACTACATACGTTGCAGTTTTAGTATGTACACTATCCTGAAGTCACATACAATGCCTACATACCCCTCAAATTTAGCTGACAGCGACTGTGGAGTCTTAACAGGGTCTGTCTCCATCTTTGCCAATAGGGAGGAGGAACCGGGGTGATTTACCACCAAACTTTACTGACACCGGTGGGGTAATTCAGCAGAAAGTGCAATTTCTTAGTGGTCAGGTGACACTAAACAAGCAATACTGCTCTCAAAGCAACAAAACACACGCGAAACAGCAAATAGTAAACTAGATTGAGCGTTCCAACAGATTTGTATTCACTGACGCTTCATGTTCCGTTGTAGTCAGCACTGCCCCCCTACGTTTATGTAAGGAATTGCAGAAAGCCTTCTCACATCAGACGAGGGGTCGATGGCAAGGGTCTTTTTAAATAACAAAAAAGTAATTCAATGTCATTCTAAACCCGTTTTTAAGATATCTGGGCTCCCCAAACTGGGCCCCCTAAAAGCATCTTAGCACAAAAATGATTTTTAAATGGTAGAGTGAGGACCACTGTGAACACTCCCTCTAGCAGTTAAGACCAGCTGGTCTTGAAAGAGGAAGTTGTTGATTTTTCAAATTTGCTGAATAATTTTATGATTGAGATGTAAACAAAGTCATTTTGGTTTGGTGTGGAATGCTCTGTCCTAGAGAAACTCACAGTTGTTCACAGTAGTGGTAACAGGAACCAGACATCCACCTCTAAAAGCTCTAAAAGGTGGTTGGGTGCGAATTTCGTCAGGAGAAAGTGAGGGCAGAGGAGTGGTTTATATAGAGTGTGTAATGATGGAGAGGAGGAGTTTGGGCGTGGTCCTTCTCCCAAACTTAAGTTATTTCATAACTTAATTTCACATCAAACCACTCTGAATGACTTTGTCTTAAGGACTGAATAATTTAGTAAAAAAATTTAATTTTGAAAAAATGGTGGAATTCCCCTTTTAACACTAAAACGCTTTTTTAAGTGTAGTGTCAGAAGTGGGATTCGGTCCCACGTCACAAGTAGTGAATAATTATATTATATTTATTCTAATATTATTACTATTATAAAATATTGTGTGTTATTTTTATGATTGTTAAATATAGTATTAAATATGATGTATTATGTGTATTATATGATGTTAATAGTATTAAATATGATGTATTAGGTGTGTTTTAGATATTTTAGTGTGATAGTGGTGTTCTTTTTTTAACCACTGAAGAGTACAGGACAGATGGTGTCTCAGTTTAGCATAAAAACAAAAGAGAAGAAATTCATATTTAAGTTTGTCTTGAAGTCTTACACAAAAACTTGTGCAATGTGGACACAACAGGATGTGTGTATCTGCAGGAACATTATTCAGAGCTAGTCTGTTTACTGTAAAGTCAAATGCGTCCTTGAAGTGGTGTGTTCATGAGTTTAGAGCTAGGAGTTTTCCAACCAGGAATCTTTTTACTTTCTACCCAAATCCATTCATGCAGCTTCACCTGTATGAGGTCAGAAAAATGGACACTGTTTGCACATGAAAGCGCTTTAAAAACATTTAGGTTTGAATTAGAGTTGATTGCTTAGTGCCTTATTTATCATAAAAGTGGATGAATTCACTGTGAATGTAGTGCTGAAAGTGCACAGTCTGACCTGTGTTTATCAGTGTCATGGACAAACTCAAAAATCTAATTAAAAAGCTTAAAACACGCTAGTAGCTCCTATGCTATGGGCATTGCAATGTTCAATAAATATTACAAATGAGCAGCTCAGAAACTTGTGACTTGAAACTACAGTTCATGAGCTGGAGGAACGTTCAAATGGATCCTTTCTCAATCCCCACTAACGCATTAACGCAGATCAGCTATTCTTTTCAGCCAAAATTATTTTGTGCCACAGGCTAGAACCAGTCGATATTTCGTTACAGCTGTCAGTCAGAATATGATCAATAATGTGATTTTGCTGGGTATGGCGCAGGCATTGTTTACCCCAAATACATGAATTTATATTCAGCACCCTTGAGGACTCATTCCAGTACATAGGTATGTTGTGGACATTCATTTTAGGAGGACAGCTGAAGGCACCTTTCAGGGTGGGCCTTAAGTGTATGCAATCAATTGGTCACTGGTACAACACAAACAGGGAAAAATGTGTATTTTTTGTTTAACAGAGCCTGTCTTCTCACTAGATGTAGACTTAATGTTACAATATTATGTTCCTCTGCTGCATCGTTTGCTCTACTCTCTGATGATACATCACACCTTGTGCACTCCGGTGGAGGTTGCCCAAATTTACCACTCACATTTGATGCCTTGTGAGCTATTCAAGTGTAACTTTGTTTTGCTAATCTGGAAAATGCACACATACATATATATTTACTTGTTTACAAAAAAACAGTCCAAACAGAGCAAAAGCCAAGTCAAGACGTGATGCTGTGGCCTGGACTGCAAACTAGTCCACCTGTTCACCGGTCAACTAGCAGCTTGAGCTCCTACTATGTCTAGTACCTCTGCACACGTGTCAACAATTCATCCCCTATCCGAAGAAAAACAACTATCTCCAAAACATTAATTTTACAGGAGAGGATAAAAACCTACTTTCCCTTTAATGTAAATCAATGGAAACAGATTTTTTTCCATTTTGGAGCATTCCTATTGGTCCCTTCCAGACATGGGACCAAGTCACTTAGTTGCAAGTAACAAGTAAGTCTCAAGTCTTGACAATCAAGTCCCGAGTCAAGTCCCAAATCAATACAAGTGAGTCTCGAGTCAAGTCCCAAGTAAATACAAGGAAGTCTCGAGTTAAGTCCCATGTCAATACAAGTGAGTCTCGAGTCAAGTCCCAAGTAAATACAAGGAAGTCTCGAGTCAAGTCCCAAGTCAATACAAGTGAGTCTCAAGTCAAGTCCCAAGTCAATACAAGTAAATCTTGAGTTAAGTCCCAAATAAATACAAGGAAGTCTTGAGTCAAGTCCCAAATAAATACAAGGAAGTCAATACAAGTGAGTCTCGAGTCAAGTCCCAAATAAATACAAAGAAGTCTCGAGTCAAGTCCCAAATAAATACAAGGAAGTCTCAAGTCAAGTCCTAAGTCAATACAAGGAAGTCTCGAGTCAAGTCCCAAGTCAATACATGAAGTCTCAAGTCAAGTCCCAAGTTTTAACATCTAGTCAAGTCACCAGGTGTAACGTCATTTCAGTATTTAACACAGTTGATGCTGTTGATTGGGGATTATTTGTTCTCTGCACAAATTCAACACTGGCGCCACCCCAAAGCTTCCCATGATTGGCTGCAGAACTTTACTTGTTGCTAGGTTACAGATAAACTGAGCGGCACAGCACAGCCTCCTAGCATTACAGCGCCATTTAATACAAAATGATCAGTCATGTGATTCAGTTTTCCTTATTTATTATGTAAAAATAGGGTGGCGAGTCTTTTCAAGTTTTAAAGCTCAAGTCTGATTCCAAGTCCAAGTCAGTAAATGTAAAGTCTAAGTCAAGTTAAAAGTCATCAATTTAGTGACTCGAGTCCACATGTCTGGTCGCTTAATCATAAAATGCTGATATACTACCTCTGTGCCCACTTTAAGCTTTGCCTGCATCTTTTCATGTTGACACAAAGCAAACAGCTACTCAGATCTACCACATTACCAAGCTCAGCCACAAGTGCCGCCCTTCATGCAAGAATTGCTGAGCTGCAATATTAGCCAAAGTGTTAATGCATCATGAGAATTTAAACCTCGTCCTCCATAACGTTCCAGCTGTGGGTGCAATGGACTAACACTCAAAGCTTAGTCCCATAGATGCCACACTGCCTCACCCTTATATGCCTTATAGCCACATCTTGCATAGTTGTGCTGCCATGCTAGCCTTGCCTGATTTTGGCCTACCTACTCTAGCACTAGGATTCAAATTCAAGATAATTTTTATATTTATATACAGTTTTTATTATTTATAATTATCTTAACAAAACCAAAGCAATTCCACCCTGCAGAGGATGCCTCAGTTTTTGATGCAATCTTTCTCAAACTCACAGTATCCTCAAAAGATTTTAGCTACGCTTGGTAGTCAAATGTGTTTCTGGTTAGTTGGACAGAATATGCATATCAGTTTATTACAAAGCATCTAATTACCAACTTTTCATCTGGATTTGAACTGGGCTAGATTGGAATGGTATTGGGTGCATTTGCACTTGTGTTTGGTTGTCTAACACTCTTTTTAAGTAAGCCATGCTACAGTACCTAGAGGTGGAGCCTATGGTGGTAGCTTATTTTGCTCATCCAATCAATCAGATTCAAAGTTCACACATCTTTTGTCGCTAATACAGGTCTGTGAAATTCTACTGACATTCAAAACTTTTTGTTATAATCTCGACATTCCAAAAATTTGTATCACAGTATCATTGCAGCAGTACATGCACAAGTTGAGGCCATTGTTGAAAAGGTCTATATCCGCTGTACTGGTGGTACGGTGGGACAGTTAGCCTTTTGATGTCGCCCTTTGATCTTGTTGAGTAGATGACGCAAGCATCCTATAACGGCTTCCTCTGTGAATGCATTACAAAAAGAAAGGGCAAAGAATAGGCACTCTATCTTATAAGACAGCACGTGTGCAAACCACTGATTACATCCATTTAAACCCACCAAACCAGCAATTTCTTTCAATTGTTTTCTAACAATAATCTTTTGATTAAATCTTGACCACTTCTTTTCCCAATCTGTCACTAAGGGCTTTAAAAAATGTTTGGAATCAGGTCAGCTCCCAAAAGCAACACCTCAAAAATACCTGATACACAACATAAAGATTCATACATAAAATTTTGCGTTGTTTGTAGTCATGGACGCAAATGTGATCTGAGAAGTAGGAAGCACCAACACTGAGATTAGCCTATATAGAAATATATTTATATTTTAAATATATTTTATATATAAAACTAAGTAAACCAAGTACTTAGTGTTACCAAATTCTTATTAAATATTAAATATTAAAACACCAAAACAAACATAATGTACTGTCCAAAGAACAAGTATCTCCAAAATAGCAACTTTACAGGAGAGGCCAAAAACTTTACTTTACTTTTAATGTATTTAATGTAATTCAATGGAACCAGAATTTTTTTCCAAGCCACTGAGGACCATTCTATTGTTTTAGGATATAAAGAACAGCTGTCATGTTCAAATGATAGGAAAATCAACAAAATTGGAGATATATAGTTTTCTCTGGACAGCGATGAGATAGTCATGAAAGTGTGGTAGGAGTGACTTTAAACATGTTAATAAGAAGTTGGTGCTGCTGAAGATGACCTGCCTGCTTCCCGGCCATGTCAGCCAACCCGGAGCGGCAGTTTTTCCCTGCTTGCCAGTACAATAAAAACATATCATCTTCTACGCCCTGATATTATTAACATTCATCACATAATGTCCATACAAATAAAAAAAAGTGATGTTGGACTACCTGCTTGACTAAGTGCTGCTGCACACTGACAGACACTCTTTTGGCATAGATCAGTATGCATGGGTGCATTTTCACTAACACAGTCACCCACTGTTTTAGCTTTTAATGCCAACATAATGGATCTTATTAATCAAACTTGTGTAAAAAGTGCTGATTTGATTGCCTTTATTGATGTACAAGCTCTCTATCTGTTTACATTGCCAGGCAGGTTCTATTAAATTGATGTTTAGATTTAATAGGTCTGGCATGCCTGGGTGTGGCTAGTGAAATCAAGCCCAATAGTTAACTGAATTTGTTTAACTGGTTGATTAAGTAGTTAAGGGGGACAATTACTTTTTCACATAGGGAATGCAGGGCTCAACAGCATTTTTCTTTTAATAAGAACAGCATCTTGTGTTTACTTGGGTTCTTTGTCTAATGACAAAAGTAGTTTAATGACCTGAGACATTAAAGGAAGTTAAATATGCAAAAATAGAGTATTTTATTTTTTCACAGCACTGTATATAGGAAGGAGAGTGGTCTATTGTGATTGGAGATGGGCAAACAACCGTCATCCCAGGACTGACTGGGTATTCCAAGGCGGTTAAACCCCCACCGCCTGAGGCAGTAGTGCCCTGCTGCTCCTAGAAAAGGCATAGTTAGGCAGCAAGATGACAAATTTCCCATATAGGATCAATAAAGTATAACCTAATGATCAATCATCATCTTGGGGCAGGGTGGGGGGATGATAGACATATATGCAGATGGGATGAGTTTTATTGTTTTTTAAATATGGTTAAAAAGGGAGAAAGAGAATAAACACAAATCAAATTACAGACAGTGTACATATGGCATATCTTCCAAACATACCTATGTGGTAAGCCACTTGGGCACATGCTGTTGTACATCACCAAAATATCTGAAACAATTTTAAGAATTTTACTTGACTGACAACAGGCTGGTGTCAATCAAGTCAACTGTGTGTGTGTGTGTGTGTGTGTGTGTGTGTGTGTGTGTGTGTGTGTGTGTGTGTGTTTTTAAACAAGCCCTGAAGCGATTCACGCTCCCCCTTAGTCTTCACAGACAAAAGAATGAAACTAGTCAATGAAAAAACAGTAATACAAAGGGAAAATCCACCATTCTTTCTAAATTTCAGTAACTCTGTTTTTGAGATGTGAACAGTCATGCAGAGTGGCTTGACATGAAGAAATACTTTCTTTACAGTGGTGATGATGGGAACCAGAGGTGGCCATTTAATTTATAATCCAAAACCACCAGAGAACCTGCACGTCTTCTAGGCTTGACAATGATAAGTTTTTTGTCTGGAGACTGTTTTGCATCATAGCTCCCTGTGTGTATCGCTCTACAATGAATTCATCTGAATAAACAGAATACATTTAAGGCAAAATCTTACATCAAAACCATAAGAAATCAGAGTCAGACATCACGCAGTGTATATCTAACTGCTGTACGTAATAACTTTTGTCTAAAGTAGTGAGCTTTATTAGGTCAGACGTCTGGTTCCCATCACCACCACTGAGTTCAATTGTGACTCAATGAGAACGGAGCATTTCAAACCAAACCACTCTGAATTACTTTGTTACATCTCAACTGTTCTATTAAACAGCATCGGTTTTATATAAATAAAACATTAATGTAGTTCTCCTTTAAGACTTGACAACTCTGTCTCTCTCTCGGCCACTGTGGTGCTCAACGGTCGAGCGGAGGAATAACCGCGTCAACCGAAATGCAAATGAAGTTAGTCTGCTGCTTAACGTTCCTTCACTGGCTTTCCGTCACGACACCGCGTTTATCTGGCTGTTTATGGAGCCGGGGCAGGGAGTAGAAGTGACCCCACCTCGGGGCAAACCCCCACCCCCACCCCCAACACCCACACCCTGTGAGAAACCAGGATTAAGTTCGCATTGTAATTTCACGCTCCACCTTAAATTGTGCTGTAGTTCCAATAATATCTGTCAGCTACCGTACATACCGTATTTCGCAGTAATTAAGGTGGAACGGAATATGTGACTAATAAACTGGCGGATAATATAACTACTCTACCGTTTAAGGTGGAACGAAAATTCGAATAAGAAGCGGATGAGAACGCAACTACTGTAGCATTTAAGGTGGAACGGAAAATTCAGAAGCTTGTGGATTAAGTTTCAAGTTTATTTGTCATTATATTGATTAGAATATAATTACACCAGCATTTAAGGTGGAATGGAAAATTCGAATAAGAAACTGGCGGATGAGAACGCAACTACTGTAGCATTTAAGGTGGAACGGAAAATTCAGAAGCTTGTGGATTAGAATATAATTACACCAGCATTTAAGGTGGAGTGGAAAATTCGAATAAGAAGCTGGCGGATAAGAATAATTACAGCAGCATTTAAGGTGGAAATAAAAATTGGACAAAGAAGCAGGCGGATAAGAATAATTACGGCAGCATTTAAGGTGGAATGGAAAATTAGAGTAAGAATCTGGCGAATAAGAATATAACTACTAGCCCATTTAAGGTGGAATGAAAAATTGGAATAAGATGCTGGTGGGTAGGACGGGAGCTACTGCATCATTTAAGGTGGAACGTAAAACGAGGCAACTTTGACCCCAGTGAATCGGCTTAATGAACACGACGACTTGAACGGGAGATTTAAAAAAACGTTCGCTTGACCGCCACCCCTCCTCCTGCGTCTATGCTGTTAAGTTAAACATGGCGAACGACAACATGACACTTCACTCTCCGCTCACCGAGAGCTCCTAACGTTACCGCTGTTCTGTGTTCTCCTAGTCGCCCGTTAGGGGGGTAACTCAGGCTTCAAGCTTCAACGAACTGCCGTTTTTAAGTCCCCTTCAGCCTTAGTCATGTGATTTGTAACGTAACCCGACCGGAAAACACCGAGAACCATCGCCGCCAATGCTGCGCTTTAGAGGAGCAGAGCAGCTGCGAGGGCAACGGACACGAATCCCGGTAACAACAACAACAAACACGGCAAAGTCCGCGGATTAAGCCGGAGGAAAGGTACGGATTTTTAACAACACATTAATAAGTCGCTTACCGAACTAAACGTGCACAGTCTCGGCTGCGTTTCTACATCTTAATTCACTGAAAGTTTGATGATCTTATTCGGTGACCACCCCCTTCCACCCCCCCTCCTTGTCTGTGTCTGTGTATGTGACCGTTTCGCGAGGCGCCGTTTATGTTTTTTCCACTTCGCGTCCTTCTCGGTCGTCTTTCAGGGGCGAACGTGTGTTGTTTTTGTTCTTTTATAGCTCACGTTTTGGCCGAATTAGGACATGGCTACTTTCTACAGCAGTAACAGACCACGCGTTAACCTTAACCACCCAGTCGTGTTTCGTTTCTGACGGTTTCTTTTCTGTTTGCTAGCAGAGGGGAGGAAAAAAAGCGCCCTGCTACGGAAGTGGTCTCTCTCTCTGCGGGAGATCGGTCCTCTCCACGTGTCTGAACTGGAGGCGGCGCTTATTTACAACCAGCGCTGTTTGGAGCAAAATGTAAAGCTGTAAAGCTGCATAGTCGCTGTAGTGGGTCGTAGCCCCCCCCAGATCCATGTATTGGATAGTTTTAGTGTTGTTACTACTTATATTTAAGGTCATCTTTACGGAACAGCCTCGTACGATGTCCATTAATGTTAAGTTATAATTAGCACGCAGATGATATTTTGTGGTTGTCGCGATTAAAGGAGGATTCCACCCATTAAAAAAAAATCTGCATAAGTGGTTCAGATATAAACATAAACAGTCCTACAGTGTGGTTGAATGTAAAACTTCATGTGTATGGCAATTTGTATTTCCAGTGAGGGTGATGGGAACCATGTCTACACCACAAACAAATTTCTTTACTACCTAAAACCATCAGTGAACCTACATGTGATTTCTGAGTTTTCTAATGTAATGTTGATTATGGTAAAATAGAGGAAATCTGAAAAAAAAATGTTTTCTTTAGGGACTATTTTACCTATTACCTATTTTAGCCATTATTAATTTACACCTCATAATAAACCTACACCTTAAATCTAGTTGTAAGATTATTACTCAAGCGGCTTTCTTTATATGTGGCACTACAGGTTCTATGTTGTCTGTACCAACTTATTAGATAGATAGATAGATAGATTTAGCAATTTCCTTTGGGATCAATAAAGTATCTATCTATCTATCTATCTATCTATCTATCTATCTATCTATCTATCTATCTATTAAATCTTGGAAAAATTCTTGAATTATTATAATTGTTTTGCTTAAATGCATGGCCCTAAAATTTATTTAGTTTTTAGAATTTATTTTAATAAAAGTTTAATTATTATTCTCACTATTCTGCTTTGCAGCAGCCAGTAAACTCACAGAATGTGACGTAAACATAACACAAACCCAAACTTCATGGTGCTTTTTTTATTATTATTTTTTTAAAGAGCACTATGAAAGTGTTTTGTTGCCCTCTGGTGCTTTCTGTGTTAAATGCTGTTCTCTTATTTCTGGTACCGTGGTCTGTTTTTGTGGACTGAGAAATCCGAAAGAAATCAGAGTAAGGTTACACATATGCTGAGAAATTGGATCACTGAGCTGAAATCCAGTTCTCCTCATCAGATGTCTGGGTCTTAGCCCGATGTAATGCAGAAATATGAATAGATTGTTAATAGCATGCAAACACATTTAATGTGGCCACATATCTGTTGCTTGCTGGTATTTATTTATTCAGTTGCTGTCTTTTTAATTCTTGAGTCTCCTTATGTTAATGTCTGCCTTTCTACGGAAACAAAGCAAAGCCATCTAAATATCTTTTGGCATGAGTAAAAGGAAAAAGGCCTCCATGTCTGTCAATACTGGGGCTAAGTTTTTGCAACATGTATGTGTCATAATACAGTGGTCAGTGTATTGTGGTATGTGATTTTGTTTTTAACATGTACTTTTAGGAAAGGGTTGTAGTCAGCTATGCCCTATGTTGAAGGGGAAGAATCTAATGGCTAAGAATAGATTACAACACTGCTATGTAGTGGTCAGAGTTTAAACACAACACAGATTAAACCACTCTCTGTCACCAGTTTTTGCATGTGAACTGTTGATTAAACACACTGCTACATTTCTCTGAATGGATACAGTATCAGAAAACTTAATACTGCGATACTTGAATGTATCAATATTTTCTTGACCCCTAATCAGGATGATGTATTAATGAGAAATAATAGCAAAATACTGTATAATTTAATAATTAGCTTAACCATGCTTAGTCCCGAAGCATCATATGGACTAGAAAATAGAAACTATTTAGATTTTCATTTGGTTTTGTTGATTCAGTACCTCAACAGCTCTCTGTTTTGAGCATGCAATACAACTTTGGTTCTTATGCTGATGGATGTCACATTTATTAAGGTGTTCTCCTGCAGTTCTATCAGCTTGTTAAGTGTGACATAATAGCCATTTCCAGGTCCAAACGCTCTTTCAGATCCCAAAATCCTTTTCACAACCATTTCTTTCTTTAGTGAAGCACCATTGATGGTTAAAAGGGTCTAAATTCTTTCAACTACAACTCCTTGGTTCAACCTTCTACCACATTGGCTGAGGCTCTTGTCTTTTCAGCATGCTGCAGTGTTGTGTCTCTTGTTGTTTATGTAGATCTTGGTTCATGGCGCTAAACACCCTATGAAACCCAAAGCCTATATCGAGTATCGGGCAAGCACCAGTTTAAAGAAATGAGCAGACCATCTTATTTTCTTGACCCGTATGGTATGTTTACAGTTCAAACACAAAGATGCCTGACATTGCCGCCTCTTGCACGTCTGCCTACGGGTGCGCACGTTGCACAGAACGTATGTGACACTATTTCAATTCTTGCATTCCCACGGCAAAGAGACAGTAGCGTGTGGAATGTCATGTGTAACGCTAATCATGCCACGCACAAGGCTGCGGGTCCATGTTGACCTTTAAGGTCATGCACGGACACGGCAGCTTGGCCAGAGTGGCCGCTGAAGTTGCTGCTTTGCTATCTCGGATGAGGCATTGCGAAAGCTGTCACGTCAAATGCTCAGTTTAGAGCTGCTCAAAGGTCAGATATTGACCTGCTGGTTGAGATAGGGGTTGCATTGACGTTTGAGTAGTGGTCAGGGCTTCTGTATGGAAATCCGTTGTTGTTATTATTTTATAAGTGAAGCTTATCGACTTGCTGGTGCGATGCCATTCGCTATGTTTGGGATTACAATGAAGTCTGCCTACTCGGTACAATTCCCAATGTGGAATTAAGAATGATTGCCAGGGAAAGAAGGCCTACAACAACTTCTTTGCAATGTGTGATAGATTATTTCCCCCATGACTCGGACTAGACTGCCTTCACTGAAAAGAAGAATTGATTACAGTGCAGTAGAGCTAATTGTTCTGGTGATACAGATCTTGGAGGGCCAGTGTTCAGCATAATTTGGTTATTTCCTTGTTCGAATACATCAAGAAACCTAGTAATTAAGGTTGAATTCAAGTAATTTTGTTAGCGTATGTTAGTTGGTCAGGTGTAAACAAAGTCTTTCAGAGTGGTTTGATGTGAAATGGTGCATTGTAGAAATTGCAGCGACTTTTCTTTTTCTTTAGTGCTGACGATAGAATCCAGGGGTTGCAATGTCTGTAACACAGATATAGTCATTTTATTTACTATCTAAAACCACCACTGAACCTGCATGTGATGTCTGAGTCTTTAGATGCATTGTTGATAAAAGAAAATAGTGGTAAACCCAAAAACTGGTTTCAATTGGGTACCTTTTGCTTTAGAGCACCCAAGCCACCTTATCTGCACCTTATCTTTGCCTGCAGAGCTGAATGTGGTATGTTAAAGCAGCAAAAGCACAAACCCTGCTGGCCCCTAGAACCAGAAGACATAACCCCTGTCCTACAAAATCTTAAGAGAGATTTGAGAAGAGATCTGTAGGAGACAGACAGTTTCACAGAGAGTATCCTTTGGAAGGCAGGAACCTTTGGGTGCAGGCATATCAATGTTCCTTTTGTATGTATCCACATATGCAGGTCTTCCAGGATATTTCTTAGTAGTTCCAAGAAGACTAAAGGACTAAAATTAGGCTTAGAATGGTCTGAGTCATCATCTTAGCCCCAGCAGAGAGTCCAAAAGAAAAAGGTGGATGGTACTGAGTTGAAGCTGTCTGATTCAGTGCATTAGCACATCATTTCACCCTGAGGCTAGAGAACATGTGTGAGCAGCACCTGTGAGAGGTCCGCAGAGTGATCAGCAATGCTGCATAACCAGTACCCTTGGAAAGGCGCATTTCAAGGCTACTGGGGTTTTTGTAAACCTCTGGCCTTCCAGTTTAGTGGTATGCAATAGGAGGTGAGCATATAGCGATGTTAAATAACACAGCCAACATTAGCTGCCTGCTGATCTTTCTTCCTCCTGAAAAATACAGAAAAGAATTAAACTTTAAACAGTTTGAGGAGCTTTTCATTTCAGTCACGAAACCAGCAAAGCTCAAAATTCCCCTTGGCTAATTATAGCTAGAGCATCGACTCTCACCCCTCCCCGGTTTTTCCCGCCCTGTCCACTCGTATCCCCTCGAGAAAACCGGTCGGGGGGAGTTCCGGCTACTTCTGTGCATGGGTCAATATGAAAAGCACCCGTTCCATCCCGTACAGAGCAAACATCCTGACTTACAGCGTCTCAGCATGCCTTGAGCTCAGTCAGATCAATGTTAGCGTCTCCTGGCCATTAGCTTAAACATAATTACGGGCAAATGTGTTAAATAAAAAATATTGCATGAGACCTTAATGTTTGATTTATTGCACAATGTGAAGTTTGAGTAGGGTTACTTCTGTGGGGAACGAAATAAATAAGCTTTAGGCTGCATTGCTGTTCGATTGAAGGGAACCAACCAAACATCCAACTAATAATTATTAGAGGGGTTATGTTCACTTCCCTTTTTTTTAAATAAGCATCAATTGTGCATGAATGATATTATCATTATATATTTATACATAAGGGCTGTGTATTGGCAATACATATCGTGATACAGTTGTCATGATTCAATATATCATAGTGTACTGCGATATTGAAAGCAAAGTGATATATTGCAATTTTTTAAATCTTACTATTAAAACACACCATTACATTTAAATGAAATCTGTGTATCGATAGTGTTTTTGAGAATCGATATAGTATAACGAAACATAATATCCTGATATTTGCTATTTTGATATTGTCTTATACCCCTAAATTTATATTTATATATATATATTGATATTTGTATTTGACCAGTATAAAGGAAAATGTATTTGGAAGAGTATAATGTTTAGGAAATACATTATTATACTCATTATGAATATTTCTCCACAATGCTTATGCAGGTAAATGTAGTCCAGAAGTCTGTATCGTATAAATGCTCATGTTTTTAAAATGAACAAATATGTACAATAACAATATTGGCTATTGTTTTGGCCCACTTGCCCACTTCTTCTCAGTAGCTTGGCATCATTGTTGTGGGTGTGGTCATAATCTAATATGTTTTGGATTCCACCTGGCACATGCTTGTGGGACCAACAAATCAGAAAGCTTGTTGCACCTAAAGGAGAAGTCAGACAGAACGTATCTGTTTAAAATCTGATTTATTGGCTGACTTTTATTACCAAATTCAGTTTTTCCATTTGAAAAAGTTTTAATTACTGTCCCGTTTTTTCCTGAACATGTGAAATGAAGCGCGACACCCTTTAAAACCGTCTCGGTATATTGTAATTAGTTTATTAGCACTAAAGCATGTGTTAGTATGTCATGACTTTACTAGCACAGAGCAGTTCAGTGTATTTACTGTGACATGTTTCATAACAGGCCTAACTATGTATGTATATTCTAACATTATTGTATTATTGTGTGTGTGTATATATGAATAAATCATGTGTGGAATCATGCTACCTAAACCGAAACAGTAAGGGAGCGGTAAAGCTACAGAGGGGCAAAGACAAGAGCTTAAAGGAGAGCTTAAAACTCAATGGACAGAGGACAGAATGGAAGACGTATCAAAGAAGCGAGCATATTGAGTCAGAGAGGAAGCCTCAGCTGCGGTTTCTTGTTAGAGCATGGACCATAAATAAGTCCATCAAGCTTGTTTTTAAAATTATGAGTCCAGTTGAGTTTGTGCTTTAATTTAGACCAAATCTGATAGTACATAGAAAGTTACTGTATGGTCAGTAGACTGTAGCTAATGTGATTTTGAATAGCCAAAGACAAACAATATTGAATACAGTTTTTAACACTCAGTTATTATGATATAGAAATTATGTGGGTCCAGTGGACCGCGTACCAAATATTGAAACAGCCAGGAATGTGATGTTATTTGAATATGCTTGTTGTGTCTGCTAAGCTTCTGTTTGTGTGTGTACTCAGAAGGCTGCCTCTAATGCTGCCTCCTTTTTTTTTTTTTCCTTTTGTGGTTCATTGTGGTCTGCAGTAGACAGGAAGCTGACTGTCATCTCTGCCCCCCTCTGTGTAGGTGGAACTATGGAGCTGGCCAACCATGGTCTTATCCTCCTGCAGCAGCTCAACGCACAGAGGGAGTTTGGCTTCCTGTGTGACTGCACAGTTGCCATTGGTGACGTCTTTTTTAAAGCACACAAAGCTGTGCTGGCCGCCTTCTCCAACTACTTCAGAATGTTATTTATTCACCAGGACAGGTAACTGAACACATGGATCAGCTTTGTTTACCAAAAAGCAAAAAAAAGTCCAAAAAGTCTTGTACAGAATAATAGACAGACTGAACTTAAGTATTGTTAGTTCTGTAGCTTAGTGTCTGTAGTTGTAACCTAGTTTATGTGGCCACAATATTCTGTCCTCCTGAAGCCATAGATAATAAAATTCCAGCGTAGTTATATAACAGAGATGTAAACAAAGGTGTTCAGAGTGGCTTAAAATGAAATGATATATTGTTGGGATTTTCTTTTTACGGTGGTGATGAAATGAACAAGGAGTTGCAATGTCTACAAAACAAATATAGCCATTTTATTTACTGTCCACAACCACCAGTGATGTATTATATATATAATGCAGTAGTGACAGCCTATAACCGCCTATATATTCTTCGCCATGAATGTTTTGTTTTTTGTTTTTTTGCGAAGAAAAAAAGACATTATTAGTTTAATGGAAATAACATGAATTTAATAGTTTTGCATGGTCAAAAAAACTGCACCAAAACTAAAACTTGTACACCTATCTATTTATTCTTTAGAATAAACATTTTATTTTCTTTCAATGAAGAGTGTCTGAATGGCAAGTGACTCCAAAAGAGAACAGCACACTACAGCACTGTCTCTCCCACACAATAAGATATATTTCTATCAAGCTAGCTATTTATTCTATGAGCTGTTGCAGATTACCTTCCACCTGCTGGCTACAGAAAAAGCTAGAGGTGGATTGGGTATCTCCTCTGCTGCACTCTCTCTCCACACTTAATACCTGACAAGAACTGTCAATCAAACAGGTAAAATGCTGGAGAATGAATGAGGTTTTTAACAGACTTTTCAGGCCATAAGGGAACTTTTTATTAAGGTGTTAAAAGGGACTTTCACTACTTTAAAAAAAGTTCTTGAGATTTAAGGAGGAACATTCGAACTGATGTGAAATGTTCCATTCGAGATAAAGTGTCTCAATAATGGTGCTGATGGGAACCAGGGGTCATGCTGTCTACAGCACAGATATAGTCTTTTTATTAGCTATCCAAAACCAGCAGTAAACCTGTTCCCTCTTTTTTGGGAACAACGCCCTGCATGAAGCTCTCCCGCAGGAAAGGATTACAAATTTCTAAGTTTAAAGCCAAAACCTTCTCAAAACAATGTCTTAGTCATCAGGCTGCATGCATGTAATAGCTTATTTTAAATAAGCTTTTAGAGCTGTTAAATTATTCGCTCCTCTGATTCCTATCACCACCACAGTACTCAGCAAGTTTCTCCGGAGTGGAGCATTCACACCAAACACTCTGAATAACTTTGTTTACCTGTGAACAATTGAATTGTGTAGAAAATCTCATTTCAACAGAGCTAGAAGCTCTTCAGAGGAGGGTTGGGCTTCAAAATTTTTTTGAAAGCAATTAATGCAGCAAGTTATTTTGGTTTTCTTATGTGTTCGTTTTGTTTTCTCCAGCGATTGTGTCCGTTTGAAGCCTGCAGACATCCAGCCTGATATCTTCAGCTACCTCCTCAACCTGATGTACACTGGCAAACTGGCTCCTCAGCTTATAGACCCTGCCCGGCTAGAGCAGGGCGTAAAGTTCTTGCATGCGTACCCCCTCATCCAGGAGGCTAGCTTAGCTAGCCAAGCAGCTTTCTCTCATCCTGAACCCAGCATTCGACTTTCCACTTCTCTCTATGGCATTCAGATATCAGACCAGCAGGGGACTGTGTCCGGCCGCCTCTCAGCAGGGAGGCAGTCTTCACCCATTGACTCTGATGGCGCTGGTGTCCTTGATGGAAAATGTGCTTCCACAAACGCGTCTCTCTCGCAGACAGGGTCTGGGTCCAGACTCCAGTCGGAGATGGAAGTAGACGTATTGACGAGCTATAGCCAGTTTGCTAGAGACGGATCTGAGGTAGACGTATCGGCCAGCGAGACGCCATCTGCTTCGGCCACTATCAGCAGCAACACCATCCTTCATGTGAAACCCAGCATCATGAGGAGAAGTTCTTCTTTCAGAAAGCACTACACCTGCCATGTTTGCGGGAGTCGCTTCAACCAGCGAGCAGCTCTAAGGGAACACCTCCTCTGGCATGCTCAGGCTGTACCTCCTCTATTGGTAGAGACAGGAGGTGCCGCATCCCCTGTAATGCCAGGAGGGGCTGCCACACCTGAAGTTGAGGAAGTCCTTACCGGTGTTGGGGCGGCTGCAGCCACCCCCATCATGGTGGACATGGTCAGTGATGGTGAGCAGCCTCTCTCTGGCACCAAAGTCTCGCCACGCGCCGAAACGGCTGTCGCAGTCCCTACAAGCGCAGCAGCGAGCCTGTGCGCAGCCCAGCCACAGGCAGACACGCCTCCTCCGTCCGACATCGCTGACATCGACAACCTGGAAGGCGCAGCAGACGTGGAGCGAGAGGTCAAGAGAAGAAAGTACGAGTGCTCCACCTGCGGACGCAAGTTCATCCAGAAGAGCCACTGGCGGGAGCACATGTACATCCACACAGGCAAGCCGTACCGCTGCAGCGCCTGCGGGAAGAGCTTTTGCCGGGCCAACCAGGCGGCACGCCACGTCTGCCTGAGCCAGGGGGCCGAGTCGGCCTACACCATGGTGGACAGGCAGAGCATGGAGTTGTGTGCGGCTGACGACTCCAGCCAAATGGAGGCGCTCTTCCTGGGCTCTTCGGGGAGACCCTACAAGTGTAACGTGTGCGAAATGACCTTCTCCAACCCCAACGAAGTCATCAAGCACCTGTGCTTCAATCAAGGGACTCTCTCAGACGGGAGCGTCCTGGGACTGGGGGTCAGCGGATTAAACAGTGACAAAGTGGCCAAAGACGAGGGTTCCGATTCATCCAGTGGTGGTGGTGGACCATTAGTAACGGCCATCAAAACTGAGGAGGTGGTAGTGGAATGAAACCACCTGCTCTGTACACTTGTTTCTGTTTTTTTTATCAAAATGTGTCACTTTTTGGGGTTATTCAGCTAGATTAAGCTAACGATGTAGGAGGGAAAAAGAGTTATGTGCATGTTGTAGGAGACTCTTTCTACTGAAGCTATTTCTTTTCCAGCGTTAAGTGATCTCGAAAAGCAAAAGCAGGGAATTAAGATGCTTATTACACCGAGATGCTCAAACACACAGCTACGTGCTTTACTGTTTCAGTCTGTTTTGGGTTGTTCTCCCGAATTGAAATGGCTAATTCTGCTTGTTGACATGTTGAAAGTTGTGGTTTAAGCTTTTCCTCTTTATAACTGCCAGCAAGAAGAGGAAGTGAATTGTAGTAATCACACTTCTAGTCGCTCTGCGTCTAGTCCCTCTCTGGGTGGGTTGATGTGATCAGATTAAAGCTTGGGCTGGTTTTCCTATTCCTGTATGATCCTGTGATAGCACAAAGGCTTAAGTGAGCTAAAAGAAATCATGACTTTTAAGCAATAGGCAAATGAGGTCATTCTCAGTATATTTTTATCATTTCCGCTGGCCAAAGTATGTGGTCCCCTCTGTTGTAGATCATCTCCCCAGTGTCCTCTCTCTTGGGCAGCTAAGTGTGGTGATTGCTTTGAGCCAATTGAGGCAAAAGCGTCCTACCAATACCTCAAAGTGGGTGAACTGATGTAAAATAGTTCAGTTTTAGTCTTGCTTCTATTGCTCTTTTATAAGAAACCCAACTTGTGTCACACAGCTATTTACCTGTTATGGATGAAAATGCGGAAGTCCCAGTCACCTCAAAGGCTTCAGGTTAATCTCGAAATAGAGGTATTCCGTATATCAGCGAACAAGACGCCATACGAAACCGAAAATTCTAGAAGTATACGTTCAAGTCGCAAGCTAGTGCAATCAGTCAATTACTTGAATGCCAATCTGTTACCTGAATGCGAGTTTAGTACTCAAAACAATTTGCCATGTTTTTTTTTTTTCTTTAGATTTTGTGCCAACACAACTTGGATGTTTTTAAATTGTGCTGGCTCGTTAGCCACACAGAATTAACAGGATGCGATAATCGTCATTAGATACGGCTCTGGATAAAATGGGCTCTGGCTCTAGAACTGGTGTTATAAAGTGTTTACATGTGGCTTTTTTTTTTTTTTTTTTTTCTCTCTCCTCTCACGGTTTTCTTTGAACCTGTTACTAAATATGTGTGTGTTTAAGACGTTCTGGGTGATCCTACACATGCAAAAATATCTCAGCTTCAAGGGAGAATTTACTGTCCTTAGCGATGTCATTCTTTATTTGCCAATCCAATGTTTTGCTTGAAAATATTTTTAAAGCCCTTATTTTTGAGTTTGGTATAACTTTTCTAATTTTATACACAGTACTATATTTACAAAGAATATTTTATATTGCAAATGTTGTATATTGCAAAATGCATTCAGCGTAGAATATAATCAATTTTAGCGTAGCACAAGCGTATGTACATTTATTGTGTCGGCAAAACACAGTCTTTATATGGATATTTTTGCTCTGGTTTTAACTTTATAATCTGCTGTTGCTTATCGTTTGTTCATTGTTCAGTTAAGATTGCCGGTGATGTTTTGCCACTGCTGTCAAAGCACTGAAACCTTCTCGGGACCCGACTACTCTTGATTAAAATCCTGAGCTTAAAGCAAAGTGAGACAAGACATTGGAGGATATATTAACCCTCAGTGTCTGGTGGCGAGCAGCCAGTGAACATTCAGTGCGGAATGCTTGCAACCTCCATTCAATGGCAACTGTACCCAAAAACATGAGCAACTTTTCAAATGAAGAAGTTATTTACTTTGTAAGTGGCATTTTTTTGGGAGCAAAAAGGGGGTAAAGTGTTTTTACTTTTCAGTTGAAAAGATGAGTATTGATCTTATCTTTTAAGTATCTTCAAAAGTATTATTTCCTTCCCAGTCAGGAGCGCTCTTGTGACTGTGTCAGTATGGCTGTATGTGAATTTAATTACTACTGAGTTGTTGAATTGAGACTGGGATTTGATGCCATGCTCATCTTTTATTCTCATGTTTTCTTTAGAATTGAGATCCTTTGTCTTTTATTGAGTCCTGTTTGTCATGCATGTGCAAAAACACCATGTCTTGCTTTTCATCGTTACTGTTAAGTACCTGTAAATATGCAAATTGTTAATATCTGTTCTGTTCTAAAATTATTTTGAGGCAGTTATAGTGAGTGGGGGGTGAAGAACCGTCTCCCCCCACTCCACTCCTCAAGCGCACAAACCCCAAAGCGAAGGCAAACAGACAGTATACTGTGATCTCCAGGTCCTCAGGAACGTGAACAATTACTGAAAAAAAGATTTGCGTTGCATTCTGATTGTGAATAATGAACAATAAAACTTTTTTTCAACAAACATAGACTAAAGTCTTGATTGTTTATTGACTAATGTAATGCACACATGCTGATTAGCCATAACTTTAAAACCACCTCCTTGTATCTACACTCATTGGCCAGTTTATCAGCTCCATTTACAAAACAGGTGCACTTAGTAGTTCTAAACCCACAGACTGTAGTCTATCTGTTTCTCTGTATACTTTGGTAAAATACCCCCCCCCCCCCCCCCCCCCCCCTGAATACTGTCCACTCACTGGCCACTCTATTACACACACACCTACCTTGCTGGTCCACCTCATAGATGTAAAGTCAGAGATGATAGCACATCTGTTGCTGCACAGTTTGTGTTGGCTCTGACGCTTTGCATTGCACATGGTGATGTAAGGTTTGGCTGCAGCTGCTCAGCCATGGAAACCTATTCCATGAAGCTCTCCGTGCACAGTTCTTAAGCTAATCTGAGGGCCACATGAAGTTTGGAGGTCTGTAGCGATCGACTCTGCAGAAAGTTAGTGGCCTCTGCGCACTATATGCCTCAGTATCCACTGCCCCGCTCTGTCATTTTCATGGCTACCACTTTGTGGCTGAGTTGCTGTCGTTCCCAATTGTCACTTTGTTTTAATACCTCTGACAGTTGACTGTGGGAATATTTAGGGGATATATATTTGAGGAAAATTCACAACTGCACAGGTGGCATCCTATCACGGTACCTGAGAGCAACCCACTCTTTCACTAATGTGTGTAGAAGCAGTCTGCATGTCTAGCTGCTTGGTTTTATACACCTGTGGCCATGGAAGTGATTGGAACACCTAAATTCAATGAGTCGGCTGGGTGAGTGAATACTTTTGGCAATATAGTGTATATGATACAGTTGTATTTCTGCATATGCTTGTTTGTAGATAGATTCATATTTTGTACACAATTTATTATTATATTCCTGTACAAAACAGCAGCTGGAAAACAAACTGGAACCAAAGCTTTAAAAGGGGATAGGAGTCAAAAATCACAAGCATTGCTTTACAGCGCTAACTTTATTGAATGAAATATAGACATAGTTCTGTATCCATACTATTAACAGCTTGTGGAATAAAAAAAAGAAAAGATCATGCTACATAACATTGTCTAATGCTCTCATTGGTTATTTGTTAATATTACAATAATATGACTTAAGATACATAGGTATACAATTTGTACAAATGTTAAGGAGCTTCACAGTAATAATCTATAAAAAGCTGAGAAAAGGGTGTGAGTTGGGTGTTCGTACAAGCTGTGACAAGATTAGCGGAACACTGTTCTCATTCGGATTGTTTTATACTAACTCGTCTGTGAGTTGCAAAAATAAAGCATCTTTTTTTTTGTTTTTCACGTGCATGCGCTCTGTCACTGCGAGTGAATGAAATCACTGGACACATGGTGAAGATTCATGTGTGGCTCTTCATGTGTGACACATTTTGCATTTCTATTTTCAAATCAGCAGGCTCCTCCGGGAATAGTATTGCAGAAGAATCAACACGAAATGGATAAATGATAAAACATTAAAATGTCTTACAAAGCCCACACGACTGCCAACCCATATACCATCCCCTTCTCCTTTGTTCACGTCTCACATTTAGGGAGTAAAAGAATTGAAAGCATGGTAATAGTCGTTACAAATAATCTGTAAAAGCATTCAAAAAAGACGAAACCTATCATCTTCTGGATGAATAATAGTGTTAGACTATGATACAAAGAGGACAGACATAAAACATAAGTGTTGTAATGCAATATCAAACAAGCTTGAACAACATGGGGAGTGCCTATGAAGGTCATGTGACTGACTAAGCAGTCTCGGAGTCACCAACAGATGGCGCCAGTGCACTACCTAGTGTGCACTATGCAACTCCCCTCTAAAACCCAGCTGAGAAGCATCACTCTTTCTCAATCCAGGGTCCTGAAGGCCCAGTGCCTTGCACATTATTAGTGTTTTCCCTGCTTCCCACACACCTGATCCAGCTAACCAGCCCGGTACTGAGTTGAAGTGGGTGTGTTAAGGCAGGGAAAGCACTTAAGTGTGCAAGACACTGGGCCTCCAGGACCAGGGTTAAGAAACACTGCTCTACATGAAACAATGCAAAGTGCATTTGTATGTGGCTACGGACTGTGAACTCATATATTCTGGACTTTATCAGAACATGCACAGGTGCATTTACCTAGTCCTACCGAGCGCTACCGAACAGTGCTGTCAAACCTCATTTAACATCAATAAATCAGATTCGCTGCTCTAGAATAGCTAGTCACATATTAAAGGTGAAATCAGTGTTTTATTGTCATAGTATGTGGTTCTCAAAGACAAGTTTCACAGTCAGGAAACGGAAGTACAGCTATACGTTCAGTAGGAATGGAAACGGTTACGCTGGCTCTTATTACTTTTTTGATATCAATTTATGGCCAGGTGTGTAGAATGGTGTGATATGGCCGGTGTTTGGCTGAGTGAACATGTGTACCATGTTTATATATATATATATAAAAAAAACACACTGTTTTGAGTCTTACACTAGGACAACGAATGAACGAATGAGTTTCAATGGGAGGACTGAGAGAATATTTTAGATATAAATACAATATACAAGACAAGGACCCTCCTTCATTCACACATACACACTAACATACACAACGCTTTCACACACATTCTCTTCATCCCACAGCAGCCCTCCACAACAGGACAGTGAAAATAAACAGAAAACTAAATGATCACTGTGAAAAACAACCAACTAGGTGAGTAGCGTCTGGTCCACCTGCCGAAGATAGAGCATAGTGTTGGGGATGTATGTCCCTCAACGAAGGCCAAGAACTGAGACATCTTGGAGATCGATCAGTAATCGTGATAGGTAGAGTCTTGGAAAGAGGGATGGAAGGATAGATGGATGGATGGATGGATGGATAGATGGATGGATGGAGAAAGGATAGAGACCGGCTTTTAGTCTCTTGCTCTGAGAGCACTATCTCTGTGTTCTCCGCAGTAGCTTCTCGTTTCCTGCTTTTTGGAATGCTACAGTTCTTATTACAACCACCACCCTGTAGCCTAAAAGACAAGACAGAAAAAGAAAAATGATGAGTAAACAAACACATACTGATTGTTATAGTCCTAACAATACCTTGTATTTAAAATGTGAGCATAAGAGAAGAAAAAAAAACACAGGGAAATTTTCTTATGTAGATCAAAAGAATGAAAAAGTGTTCAAGGTTTAAAATCAGCAGCGATTATATGCCAAAGGCATGCAGTGGCATAAAATAATAAGAATTATTTTCAATGAATGTGAATTAAAAATGTGTAATTTGCTTGTTTGCTCTTCTTTACTAGTGATATCTGTATCAATTTGATGCTCTCAAGGCATGCCACCCCACCCACTGGCTAACGTTAGCTAACAAGCTATCTAACATGAACCAAAACTAGACCAACGTTAGACTAACTACTTAAGATTTTACAGTTATAAATAATGAACATATCATGTAACTGATAAGGTATATTCTTGGATCTTTCTGCAAGGACACAACTGTGTCTGTACTTATACGAGGGCCACCCCTTCGCCATGGGCCGCAGTGCGATTACCCTCCCAAATACCACTCTGAAGCACAGTTTTTCATACTCTTAAGATATGAACTGTTCACCTCCCTAGGAAAATAAGAAAAAAGGCCATCATTTCTCATTGTCGGGAAAGGTAAACGTGAGGTCAATCTGAGCTGGGGTATTTCACAAAGCAGGACTCCTCCGTTAGTAAGACAAGCCAAAACACTAGCCTTGCCAATGGGAGGAAAGGTTGGAGATGTCCTTTATGAATAGTCTGCACTTTGGCTTAAGTTGTCCAGCTTACCTACAAAATCCTGCTTCGTGAAATACCCCCTCTGGTCATGAGTGGCTGACAGAAGCAGTCAGCACAGAAACACATTCATTACTTCATTTCTGTCCGACTCTAATAGCATAAATAGACATATTGCTCTCAATTAGGCCCGAACGGCATCAGCATTCGTCTAACTCCTGCTTTCTCTGCTCTCCTCATCACATCTCCCTGTTTCCTCCCTCTTTCCCCCTACACTGTTTTTATGACTCAGCAAGAATCACCAGAGTATGAGCAGGAGGGTGTGCGTGTCTGGATAGAGAGAGAGAGAGAGAGAGAGAGAGAGAGCGGGAGAGAGAGAATCCTGCACCAAACCCTGCTGCGTAGCTATATTTCACCCGCCTCTGTTCCACTGCAGTGCTGCATTAGCACTCATCAAACATTTAGCAGACACACCCATCTCTCCTCTACCTTGGCCTTCTTTTCTGCTCACTGGCAGTGTCTTCTACTTCTCTTTGTCTCCATGTTTGTTCTTCACGTTTGTTTACATTCTCGTTTACCTTCCACTGACCTACCTAGCTTTTATTCAACCCTTCTGCTCACCACGTGTACAGTATAACGCTAAGAACATGTGATGCTAAATACTAATCAAATGCATCTCATGGAGTCAAAGGTGTTCTTAGACATGGCCCCCTGACTACATATGGAAGGCTTTGATGAAGGGAAGAGAAAAGGAGTGTGTGTTGAGGAGGGGAGGGGGAATTATAATCAGTCTTTCAGCACAAGTTCATCTCTCCTTCACACGGCTTCCCTTTAAGAGCCAGCCTACAAAGTGAAGGGTCAGCCTGCGGCATTCCTGCTTTGATATCGAAGGTCCCTTGGTTACTTGTACCTCGAACAAAAGCTTTTTCATTTCACGAGCCGGCAAATCCGGCGGTAATAAAACGAAGCTCCATTGATGATTTTAAAAAGGAGCCATGAGAAAATGCGACGTTTCATCTAAGGAATTCAGAACAATAACCCAGACTTGTTTTTCACTTTCCACAAGGCAAAAAATGACCCCTGGGAAACGTCCTCCTGCTCACCTACCTGCTTTACTTTATTCTGTGTCATACTAAACAGGAGTATTGAGAGCAAGACAAATGTTGCTGAGACTCTGGACAGGATAAAAATACTCACTGGCTCACGACACTGTTGCAGTCTCAGGGGAGACAGGGTCAGTCTCCTTCACCGTCACCTCCTCCTCTTTAATGGCATTCACCGTCTCCTCTACAGCTGTTTTCACCTCACTGGTTTTAGCTTCTGTCTTCTGACAGGTCTCATCTCCGGACCCCTCCTGGCTTTCTTTCATGTCCTGTGTTGAAATATCCTTTTGAGCTTCTTCCAATGCTGTTTGAGGTTTATCTTCCAGCGGTACCTGATTCTTGGAGCTGGTGCCTTTCATGCTTGGGTCAGTGTCTTGGATTTCTCCCTCATCAGCATCAACTACCTTTACAATTCCAACATTAATCTCCATTGTCGTCTCAACCTGACACTGCTCTTCTATCATCTGAGCTTGTTTTGTGCTTACAAGAGTGGCCGTTGCTGTTTGACTGCTTTCCTCTGGTGTCTCTGGAACCGGTGTCTCTGTGGTTACCTGTTGGGCTTCTTTTGGCACTTCCTTGAGATCTTCCTCAACTTGACTTTTTCTCTCCTCACTTTCTGTGCTTTCAGCAACTGCTTTCTCTTTGACGTCCTGTACAACTTCTATCACTTCCACTTCATGCTTTATTACATCTGTGTCTGGTTGCACGGCATCCACAGATACTGTGGCAACCTCCTCTTGCTCATGTTTGATTTCTTCTGTAAGAGCAACTGGAACTGTTTCAGAAATCTGAATGGCTTCACTGACTTCGATCGGCGATTTCTCAGTGATTACCCGAGTTTGCTGCTCTTCAGCTCTGCTCTCGGTCTCAGATGTAAGTGGCTTCTCAGCGATGGATTCAGTGGATGCTTTTTCTTCTTGGACTGGTACATCAACCGCAGGCTTTTCTTCTTGCACTGGTACATCAACTGCAGGCTTTTCTTCTTGCACTGGTAAATCAGCTGCAGGCTTTTCTTCTTGCACTGGTACATCAACTGCAGGCTTTTCTTCTTGCACTGGTACATCAACTGCAGGCTTTTCTTCTTGCACTGGTGCATCAACTGCAGGCTTTTCTTCTTGGACTGGTACATCAACTGCAGGCTTTTCTTCTTGCACTGGTGCATCAACTGCTGGCTTTTCTTCTTGGGCTGGTACATCTGCTGAAGGTTTTTCTTCTTCGGCTGTAACAGTTATCACAGTTTTTTCCTCTGTCTTCTCAGGTGCATCTTCTGGCTTTGGTGCTTCTTCTGTTGTTGTAATACTACTCTCTTTGTCCTCCACTGGCTTTTCTGTTAGGTCTTGTTCCTTATGCATTTCATCAAGATTCTCTACAACATGTTGAATGACTTCCTGGACAATGACTGTGCTCTGTTCCTGAATGGCTTCTGCTTCCTTTACGTCCACTGCCTGTTCTACCTCTTCCTGAACTTTCTCAATCACTTCCTCGACCACAGCACTAACCTTTGACGACGCAACTTCAACGTGTCCCTCAACTTCAACTTTAGTGGAGACCTTCTCAACATCTTCTACAGTAACTTCGATTTTGGCATCCGTTGGTTCAACTGTGGAAACCTCCTCCTTTATCTCTGTTTCAGATGCTGAGGCTAGACAAACATGAGTCACTGCAGAATCCTGTGTCGGGGCCACAACAGAAATGGGATCTTCCTTAGACTCGACTGTTTCAACTACGGGGGTATCTGCAAGTGAGGACGTAACTTCTTCTGACACAGCCATGGCCACACCCTCTGCAGACGCCACCTCAACACTGGCGACTGATTCGTTAACATCTTTTAGCTCTTTCACCTTCTCACCTTCAGCAACAGCAATTTCAGTGACCTCCACAGTCTGGGCAAAGACTGGTTCTTCTACCGATGGTTCAATAGGACCCTCTGTCTGCACTTTTGGGGTGTTTTCTGCCACAAGTGGTTCCTCAAGTACCTGTGCTTCCTGTTGAACAGCAGTGACCACAGCCACCTTGACTGCTGTTGCCTCCTGAAGCTCATTCGCAACCTCAGCCTCTAATGTCTCTTTCACTGCCTCAACCTGTGCTATATCATCCACAGCATTTTCTATGGGTGTGTGAAGCTGTTCTTTGTACTCAGCCTTAACTTCATTTACTTGTGCCTCAAAAGTATCTTCTTTGTCCACTCCAGCTTCTTCAGGTTTTGGAATTTGGTCCTCAACGGCCACTTCCACTGGCAATGCTTCATTAACAGCTGAGACAGACTCTACCGAAGCCTTCAACGGACTCTCTTCTTCCACGTCTTTGATTTCACTGGTGTGAAGCCCAGTGCAAAGAGTTGTTGCTTCACTTTTTTCATGGGCAACCAATACCACTTTCTCTTCCTTGATTGCAGACTCAACCTGGACTGGCGTAGTAGAGACAGCGATAATTTTCTTCTGTTCCTCAGTTACTGTAACAGTCATGGCATTTGATGTAACACTGATGGTCTCCACAGCTTCCTGTAGAATGGCTTCAGCCTTCTTTACCACACCTTCCCCTGGAACTGGTGTGGTCTCACCAGATGTTACAGGTGATGCTGTAATGCGCGAGACAGCAGAGACCATTTCAGTGTCTTCAGCTGGCTCAAGGGCGGTTACAGCTTCTGATGTGAACTCTACAATGTCCTCTGCAATGGTGTTGTCAGCTGATTTAGGTGTAGCAGCTGTATCTCCTTCTTCAGGTATGTCACTTAGTTGCTTTCCATCTGCTTCTTCTTCAGTATTCTCCACAACAGCTGAAATCCAAGATGGTGATCTATCTTCAGCTGAGGCTTTTACAGGAGTGACTGCAGTTGCCTCTAATGTTGCCTCCTCTGTCTTGGTCTCCTCTTTCTTTTCTGCTTCTTTTTCTTTTTCTGATTGTTCGTTATCATACTCTGACAGGGGCACCACAGCTGGGGTGTCAGAATCTTCTTCTGCAGATCCAACGTCAGAAGATGGGCCTTGTTTGGCATCAGACTTCTTCTTTCTACGAGGAATTAGTTTTCTGAAGGAAAAGGATGATTCCTCTTTTGGGACTTCGCTGTCAGATGTTGTCTGTTCTGGACCTGAGGCTTCATCAGACTTGTCTTCTCCTTTAGGTTTCTTACGGTGGGTTACCAGCCTCTTAAAGGACTCCCATGTAGACACAAGTTCTCCCTCTGGCTCTGGAGAGGAGGCTAAATTTTCATGGTCCGCCTCCTGGGAGCTTCCAAGTGGAGACTCTGCAGTCTTAGCCTGTTCGTCTCCAGATTGCTGCACTTCTTCTTCTATCTTAGTTTCATCTTCATCAGAATCTGAGGTTTTCCTTGCTCTCTTTTTGGCTGAGCCCACACAAATAAGAGCTTCCCATGACACAGAAGTGTCCATCTTCCTTTTTGGCTCCTCTGTACTTTGTTCAAGCTTCTCAGCCTTTGTCTCTGCCTTGGATTCAGCTTGGGACTCCTCTTTAGCTTCTTCCTTTACCTCATCGCTTGGTTTTGTCTCCTCAGTTTTGTCATCCAGGACAGCACTCTCCGTAGAGGACAAGGTGGCAGATTTGGGCTTGTCTCCAGGTGCCTCATCTTCACTCTCAGATGGCCTCTTGACACGCTTCTTTGGAGTGACTAATTTTTTAAAAGAAGCCCAAGGAAGGATGCCATCTTTCTTCTTCTCACTGTCAGAAGTAACTGCCTCACCTTCACCTTCAGCTTTAGCCTCAGACTGACTGGCCTCATCTACAACATGCTCACCAGAGTCCTCTGGCTCTGGAGAAGATGGTCTACTGTCTGCTTTCTGTGGCTCGGCTGACTCGGTAGACGACTGAATCTGCTCAACTACTTGCTCACCAGACTCTGTTAGCTTTGACTCTGCTTCTTTTTTGCCCTTTTGTTTTTTGGAGGACAACTTCTTCAATCCTGCTCCTGTGAAGAGCTTCTTCAATGGGCTTCCCTGAGCCTTGCTTTTTTCTTGGGATGACACAGCTTCCGGTTCAGTGGTTGCCTCTGCATCAGTTTTTTCAGGTTCACTTGGCTTGTCCTCTGCAGTTTCACTTGGCTTCTCCTCAGCAGGTTTGGTATCTTCAGTGGGTTTGGCTTCATCATGCACATCAGCAACAGGACTCTCCGCAACCTCAGACGCTGCAGCTTGAGCAACAGGTTCAGTCTCCTGTGCTGGCTCAGCCTCACTCGTTGCCTCAGCCTGTACTGTTGTCTCAGGCTGCTCTTTTGGCTCCTCCTCTTTCTGATCCTCAGTGGAAGCTGGCAATTCCTCTGGACTTGCTTCAGCCTTGGTCTCCTCTGTAGATGTTGATTCCTCTTCTTGTTCACCAGTTGCTCCTTCCTCCACATCCTCTTTAACCTCTTTGTCTTCTGCTACTGCCTCTTCAGCCTTTTCCTCAGCCTCCTTTATATCCTCCTCATGAGACTTCTCCTTCACTGGTTCCTCATCTTTGGACTTCTTGAAGCTTGTCTTTTTCCGCAAGTTAGAGAAGATTCCCTGAGTGAAGAATCTTTTGAAGGAGGACTGTGTCTCTTGAGAGGGTGGGCTGGTGGGGGATTCAGCTTGCGCCTCTGGTTCTTTCTCTTTCTCTGGAGTTACAGCTTCCTCAGCAGCCTCGTTCTCTGGAGCTGGTACCACTTCTTCAGCGGTCTGCTTTTCAGGCTCTGCATTGCTGTCTGTGACAGTTTCTGCTGGGACATCAGTTGCTGGGACATCCGTTGCCGGTGCCGCTTCTGCTTCGACAGCATCCTTATCGGTGACCTCTTTCTCTGTCTCTGCTGCTTCTGGTGCATGTTCATCCTCAGGCTTTACCTCCTCTGTTGTAGGTTCCTCCTTGTTTTCTTCAGCAGCAGCCTCCGAAGCACCTTCCTCAGTTTCCTTAACCGTCAACAGTTGCACAGGCTCCGTCTTCTCATTCTTGTCCTTCTTCAGTGTGAACTTAAAGCCAACAAAGCGGAAGATCTTTTTAAAGCCCACTTCGTTAGACTCAGTTGGCTTCTCCTCAGCTGCCTTCTCCTCTATGGCTTCAGTTTTATCTATGCTAACAGATTTATCTTCCTCTTGCTCGCCATTAACTTGAGGGGAGACTTCATCTTGGAGCTCCTCAATTGTCTCAGGGCTCTCCTCTTTCTGGGGCATGGCATCTGTCTGGCCAACTGCAAAGAGAGAATAAACAACCCAGTGTCGTGTTAACAGCTGTTACAGTTAATGACACTTGCAGATTGGAACAGAATATCTGTTACCATCTAATTTGTACATCACCCAAAAACATAAACACATCAATTTGATTCATTTTTTCTCATATTTAATAAACAGGCCATCTCTTCTTGCCGATCTCCAGCTGTGAACCCTAAAACAAATCCCTGACAAGGGACTAAAGAAGATACTGCATGTAAAAAATGCATGATTTAGGGATCTAATTCATTTAAGATGATGGGGTCGAACATCTGCTCTTGTATAGCTGCAGAATTCCCTACATGACTCTCACCCCCTGTGCAGATTTAATCAGGCAAATGATGACAATCTGATCTTGGCCTTACATTAGCTGATCCTTCTCCTCTGAGCACAAGCCAAAAACACAGGCTCGGGAATGACGACACAATTCAACAACAAGGCCTCAGGGGGAATTTCTGTGTTGTAAAGTTTCACAATCACATAACCACTGCCAAATGTCTGGGCAAATGAACTGACCTAATTCAGCAGAAAGCAGCGAACACATTAAAAAGGAAGAAAAATTATCATCGTTTTGTAGCTTAGATTTTTTTTTATCATAGCGGTACTCAGTTACACTAAATAAGGCCACATGGTAACAGGTGAGAAAAACACCACACCACACACACACCTCTATCTGTGTTTTAACAGGAGTGGGGCGGATATATAGAGTGGTGTGTAGGCCGGGGCGGAGGGTGGGGGAAGAGGAGGGGTGGACTTTAGTTTACAGGCAGTGCTGTGCTCCTTGAGGCCCAGCTTCCCTCTGACATCCATCCCTTCACTGGGGAATGCTCACATCTGGCTCTGCTTGCTCTTGAGCTGGGGTCCAAAACACACCCAGTTACTTTAAAAACTAAGTTTTATTGCCTGGCTATCGCATTACCTGACTCATTACTGACAGACATAAAGTTTGGTATTCATCAATAATATAGTGCCATCCTCTTCAAGGAGACCCTGAGTGTTAAAACATTTAGGCTTTTAGTATGCTGTACATCACCAATACCATCATCAAACCATTGGCTTCAAATATGGTGCATAAATCATACATTTTTTAAATAATAATTTAATTTAAAAACTACTAGACTGCATTTTTTGTTGCTGCAATAAATAGTTGATCTCTCCCTCTCTCATACACTGAGCAATGTAATATATGATTCATTGATTTAACTAGCTAGGGTCACAACTCAAAAGGCAAACTCTTAACATTGCCTTATTTTCCTAATGCTGAGTTCAATGCAACCATATGACATCATCACTACATGGCCTACTAGTAGAGGAATTTTATCTATTCATAATAAAACATTAACAAAACATTTACATTTGGGTTATATGTGATATTATAATGGTATTGGACATTTACACTGTTTCAAGTCATACAAGTCTCAACAGTGAAGGTAAGCTTTTAATTTCTGTCATCCTTGACTACTACTGAAATTAGCATAATTTACAAGGAATTTAGAAAATGTAACTCTCCTAATCCTAACCTGAGCCACAAGATTCTGTGAACTAAGGCTTTTTTTCATTTTGATTTCAAACTACAAGCATGTCCCATTGCAAGGCGATGCCAGAGAACCCAGAACCCAATTCCAGAGAAGTTCCAGAGGTGCATACTTCAACAAAAATGAAAAACAAAGATTCTATCAAGAAACGAAAACTAAGGCTACACTTCCAAGAAAACAAAAATCCAGGAGATGTAATTTCACATCCCCCACCACACAGCAACCTATCCCCCAGAAAAAAAATAAAGCCTTCACTGCAGCTAGGAAAGACTACATTGTTTTGCTCCCAGTTCTTTCACAATAGGTCCCTGGCTTCTCCTGGCTTGGCTAAAATGAATGGGGCCCCCCCGTGCTATTGTCCTTCCTAAAACTTAAATAGCCATGACGAAAGCCCTGGATGTGTCACAAAGAGAAAGAGTCCGATAAAAGATTGATAGGAATTTCACAATCTTACCGCACCGAGAATTGAAAGGATGCAGAGTAGTATGGTGGCCATGGCAATGTGTAACTAGGAATTTCACCATCTTACCATGCTGAGAATTTAAGATACAGTTGGGTGGGCTTAAAGAGGGCTCTCACATAGTTGTCACTTGCCACAGTAGCTCTTACACTGACATGTCACCCACATCTTTGTTAATCAAACAGTTGGGTAGGAACTTCTAAGATAATAAAAACGGGAAAACAGTGTGCTTTACACAAACAGGCGGCTCTTTGGTGGTTGTGGTTGAGGGAAAGTCATTTGGAGTGTTGGCTTTGTGGCTAAACAACCAACAAAAAAGATCTGAATGGGCTAGAACTACACCCAACAGGGAGAGGGTCTCATGTCATTATGATTCCAAATCCTATCTGTTAGCTAATAACAGAGTGGTCAGTGTGAGGGAACGCTCATACACACATACTAAACATCACATTGCTTAAATGCCTTGAGCAGCTGGAGACAGGGCGGGTGTACATGTCCATGAAAGGGAGACGGAGACATATACAAAATATGTCAAGAGGCTACTGCAGCTAGAAGCCGCGCTACATCTGCTGCTGTCTCTAAAATGTGTCTGAGTGGCCTGAAACCTGAGCTGAGGAATCTGATCCCATCTCTCTGTTAGAGGCTGCTTGTATAGTATAGTGGAGGGAGTATTCAAATGGGGGAGGGGGTGTTATCTGAACTCTTGGTGGAATAATGGTTTGGATTATCCACAAGAGTTAGGGGTGGGGGGTCTTAACTTACGGCATGCCCTCTATAGCCCTCCACCCCACCACCCCCCTCCCCTTTTGTTTGTCACGTTTGGCAAACAGATGTATGCAACTGCAGGCTATTAATTAGTTCCCCTGTTTGAGGAAGAAGAACAAGCCTGAAGTCTGGGGTCTGGTGACAGTCAGCAAACAGTACAGTTTATCTACTTTCCACCAAAGCCAGAACTTTACCCCTCCCACCCAGACTGAATGACTGTACCCCATTCCACCATGGCTCCTACTGACTTTACTGCATCTTCTGCCCATAGAGAGAGGTGTGGCACCAGTAATACTAATAATAGTTATTATGAATACTGGGATTAACTGCAAACCAACATTCTTTAAGGGTTTGTCTGGGTAGTAGTCACATATAAAGCACATCTCAAAGAATGCTTAGATGGTTCTTTGCATACTAGCTGTTCTGTGAAGGATGCTGTACACAAAGCATTTCTCTAAGAACTCTGGGTTACTTCTAGAAACAAGGGTTATCCCTTGAAAGGCTCTTCTATGGCGTCATCACTCTATATTTAAGAATGCATGATAACTGGTTCCTCGGTTCACAGAACAGTTTAATGTGCTGTAGCACCAAAAAAAAGTTAGGATTGTACAATACATTGTACACATGTCGTCACTGTTTGAAGAAATTTAAAATTTTTGCAGTTTTTAGTTTTCTACATCATTTAAACTCTCGTTCTTTACATTGTGTCAAAATTTCACAATCGCTGCACCAATGAAGCGCTCCAAACTACTTTAAACAAATACCTTTCCATTAACTTACATATTAAATTTTCTGCTGTAAAGTTATCCTTTTGAAGAACCTTGTTTTTCTTTGAACAGTGACGATATGTAAGTGGTGATAAGAAGATAAGATGTATATTCAGTATATTGAGGTCACTTGTTGGAAATATTGAGTTAAAGCCTCTATGACTGTTACAAACTTCTTTAAAAAACATACTTAAGTCATCTTCGCCAGGGTAATCAGTCCCATACACCTACACCACCCACTGGGTCTCCTCAACAGGACCCTGACTAAGATCTAAAGAGCTTAACTAATTTAAATTCCACAGGGAGACATACAAAGGCTTCCAAGCCCCCTCAGCTCAAAACTTGTCTTTTGAAGCACATAAATATGTGTGTGTATACAGTGTGAGTATATTTAGAGCAAACAGTTGTCTGGGACATGTTCGCTCATGTTACATATATTCAGAAAACTAAGATCACGGAATGCCCCTGTGCTCTACTTGGAGCTGATGCTTTTCATGAATGGATGAGGGGCGTTACGGATTAACTCAATGGTCTTACAATGCAGGGGCTCACTTTCTAACTACAAAGTCTTACACAGGGGTTTTTTTCTCATAAAATATCTGGATCCTGTTGAAATTCTGACTAGTTCTACAAGGTTATATCTGCACTAGAAGGACTGGAAGGCAATAATTATGAAAAAAGCCTTGATAAAGTGAACTCTAGTAACCGTACAGCTGAAGGTCGTATTATGTTGCCTCCTCAAGTGATGCACCAGTTTAAAGCCAGTGACTACCACGCCCTTGAAGTAACAATGCCTATGGCTGAGCATCATCACTCTAAGAAAAGCACTGCAAGTCTACAATGTTAATGCACCATATATCCATTAAATTGATGGACAACAACAAAAACAGACTATAATAAAAACAACAGTACTTCTGGTATAAAGCAGCAAGCAGTTCCACTGTACAAACTTGGGATCACACAATAGTACCCAATTAAGAATAGTTATAATAATAATAATTAAAAAAACAACAACTGGAGAACCTGAAGATACACCTTACCTGTTAAAGTTATTGTCCCAAGCATTTGGAAAAGTCTTTTTCAAGTCCGAGAATGAACCAAAGAACCGGGATCTTGTTGGCTGCGGCAGAGATGCTGATTCAAATTTCCTGCTGTAACAGTGTCTGTCTGTAAAAAGTCTCTCTCAGTGAAAGAGTTGGCTGCTCTTTAGGTTACACTCCTATCTCTCTCGTGAACTCTCATCGAGGCCAAGCCAAGCTTCTCCTCCTCTCCGTTTCTGGATTACAATGAGTGAAGGAGGAGGGCAACACACACATTTCAACGCACTCTGACACACACAGGCCCTGTGTGGGACCACCCCATCCCAGCTCCCCCCTCCCCTCTTTTTTTCAGCTGTCCACTGCTCCTCTTTTCTTCTGAATGGGGCTTCCTCTCTCTTCTCGTCCTCTAAACGCCCCCTCCCCACCCTGTTGCCTTCGCAGCTAAGCATTCTCGCATACTACAACTTCTCTCTCTAACACATTCTCAGTGACGTTAAATGTCATGGACAATAAGAAATTAAGGTTTTTTTAACACACTTATACGTCTCATTTACAATGAAAGGTTCTTTAGGGAACTGAAAGTGGCTCCCAAGAACTTATTTTTTCTTTTTTATTTTGTAGTGAACTCCATATTTCGCCCTACTTTCTCTTCTTATCCCTCGCTCTCTATCATTAAGATCATTTTTTTCTCAGGAAAAGAAAACATCTCTTCTTTTTTCGCTCATGTGTGACAGAACTATCATCGCAGGAATGTTAACAGTGTCGCCCGTGAGAGACTTTGTTGATATATGACTTTTCTCAAAGGAATTTACTGTAGAGCTATGCACCAGCAAAGGCACGAATTTCAGATATATTGCAGGTAACCAGTCACTACTTCAAATCTAACCTATCAAACATTTACTTAAAAGGTACTTCGCCCTGACAAAAAACATTCTTAAGACATAAAGTAGGCTATATAACCTTTTTCGGCTACATATAGAAGCCGCATGCGTTAATTAATGGTACTTAATGCCTACATCAGGCTGTAATGGCCTGCTAGAGCTATTTGGCTTTATATAGCCATCCAAGTAATAATATATATATAATATATGTGTATATATATGTATATATATATATATATATATATATATATATATATATATATATATATATATATATATATGTGTGTGTGTGTGTGTGTGTCTGTGTGTGTGTCTTAAATGGGAACTTTAAAAAATTCTACATAAATTAAATGGTTAAGATGTAAACAAAGTAATTCTTAGTGGTTTGTTGTTCTGTTCTAGAGAAACTCAGTCATAGTAGTGGTGATGAGAACCAGAGGACCATGCCTCTGAAAGCTCCCTCACATAAAGTTATTACACAAGATGGTTATGAATATGCTGTCTGGGACATTGTTCTTTGGTAGTTTTGTTCTCCTAGGGGTTTCCATTATTTTACTGTCACAAACATTACATATAAAGACATGTGTAGGTTCACTGGTGGTTTCAGATAGTAAATAAAATGGCTATATTTGTGTTGTAGACATGGCGCCCACTGGTTTCCATTACCACCACTGTAAATAAATGTAAGTCTGTAAGTTTTCCCACAACAAACCATTTTCATTCAAACCACAACAATGGGCTATATATGGGCTATAAGTCTATATCAAAACCTGTAATGTATGTCACAGTTAAAAACACTGTCCTGCTATAAAGTTCATACACCATCCATACATTTTCTGGAGATACTCTGAGCTATTAAATGAGCAATTACCAAAGGAAGTATCAGCTAATTAGGTTTGTATACCAACTTAAACCAATACTCCACCAGATACAGCTCCAAAGTGTGTTAATGGCTCATTCAAACTGTAAATTAAAGCAACTCAGGCACGTCCAACTGGCCAGTAAGAAGCTTTGAAGAACGTTGGTAAGGTTTCTCAGACGTAGAGCACTCTAATCAGAATCTCACACCTCCGCATTGTTCTTAAGGAATGTGCAAATTCCAGGTGAAATCTGCTCTTAAAGGGTGATAACCGGCGCTAATCCCGGCTGGCTTGAAACCTCCAGACTCAGAGAGCTCTCTGCAGCCCCAGACAATCAGCGAGATGTGAGGACTTTCAATGGGAGGCATGTGTAAACGTCTCTGGAGGCAATGAAACTTGACATTTTAACACTAAACCACAAACAGATAAACAAAGATTTTGTGGTAACTTTGTGAGTTTAGTGTTCAAATATAATGTGAAAGCATCCTTTCCTAGAAGGTTTGTCCATTTCCAAGAACTAATTGCAAGGATCAGTTTCTTATAGCTATATGTGTCAAATGAATATCGTTCAATGCTGATTTTATTTATTGCAACAAGTGTTAATGAATAGACCCTGAAAGGCCATTGTGGTGTTGGCAGTCGATCAAACCACTAAATAGGTCAGATATAAGGGATGTGACACATGGGAAAAGCCTTTTAATTCATGGTGACTCGGCCAGAGAGGAATTTGGTACATAGAGTTCCTTCATATTGAAGCTGGGGCACATAAATGAGTCAGAAATGGTAGATGGTAATGTGGATTCCTCAAAGACAAACGACTATACTGGACCATTCTTCCCTCATGAATCATTCTACAATCAGCCATGTCTGTCCACTTGTATGATAGTACTTATGCCTTGAGGCATTTGGGTCAGAAATCAATTGTACACAAATGTCCCTCTAGCCTTAATCGTGGTCACTCAGCCAAGACATATTAATGGACAAAGGTAGTGACATGTTTAGACTTGAATGTGGCTGCCCTACTGTTTATAGCTAGCAATGTGCTTTTATAGAACAGTATATCAACACAGTCATAGAAACCACATATGCCAGTAAGGATGCAGGGGTGGGAGCATTTCAATAAAACGGCTGAAGTGTTTTAATTCTGACAGTTCAGTTTTTTGGCTTTGCTATTTTAAAAACTGTTAACATAAAATAAAAAATGCAAGAACAGGGGGCTGTAAAATATTGTTTATTAGTACAGTTACTGGTAAAATGAAAAGTCATTTTGAACTTTTAATTAAATTACCAAATTACTAAGTTCAATATCTTAAAAATGTACTGTTGATACATAACTCTAAAATCTAATCCTAACCCACAGCCTGGCTGTAATCCTGACCCTAACCTTAACCTCTACCTAAAACCTAATCCTAATTTTCATCCTGTCTGTAATGCTGACCCTAACCCTAACTCCAACCCAAAACCCAATCCTAACTTTCAGCCTGGCCGTAATTCTGACCCTAACCTTAACTACAACCCAAAACCTAATCCTAACCTTCAGCCTGACTATAATCCATAACCTTAACCTTAACACAAAACCTAATACCAACTCTCAGCCTGGCCGTAATCCTGACCGTAACCTTAACTCTAACCCAAAACCTAAACCTAACTTTCAGCCTGGCTGTAATCCTGTCCCTAACCTTAACTCCAACCAAAAACCTTATCCTAACTCTTAACCTGACTGTAATCCTGACTCTAACCTTAACCTCTACCTAAAACCTAATCCTAACCCTCAGCCTGGCTGTAATTCTGACCCTAACCTTAACACAAAACCTAATCTGACCCTCAGCCTGGCTGTATACCAGACTGTAACCTCAACCCAAAACCTAATCCTAACACTAACAATAATTTAAAATCTAAACCTATAATCCTAGCCCTAACCTTAATCTATCTTAACCTTAACCCAAAATCTAGTCATAACTCTTAGTGTGGCCCTAAATCTATCCCTAACCTTAACTTCAACCCAAAACCTAATCCTAACACTAACCCTAATATCAAGTGAAAACCCATAATCCTAGCCCTAACCTTAATCTTAACCTTAACCCAAAGCCTAAACCAGTTAAACTTACAGTTACATCATGGTGTGAGCAGCATGTCTATATCAGCTTGTTGAGGAAGTTTAGATGGTCTGTATTCTGTCAGGTACATGTTCGGTGACATGTAACAATCTGCGTTTTGTTCAATCTCCAGCTCCATTTGTAACACATAACAAAACTAAAGAGAGTAGAGCAACAAACTAACATACTGAGAGCTCAACAAGCTGCACAAGATCAGATACAAGACCTTGGCTGTTTGCACTGTGGTGATCCTCAGTTTCAGAGGAGGTACGCTCCTGGTCTAGGGTAGAGCAGTCTGTACACATATGCTTTGTTGGTGTATTTACAGGTTTAGGTGTGATTCTGTTAGTGATGATTTTTGCTGGCGTAGCTGAAACTGGTCGTGGTGTAGCTCGGCGGAGCTGACAGAGACACATGCTATCTCCAACCATCAGGGAAACGTGACTGAATCCAGGAATGTGGGCTTTGAGGTGTGGTCCTCTCTGGGCAGGAACAGGGGGAGGTGGGCTACACGCTGAGTTTAGGGCTTGAACGGGACGCTGTGACATCATTACAGATCTACACACACACACACACACACACACAAACTCCCACACACACCCTGCTGCGTGCACGCATTCCTCGAGCTGGAGAGATGATGTTGAAATAATGGGAGGAAAAGGAAATGGCTGCAGAATCTACCCAGGATCAGAGTACTCTCTCTCTCTCTCTCTCTCTTTCTCTCTCACACACACATGCTTCTCACTGTCTCGCTGTCTCTTCTCCTCTTTCTCTCTCAACCTCTTTCAGTTGTTTTCATTCTCAACGTAACCATCATCTTTATTTTTATCCTTCTCTGTATACTCCACCCTCGGCCTTCGCTCGCTCTCTGTCCCTCTCTCCCTCTCTCCCTTTCTTTCTAGCTTTCTATGGAAAACCGGAAGCTAAAGAATGCCACAGAGGAAAAGCACTCATTCTTTTGCGTCACGATTTCTTCTTCCTTCATCAGCTTCCTGTGGCTGTGAGCTCACTTCTGCTCGCTCGCTTTGTTCCCGGCCTTCCCGTTTTTCACTTTCTGCAGCTGCGCGCTGTCAGATGTTGAGTCACTACCGAGTAAGTCAGAGCTGCTTAATTAAACTGATCTCGCTGCTCATAATGCTGTGCACTCATCGAATGTAGTACCATGTGGTCATCCATCCTCTCAGACACACTTTCCTCAATTAGTCATTCACCTTAAGTGAGCAACACAGAAAAAAATATTTCCACGCCATTTAGCTAACAGACAACTTTTTGAAGTTTAGTGTTGCGTTACAAAAATACTATTAAAAACTATACAATAACTTTTATTCATTTATTATCTGATTTATATATATATACGGCTATAAGGATGCTATTCGCCATACCATAATTTATCATAATAATGACAAATATCATAAACACACATGTTCCACATCTCACAGATACAGAGAATAATGCTATTAAGTTGTTTAATATGTATAAAAATACTTTATTTATTCACAATATAGTTTAACATGAATAAAATAGCTTATTATTTTTAATAATAGTATCACACACACCATTTTCCCTTCTACAGGGGACCGGGAACCGAACCTGGATCGTTGTGCTGTGAGGCAACAGTGCTAACCACTGCACCACCATGATGCCCATTTATAAAAATAGTATAATGTTAATAAAATATTAATAACTATAAATAGTTTAATATTTATAAAATAATTTAATATTTAGCAGCCAGTGTTATTGGCAATACTAACTATCACTAAGGGTGTTTTCACATTAGAACTGTTTTCTGGACCCAGGTTTGCTGGCACAGCAAGTTCAGTGCATTTGGTCAAGTGTGAATGCTGTTTTCAGGCCCGAGAGCTGCCTACAGAAGCTCTGGTCCTCCTGATATCAGTGGTCTGGGGTTCACCACTAGCAAACTCTGGTGTGGTATGCGTGTGGAAGCTCCTAGTTGTGTGATTGGTTAATTTTGTAACCAGCCTGCTTCGACTTGCTGCATCACTTCCCTTTTCAGCTTTCGCAGGCAAAAGACTGTTGTGGAGAAAAATTGCTGTGAGCAATCTTCTTTTGGAACCTGCATCTATAAAAAGGCCATATGGAACTGCACAATCGATTCACAGTTCGGAAGGAATGATAACCCCTCAATGTGAGCCCAGAATCTGTCTTAAAAATTACCCAAGTATTCAGGACAAATGCAAAAAAAAAACCTCAGAGAGATCATAGTGGGTGAGGAAATGAATTACATCACAGGCGGACGAGATAGATAGAACTTCCAAAGCCTTCCATGGCATATGCACCTGGAAATAATACATCGTTTCATATTTTATTACTCATAACTCTTAGAAATGAGGCCAAGAAATTAGATTAGAAGTTAAAAACAATAACATAATTGCATTAGCAAGTAGCAAATTAATATTTTGTTGATTTTTTTTATCATATTTCATAGAAATAGCATTCTTTATACCATTTCATCAAAAACAGGTAATGAAAAAAGACAACATTCCAGACTTTTAAGCTATTGTGTAGAAATAATCATTATCCACATGTGCGTATAGCAACTGTGTAGCAAAGTGATGATAGGAGGATTACAAGGTTCTAGATTTTGATTTCAGTTGCAATGAACATGTGGCTCAGGTACAGGTACAATGAACATGTGGCTCAGGTACAGGTACAATGAACATGTGACTCAGGTACAGGTACAATGAACATGTGGCTCAGGTACAGGTACAATGAACATGTGACTCAGGTACAGGTACAATGAACATGTGGCTCAGGTACAGTACTGTCATTTTAGAAGAACTACACGCATTGAATCACCGCTGCATTGGATGAAACCTGTTTACAACTGTTTCCAAAGTCTCAAAGTCCCAGCAGTTTCTGCTGAAACCCGTTACAGCCCAACAGCTACGTTCCAGGACCATTCACCCCCCCCCCAACCCTCCACACCCAACCCCCCATATCCAATGCCCCATACCCAACCCCCTATACCCAACCCATGATCTGCAGCTTTGATGCGAATGTGCAGCAATGTGACAGACATAGTTTAATGGACTGGTAGACTGTGGCTGGGTAGATCAGCAGACGATTCAGGACTGAGGCTTTCTCACCAATTGTGATTCGTGTGATCCCAGATGGGGGGAGCTGGGGTCAGATGAGGAGAACGTGTGCTGTGAAGAGGAGGAGGAGGGGATGAAAATGGTGAATTCTGCCCTTTAAATCTCTCCTCAGCTTCTTCACCTTTCACCCCAACCTGCCAGCACTCAAGTGGCCCTAGATCACATCAGAAGTGATAACACATTCCCCATTAACGGGGTTCAGACCCACTGACCACCCAGCAAGAGCGATGAATTACAAGGCTAATGTAGCTAATGACCAATAGATTCATTTTTATAGACGACAGTATGACGTACAGTGTCTGAAACAAATCTACTGGACGAGTTGAAACTTAACCTGGCCATATGCTTTAAACATTAAGACAACTAAACCAGATAACAATCACAGATAAGATCATTACAATGCTAGTTTAGATTGTCCCACCAATAAAGCTTTAACAAAACTGTGCTGCTCTATAATCTCCTTCTCCTTATTAAAGTCAGAGACATATACCGCAAGCGGGATCACAACAACAGCTAACCTAGCAAGCATAACTGAGCTAGCGTCCATTCTCCCATTTGTTAGGTCAGCCAGCCATACCAGCAATCCCTGGACGCACATCCAGCAGTAAAATGACAATCTTATTTAAGGTGTCATTATGCAGTACTGTGCAAGTTTGAGGCACCTCAGAAAATTTGATTTAAAAAGCTGTCTATAAGCTAAGTACACATTCATAGTATAATTAAATATTATAATAATATTATTATTTATTAATTTATCATCGAAACCAACTATCCAACTGGATTGCAGGGGGTGCTGTAGTCGCTTATTGGGTGTAAGGCAGGAAACACCATGGACAGGCCGCTAGTCCATTACAGCGTGATAATAATATGATACATAGAAATAATATTAGAATTTTGCAAAAAATATTATATTGCAATACTTCAAAAATTCACATTGCACAATATGTCATAATATTTTTTCAGTAATCATTTACGACAGAGAAAAGTACCGTTGAAGAAAGAACCAGCAGTGCTACATATATGAAATATATAAACACAATGATTTTGAGTATTTGTACGTACTCTGTAGCACTAACTCTAGTTAAACAGGACTACTCTTTATAATAAGACAAGCAGTTGGTCAGTACTGACGATATCAGCCATATTGTGCGTCGGCGGAGAATAAGAAGACACAGGACAAAATCATTTATTGAACATGGCAGCAGGCAGCTGGGTTACCAGGCAGGTCATCAATAGCCAAACACTTCAATAAGGCAGTAGGTAACAGTACTGCACCACTATCCTTCTAAACAGTCCTACAGCCCAGCACAGAACAGCACAGGCACAGGTTGTATTGTATTGTGACATAATTTACTATATATATATATATATATATATATATATATATATATATATATATATATATATATATATATATATATATATATATATATATATATATATATACAGTGCTTAATTTGTAAAACCTCAGATAATGGAACACTAAAGGTGGGGTGATCCAGCAAGTGGGCAGTGAAGGAAAAGGTCCTGGAACACACAGACACAACACTGCTTCAAGTGTCCACATGAAATAGTAGTATTCTATGCAATAAGATAGAACTAGCTAACTAGCTTTAAAAATAAGTAAGGAGCTGCAACCATGAAATCTCGGAGATGCCACTGGAGGAATAGTTTTTGCTAGAACACGGTGTCCTACAAATAAACCAAACAAAAAATAAATAAATGCACAAAAACAACAATACTTATACGAAGACAGCCTAACCTTCTAATTATTAAAATTACTCCACAATGCAGTCACTGCATCTACAGTCTCCACTCGATTTTACCATTTGCTCTGCTTGTCTGGGGCAGTTCAGTGTCCTTTAACAATCCAAAATCTCACACGTGGCACAGGGTTAAATTGTACGAGCGGTGGACCAACAAGTTTCATAAACTGAAGAGACGATAACGTGGGAGTGTGCATGGAGGCACGCTGTGACTGGCACATCAGGTTCATTTGGGAGAAATCCTGCTCGCACTCTGCACTTGTGATTTATTTTAATTTACTTCACCTCACAGAGGTGCTGGATCCGTATAAATAGGTTATATATATATATATATATATATATATATGATCATATTTCTGAGCTCTAGTCAATATGTTTAACCAATAAATCAAGTTTAAATTTGCATATATTGTAAAGACAATAAGGACATTTATTTGTATTATTTAATGAATTTAAATAATGTGCTTAGGCATCTGCAACTTCTGCACAGTACTTTATAAAGACTGGACACCGCGTGGATAGTTCACAGCTCCTGTATATGTAGATCCTGTTTTGCTCATTGCCTATTTAGTTCTGTGTCAGTGACGTAGCCGGCTTGTAGCTGTGGACTGAGGGTTGTCAATCCCGGATGCTCATAATTATATTAAAACCACACCCACACGGTTCTCAACCAGGTCTGATCAGTCTGGCACTTTAACACATGTACACTACACAAATAAAGATACACACTCATACTTATTAACACAGAAGTGCTCATGTGACCTCGTCTCCGTTTCAGTATTACAGGAAAAGCGGTAAAGCCCCACACCCTCTTTCTTTATGTGTACGCCCAGCACTGTTCATTTTTCTTATATGTCTAAATCGAATTAGATCAAATTAGATTAAATGAAATGAAATACACATTCGGTCTGAAAACGTCTCTCCCCCTGTCGTCCCAGTGTTTCTGGCATTCCACCGCTATCCCTCCCTGATATTAATGTATGAGGCTCTAGCTGGGACAATGCAGGGTGATAGGGTTTGGTGTACATTGGGGGATGGTCCTCACATTCTTTGGCCATTCCCGGTGGTCCGAAGGCAGTTTATTAGAGCAGATTAGAAGGCCTCAGTGTGAGAGGGATGCAGGGTGAAAAAGTGAGTCTGTGTGAGCTACGAGCAGACCAATATTTGATTTTGAACAATGCACTCGCTCCAAAAGAGGAGGCCTGGGGCAAGTTCACTGGAGCATGATATCTCCTGGATCTCCCTGCTGAGGGAATGTATTTCAACATCGTATATTTAAACACAGTTACAATACTAAACGCTTTCTCTGATCTTCACATCTCTGAGAGCCGTTTGGATGAGATTGTCATGCCTGTCAACCACAACATGAACTCACACATTTTTTTGCTCATGTGTTTCCATGAAATGTTTCACTTTATTTAACTTGCAGTGTTTTGTAATGAATAAAGAACCAATGCCATCATTTTAGTGTTACTCATGATGTCCCTTACAATGCTTGTGTGGGTTTATAAACTAATAACAAACTAATTTTCCAGCCTTTCTTTATCACTTATGATTAATTGGCTGTTTTTTGTTTGTGTGGTTTTAATATAAATGTGTGTAAATGACCTCTGTTCTAATTGGCTGCCTTGTACTGGACTCTTATTTAAGAAGCAGAACTGGCTGGAGCACCCCTTATAACTTTGATGTTACTGGGCAGGGATTAACTGTTGTAGGGTGAATAGGTGAACATACATAAAGGCCTCAGTTTAGGTGATATGACAGAAACAATAAACTCTTTTTGTTGCTTAATTTGCATACAAGGACAGTTTGGACTAGGAGTGAAGGGAACAGTGTTTACACACTACAAACTTTATTTAAACTGGTGAAATGATATTTATTCATGGGACAATATCTGCAATATACTTATCAAACACAATGTGATGTGATTAATCACAGTAATTATAAATATTTATATTGTACTGAAAAAGCAAAAGGAAAATAGGTTAAAACAGGAGTGTGAGAGCATGACAAAACAAAAAGATAGAAAATAGGACTCTGTACAAGACCTGGTAGACCACCAAAACTGTCATTATCAGATAAACAACACTTCTCATATTTGTGAGGGCAGAGGAGACAATCAAGCTCCACTATTGCTGCAGGTCTTCTGTCCATCCTTCCACTGTGGGAAGACAACTCAGTGCTATAGGTCTGAAAGGATGTGTAGCTGTAAAGAAGCCTCTCACAGAGAAACGGAGACACATCAACCAAGAAGCTGTTGGAAGCTGCTGGAAGCTGCTGGAAGCTGCTCAGAACAACAGACTGACCACCCCAGAGTCCAGACCTCAACATCACTCTGAATGTGTTTAGGCTTAGTTGGATGGTAAGAAGCAGAAAAAGCAACCAGCTGCTAGGACTGAACTTTAGAGGCTGGAAAGGTATCCCTGTAGATTTCTTGGGAAAGCTAATAGCGAGTCTCTTGAAAAGGGCAGGAGCTGTACTAAAGCCATAGTGTGGACAAAGCTAATAAGGAAAATGGTCATATTATATTTTGTTGCTGAAGCTTCTGTGCAATTTCCATTTTTCCATGATTTCCTGTCCTTCAAGACTAGACGATGTGTCCGAGGAAACTGCAACAAATGAAGAGCAGTCTCTGACTTTTGCACAGTGCTGTATGTCGTTTAAAGACTGTAAATTCATCAAGAGTATAGTGAACGTTAGTGAGTTGGAGATTTTACAGCTACAGCTGTGATGGAATGAAGGGGACTGACCCTCAGACTGGAACGCACTGCTGAAACTGGACTGCCGTCCAAACTCCTGATGAAATAGTTTGGCAACGCTGAACTGCACTCTCCCAGTGCTGGAGCTGTGTGTGTGTGTGTGCACAGTGAGCACCATATAATCTGATCATTCACATGTGTCCAAACACACACACACACACACATACACATGCACAAGTGATCTGGTACCCATGAAAATATCCATGAATATTGGTGTGTTGATACGCAAATAACAGTTGAGATGGTTGTAACATATTCAAAGACACACACACAACACATATGTGCGTCTTTGTGGGAGAGACTGGTCTCCGCATATGAGATAATGGCTGATGTCACTCTCTGGACACCTCTCAGGCCACCCCTCCTAGACAGCTGGCAGAGAGCTGAAGTGAATCAGATCTGTGCACAAATGTAAAGCTTTGTGTTAGATGTTAGGATTAGCTGTGCAGAATAAACTGTGTGTTGTGCTGCTCTGTTTGAAATGCAGAGATGGTGGTTGTTCTTTAAGGCTGATTAGACTAAATGTGAAAAATATGTTTCATTTTTATAACAACAGCTCCGGCCCCCAAACCCCCTTCCCCACAATTCTGGCAGCTTGAACGTTGCACAATACAGTCCATATTTTGGCGAAGTTTCCAGAAAATTAAAACTGGCTAATATTTATTAAACACCCCTTCCAGAGCAGATCTGCGCTCGGGTGTATGTACTGGTGTGTGTGTGTGTGTGTCTGCATTTAAGGGTGTGGGTGTCTTTTCTTTCTCTGGCAGTCACCTCCCTAAAGTATGGAGCTTAAGAACTGGGTCAGCAAAGTCCATCTGATCCAGAATCCCTGCCTAACACATACACATGTATGTTTCTGTGAATTATAGGGACATTACATAGACTTCCATTCACTTCCTGGAAATTTAACTGACTGATTAAACGTTTTAGATCACTACCAGCCAAACGTTTTAGTACACTACCAGTCAAACATTTTAGTACACTACCAGTCAAACATTTTAGTACACTACCAGTCAAACGTTTTAGTACACTACCAGTCAAACGTTTTAGTACACTACCAGTCAAACGTTTTAGTACACTACCAGCCAAACGTTTTAGTACACTACCAGCCAAACATTTTAGTACACTACCAGCCAAACGTTTTAGATACACTACCAGCCAAACGTTTTAGTACACTACCAGTCAAACGTTTTAGTACACTACCAGCCAAACGTTTTAGTACACTACCAGTCAAACGTTTTAGTACACTACCAGTCAAACGTTTTAGTACACTACCAGCCAAACGTTTTAGATACACTACCAGTCAAATGTTTTAGTACACTACCAGTCAAACGTTTTAGTACACTACCAGTCAAACGTTTTAGTACACTACCAGCCAAACGTTTTAGATCACTACCAGCCAAACATTTTAGATACACTACCAGTCAAATGTTTTAGTACACTACCAGACAAACGTTTTAGTACACTACCAGCCAAACGTTTTAGTACACTACCAGTCAAACGTTTTAGATACACTACCAGTCAAATGTTTTAGTACACTACCAGTCAAACGTTTTAGTACACTACCAGTCAAACGTTTTAGTACACTACCAGTCAAACGTTTTAGTACACTACCAGCCAAACGTTTTAGATACACTACCAGTCAAATGTTTTAGAACACTACCAGCCAAACGTTTTAGTACACTACCAGTCAAACGTTTTAGTACACTACCAGCCAAACGTTTTAGATACACTACCAGTCAAACGTTTTAGTACACTACCAGTCAAACGTTTTAGTACACTACCAGTCAAACGTTTTAGATACACTACCAGTCAAATGTTTTAGTACACTACCAACCAAACGTTTTAGATCACTACCAGCCAAACGTTTTAGTACACTACCAACCAAACGTTTTAGATCACTACCAGCCAAACGTTTTAGTACACTACCAGTCAAACGTTTTAATACACTACCAGTTAAACATTTTAAATCACTACCAGTCAAATGTTTTAGTACACCACCAGCTGAACGATTTAAATCACGACCAGTGAAACGTTTTAGTACACTACCAGCCAAACGTTTTAAATCACTACCAGTCAAACATTTTAGATACACTACCAGTCAAACGTTTTAGTACACTACCAGCCAAACGTTTTAGTACACTACCAGTCAAACGTTTTAGTACACTACCAGCCAAACGTTTTAGTACACTACCAGTCAAACGTTTTAGATCACTACCAGTCAAACATTTTAGATACACTACCAGCCAAACATTTGGAACACTACCAGTCAAACGTTTTAGTACACTACCAGCCAAACGTTTTAGATCACTACCAGCCAAACGTTTTAGTACACTACCAGTCAAACGTTTTAGTACACTACCAGTCAAACATTTTAGATCACTACCAGTCAAACATTTTAGATACACTACCAGCCAAACATTTGGAACACTACCAGTCAAACGTTTTAGTACACTATCAGCCAAACGTTTTAGATCACTACCAGCCAAACGTTTTAGATAACTACCAGCCAAACGTTTTAGTACACTACCAGTCAAACGTTTTAGTACACTACCAGTCAAACATTTTAGATCACTACCAGTCAAACGTTTTAGTACACTACCAGCCAAACATTTTAGAACACTACCAGTCAAACGTTTTAGTACACTACCAGTCAAACATTTTAGATCACTACCAGTCAAACGTTTTAGTACACTACCAGCCAAACGTTTTAGTACACTACCAGTCAAACGTTTTAGTACACTACCAGCCAAACGTTTTAGTACACTACCAGTCAAACGTTTTAGATACACTACCAGCCAAACGTTTTAGATACACTACCAGCCAAACATTTGGAACACTACCAGTCAAACGTTTTAGTACACTACCAGCCAAACGTTTTAGATCACTACCAGCCAAACGTTTTAGATACACTACCAGCCAAACATTTGGAACACTACCAGTCAAACGTTTTAGTACACTACCAGCCAAACGTTTTAGATCACTACCAGCCAAACGTTTTAGATCACTACCAGCCAAACGTTTTAGTACACTACCAGCCAAACGTTTTAATACACTACCAGTCAAACGTTTTAATACACTACCAGTCAAACGTTTTAGTACACTACCAGGCAAACGTTTTAATACACTACCAGTCAAACGTTTTAATACACTACCAGTCAAACGTTTTAATACACTACCAGTCAAACGTTTTAGTACACTACCAGGCAAACATTTTAATACACTACCAGCCAAACGTTTTAGTACACTACCAGCCAAACGTTTTAGAACACTACCAGTCAAACGTTTTAGTACACTACCAGCCAAATGTTTTAGATACACTACCAGCCAAATGTTTTAGAACACTACCAGTCAAACGTTTTAGATCACTACCAGTCAAACGTTTTAGTACACTACCAGTCAAACGTTTTAGTACACTACCAGCCAAACGTTTTAGTACACTACCAGCCAAACATTTTAGATCACCACCAGTCAAACGTTTTAGTACACTACCAGCCAAACGTTTTAGATACACTACCAGCCAAACATTTTAGAACACTACCAGTCAAACGTTTTAGATCACTACCAGTCAAACGTTTTAGTACACTACCAGTCAAACATTTTAGTACACTACCAGCCAAACGTTTTAGTACACTACCAGCCAAACGTTTTAGTACACTACCAGTCAAACGTTTTAGTACACTACCAGTCAAACGTTTTAGTACACTACCAGCCAAACGTTTTAGATACACTACCAGTCAAACGTTTTAGTACACTACCAACCAAACGTTTTAGATCACTACCAGTCAAATGTTTTAGTACACTACCAGTCAAACGTTTTAGATACACTACCAGTCAAATGTTTTAGTACACTACCAACCAAACGTTTTAGATTACTACCAGCCAAACGTTTTAGTACACTACCAGTCAAACGTTTTAGTACACTACCAGTCAAACATTTTAGATCACTACCAGTCAAACGTTTTAGTACACTACCAGACAAACGTTTTAGAACACTACCAGTCAAACATTTTAGTACACTACCAGTCAAACATTTTAGATCACTACCAGTCAAACGTTTTAGTACACTACCAGCCAAACGTTTTAGTACACTACCAGTCAAACGTTTTAGTACACTACCAGCCAAACGTTTTAGTACACTACCAGTCAAACATTTTAGATACACTACCAGCCAAACATTTGGAACACTACCAGTCAAACGTTTTAGTACACTACCAGCCAAACGTTTTAGAACACTACCAGTCAAACATTTTAGTACACTACCAGTCAAACATTTTAGATCACTACCAGCCAAACGTTTTAGTACACTACCAGCCAAACGTTTTAGATCACTACCAGCCAAACGTTTTAGTACACTACCAGTCAAACGTTTTAGTACACTACCAGCCAAACGTTTTACTACACTACCAGTCAAACATTTTAGATCACTACCAGCCAAACGTTTTAGTACACTACCAGCCAAACGTTTTAGATCACTACCAGCCAAACGTTTTAGTACACTACCAGCCAAACGTTTTAATACACTACCAGTCAAACGTTTTAATACACTACCAGTCAAACGTTTTAGTACACTACCAGTCAAACGTTTTAATACACTACCAGTCAAACGTTTTAATACACTACCAGTCAAACGTTTTAGTACACTACCAGGCAAACGTTTTAATACACTACCAGTCAAACGTTTTAGATACACTACCAGTCAAACATTTTAGTACACTACCAGCCAAACGTTTTAGATACACTACCAGTCAAACGTTTTAATACACTACCAGTCAAACGTTTTAGATACACTACCAGTGAAACGTTTTAGATCACTACCAGCCAAACATTTTAGATCACTACCAGTGAAACGTTTTAGATCACTACCAGTCAAACGCTTTAGTACACTACCAGCCAAACGTTTTAGTACACTACCAGCCAAACGTTTTAGATCACTACCAGTCAAACGCTTTAGTACACTACCAGCCAAACGTTTTAGTACACTACCAGCCAAATGTTTTAATACACTACCAGTCAAACGTTTTAGATCACTACCAGCCAAACGTTTTAGTACACTACCAGCCAAACGTTTTAGTACACTACCAGCCAAACGTTTTAGTACACTACCAGTCAAACGTTTTAGATACACTACCAGTCAAACGTTTTAGTACACTACCAGCCAAACGTTTTAGTACATTACCAGTCAAACGTTTTAGATACACTACCAGTCAAACGTTTTAGTACACTACCAGTCAAACATTTTAGATACACTACCAGTCAAACGTTTTAGATACACTACCAGCCAAACGTTTTAGTACACTACCAGCCAAACGTTTTAGAACACTACCAGTCAAACGTTTTAGTACACTACCAGTCAAACGTTTTAGTACACTACCAGCCAAACGTTTTAGTACACTACCAGTCAAACGTTTTAGTACACTACCAGCCAAACGTTTTAGTACAAAAACGTTGCTAACAGTATCAGTTCTAATGCAAGACTCATGAGAAACTCTAAGACTCAGCATTAAAAACTGCACTTGGGTGTGTGAGAAGATTTGCTGTTATGGAGGAGAGTGTTTACTGGTTAAACTGGGATTTTGATGGATTAGTTTGAAAAATGGAATGTTGAATGCCATACACAGACAGACAGTGCATTTCTGTTTGTGTTTTGGTTCAATGGTTTGGCTAATAATAAGTTTCAAGTAATAAATTAACAAATGTAACACATCTTATTCGTCACTACCAGTCAAACGTTTTAGATCACTACCAGCCAAACGTTTTAGTACACTACCAGTCAAACGTTTTAGATACACTACCAGCCAAACGTTTTAGATACACTACCAGCCAAACATTTGGAACACTACCAGTCAAACGTTTTAGTACACTACCAGCCAAACGTTTTAGATCACTACCAGCCAAACGTTTTAGATACACTACCAGCCAAACATTTGGAACACTACCAGTCAAACGTTTTAGTACACTACCAGCCAAACGTTTTAGATCACTACCAGCCAAACGTTTTAGATCACTACCAGCCAAACGTTTTAGTACACTACCAGCCAAACGTTTTAATACACTACCAGTCAAACGTTTTAATACACTACCAGTCAAACGTTTTAGATACACTACCAGCCAAACATTTTAGAACACTACCAGTCAAACGTTTTAGATCACTACCAGCCAAACGTTTTAATACACTACCAGTCAAACGTTTTAATACACTACCAGTCAAACGTTTTAGTACACTACCAGTCAAACGTTTTAATACACTACCAGTCAAACGTTTTAATACACTACCAGTCAAACGTTTTAGTACACTACCAGGCAAACGTTTTAATACACTACCAGTCAAACGTTTTAGATACACTACCAGTCAAACATTTTAGTACACTACCAGCCAAACGTTTTAGATACACTACCAGTCAAACGTTTTAATACACTACCAGTCAAACGTTTTAGATACACTACCAGTGAAACGTTTTAGATCACTACCAGCCAAACATTTTAGATCACTACCAGTGAAACGTTTTAGATCACTACCAGTCAAACGCTTTAGTACACTACCAGCCAAACGTTTTAGTACACTACCAGCCAAACGTTTTAGATACACTACCAGTCAAACGTTTTAATACACTACCAGTCAAACGTTTTAATACACTACCAGTCAAACGTTTTAGTACACTACCAGGCAAACGTTTTAATACACTACCAGTCAAACGTTTTAGATACACTACCAGTCAAACATTTTAGTACACTACCAGCCAAACGTTTTAGATACACTACCAGTCAAACGTTTTAATACACTACCAGTCAAACGTTTTAGATACACTACCAGTGAAACGTTTTAGATCACTACCAGCCAAACATTTTAGATCACTACCAGTGAAACGTTTTAGATCACTACCAGTCAAACGCTTTAGTACACTACCAGCCAAACGTTTTAGTACACTACCAGCCAAACGTTTTAGATCACTACCAGTCAAACGCTTTAGTACACTACCAGCCAAACGTTTTAGTACACTACCAGCCAAATGTTTTAATACACTACCAGTCAAACGTTTTAGATCACTACCAGCCAAACGTTTTAGTACACTACCAGCCAAACGTTTTAGTACACTACCAGCCAAACGTTTTAGTACACTACCAGTCAAACGTTTTAGATACACTACCAGTCAAACGTTTTAGTACACTACCAGCCAAACGTTTTAGTACATTACCAGTCAAACGTTTTAGATACACTACCAGTCAAACGTTTTAGTACACTACCAGTCAAACATTTTAGATACACTACCAGTCAAACGTTTTAGATACACTACCAGCCAAACGTTTTAGTACACTACCAGCCAAACGTTTTAGAACACTACCAGTCAAACGTTTTAGTACACTACCAGTCAAACGTTTTAGTACACTACCAGCCAAACGTTTTAGTACACTACCAGTCAAACGTTTTAGTACACTACCAGCCAAACGTTTTAGTACAAAAACGTTGCTAACAGTATCAGTTCTAATGCAAGACTCATGAGAAACTCTAAGACTCAGCATTAAAAACTGCACTTGGGTGTGTGAGAAGATTTGCTGTTATGGAGGAGAGTGTTTACTGGTTAAACTGGGATTTTGATGGATTAGTTTGAAAAATGGAATGTTGAATGCCATACACAGACAGACAGTGCATTTCTGTTTGTGTTTTGGTTCAATGGTTTGGCTAATAATAAGTTTCAAGTAATAAATTAACAAATGTAACACATCTTATTCGTCACTACCAGTCAAACGTTTTAGATCACTACCAGCCAAACGTTTTAGTACACTACCAGTCAAACGTTTTAGATACACTACCAGCCAAACGTTTTAGATACACTACCAGCCAAACATTTGGAACACTACCAGTCAAACGTTTTAGTACACTACCAGCCAAACGTTTTAGATCACTACCAGCCAAACGTTTTAGATACACTACCAGCCAAACATTTGGAACACTACCAGTCAAACGTTTTAGTACACTACCAGCCAAACGTTTTAGATCACTACCAGCCAAACGTTTTAGATCACTACCAGCCAAACGTTTTAGTACACTACCAGCCAAACGTTTTAATACACTACCAGTCAAACGTTTTAATACACTACCAGTCAAACGTTTTAGATACACTACCAGCCAAACATTTTAGAACACTACCAGTCAAACGTTTTAGATCACTACCAGTCAAACGTTTTAGTACACTACCAGTCAAACGTTTTAGTACACTACCAGCCAAACGTTTTAGTACACTACCAGCCAAACATTTTAGATCACCACCAGTCAAACGTTTTAGTACACTACCAGCCAAACGTTTTAGATACACTACCAGCCAAACATTTTAGAACACTACCAGTCAAACGTTTTAGATCACTACCAGTCAAACGTTTTAGTACACTACCAGTCAAACGTTTTAGTACACTACCAGCCAAACGTTTTAGTACACTACCAGTCAAACGTTTTAGTACACTACCAGTCAAACGTTTTAGTACACTACCAGCCAAACGTTTTAGATACACTACCAGTCAAACGTTTTAGTACACTACCAACCCAACGTTTTAGATCACTACCAGTCAAATGTTTTAGTACACTACCAGTCAAACGTTTTAGATACACTACCAGTCAAATGTTTTAGTACACTACCAACCAAACGTTTTAGATTACTACCAGCCAAACGTTTTAGTACACTACCAGTCAAACGTTTTAGTACACTACCAGTCAAACATTTTAGATCACTACCAGTCAAACGTTTTAGTACACTACCAGACAAACGTTTTAGAACACTACCAGTCAAACATTTTAGTACACTACCAGTCAAACATTTTAGATCACTACCAGTCAAACGTTTTAGTACACTACCAGCCAAACGTTTTAGTACACTACCAGTCAAACGTTTTAGTACACTACCAGCCAAACGTTTTAGTACACTACCAGTCAAACATTTTAGATACACTACCAGCCAAACATTTGGAACACTACCAGTCAAACGTTTTAGTACACTACCAGCCAAACGTTTTAGAACACTACCAGTCAAACATTTTAGTACACTACCAGTCAAACATTTTAGATCACTACCAGCCAAACGTTTTAGTACACTACCAGCCAAACGTTTTAGATCACTACCAGCCAAACGTTTTAGTACACTACCAGCCAAACGTTTTAGATCACTACCAGCCAAACGTTTTAGTACACTACCAGTCAAACGTTTTAGTACACTACCAGCCAAACGTTTTACTACACTACCAGTCAAACATTTTAGATCACTACCAGCCAAACGTTTTAGTACACTACCAGCCAAACGTTTTAGATCACTACCAGCCAAACGTTTTAGTACACTACCAGCCAAACGTTTTAATACACTACCAGTCAAACGTTTTAATACACTACCAGTCAAACGTTTTAGTACACTACCAGGCAAACGTTTTAATACACTACCAGTCAAACGTTTTAATACACTACCAGTCAAACGTTTTAATACACTACCAGTCAAACGTTTTAGTACACTACCAGGCAAACGTTTTAATACACTACCAGTCAAACGTTTTAGATACACTACCAGTCAAACATTTTAGTACACTACCAGCCAAACGTTTTAGATACACTACCAGTCAAACGTTTTAATACACTACCAGTCAAACGTTTTAGATACACTACCAGTGAAACGTTTTAGATCACTACCAGCCAAACATTTTAGATCACTACCAGTGAAACGTTTTAGATCACTACCAGTCAAACGCTTTAGTACACTACCAGCCAAACGTTTTAGTACACTACCAGCCAAACGTTTTAGATCACTACCAGTCAAACGCTTTAGTACACTACCAGCCAAACGTTTTAGTACACTACCAGCCAAATGTTTTAATACACTACCAGTCAAACGTTTTAGATCACTACCAGCCAAACGTTTTAGTACACTACCAGCCAAACGTTTTAGTACACTACCAGCCAAACGTTTTAGTACACTACCAGTCAAACGTTTTAGATACACTACCAGTCAAACGTTTTAGTACACTACCAGCCAAACGTTTTAGTACATTACCAGTCAAACGTTTTAGATACACTACCAGTCAAACGTTTTAGTACACTACCAGTCAAACGTTTTAGATACACTACCAGTCAAACGTTTTAGATACACTACCAGCCAAACGTTTTAGTACACTACCAGCCAAACGTTTTAGAACACTACCAGTCAAACGTTTTAGTACACTACCAGTCAAACGTTTTAGTACACTACCAGCCAAACGTTTTAGTACACTACCAGTCAAACGTTTTAGTACACTACCAGCCAAACGTTTTAGTACACTACCAGCCAAACGTTTTAGTACACTACCAGCCAAACGTTTTAGTACACTACCAGTCAAACGTTTTAGATACACTACCAGTCAAACGTTTTAGTACACTACCAGCCAAACGTTTTAGTACATTACCAGTCAAACGTTTTAGATACACTACCAGTCAAACGTTTTAGATACACTACCAGCCAAACATTTTAGAACACTACCAGTCAAACGTTTTAGATCACTACCAGTCAAACGTTTTAGAACACTACCAGTCAAACGTTTTAGTACACTACCAGTCAAACGTTTTAGTACACTACCAGCCAAACGTTTTAGTACACTACCAGCCAAACGTTTTAGAACACTACCAGTCAAACGTTTTAGTACACTACCAGTCAAACGTTTTAGATCACTACCAGTCAAACGTTTTAATACACTACCAGCCAAACGTTTTAGTACACTACCAGTCAAACGTTTTAGATCACTACCAGTCTAACGTTTTAGTACACTACCAGTCAAACTTTTAAGTACACTACCAGCCAAACATTTTAGATCACTACCAACCAAACGTATATATATATATATATATATATATATATATATATATATATCTTCCAAAGTCCACTATATAAAATCCGTTTTTTAAAGAACAGAAGCTTCTTGTTACTTTTTAAGGTGTTTTATAGGTAAATACACACTTTCCAAATTAATAGTTTGAAAAAGTTCTCTTGGCTGCTTTCGCACAGTGCATATAATAAGATGTTCCATACGTACATGCTGGTACAGAAGTTCACATCTCCAAAAAAGGAAACATACATAATAATAACAAAGTAAACACAATACAACAAATAAATAATATAAATACAGTTAAAAGTAACTTTGTAGATTAAAACCTTGGGAGCTAGTTTGGTTCCAGATCTCTAGACTAATGCATACATTCCATCAGCAGCAGACTGGAGTTAACAGAATGATGCATTGATTAGGCCTTGATTAGATTTCGATGATAACTACATTTACTACTGTGCAGCTATGAGGAGAGGTTTGAAAACCATTAAGAAAAGTATGGTATATATCAAAGCAGATATATGCAATAACCATAGCAGTGTTATTAATGCAAATTTAAACAACATCAAATACTGTGAATACTTAGAAATATAATACTGAAGTTTATGAATAGCGCTCAGCTCTGCACTCTGCCTGGTTTATTTTCATGCTGTGGTTGTAACTGTAGGGGGAGTGCGCTGATGCAGAAGTTAGTGAGGCTGTGTGTTTGGGTGCGAGTGTGTGTGTTTGTGTTTACGTGTTCGTCTGTCTGTGTGCGTGAGGGTGCATACGTGCATGTTTGTGTGTATGCGAGTGTGTGTAGTGCGTCAGGTCTGCTTTGGGGCCTCACGAGAGGAAGATTATAGCATGCTGCTTCCTGCTCTACAGGCTTCCTTCCTTCACTCTGTCTGAATTTCTACAGACTAGGTACTTTTTCTTCCAGCTTTTTAATGTAATTCCCTCTGGTGCAGCTTTCACATGCTATTCACACAATACTAGATTTCAAAGCCTCCATAGAGCAGTTTTCCAGACATGGATTAAGCCTCAGTTGCAATGTCAATAGTGAATCATCACAGGAAATGCTCCTTAAACTGGTTAAATCTGGATCTGGAAAAAAAATCGTTTTGGAAGTAATTTTACTGCTAGTAAACATGACAAGCACGTGCTACCAGCCCAAAATCACTCGTCCTTTTACTAATTATAATTAGCAATAATTTTGTATACAATGATGATTTTTACTAGTTATTTAGTTACTGTTTATTACGTAACTAGTATATATCTTCAAATTGCTAACAGTATCAGTTCTAATGCAAGACTCATGAGAAACTCTAAGACTCAGCATTAAAAACTGCACTTGGGTGTGTGAGAAGATTTGCTGTTATGGAGGAGAGTGTTTACTGGTTAAACTGGGATTTTGATGGATTAGTTTGAAAAATGGAATGTTGAATGCCATACACAGACAGACAGTGCATTTCTGTTTGTGTTTTGGTTCAATGGTTTGGCTAATAATAAGTTTCAAGTAATAAATTAACAAATGTAACACATCTTATTCGTCCGATCACTTAATATTACAAGTTCAATGAACTTACAACTTCAAGTTAACTAGGTTACATACTTTTCAGTTTAAATTAAAAACGTAAGTAACATGGTGGCCTTAGAACTTTGAGTTTAAAACCAGGTTTCTTATTTTTTAAGATCTTTTCTGTACAGTGTAGCTCTATTGATCATTCTGGACACATATAAACCCTCTTCCTCATACAACTCTGGCTGATTTAAACAGTGATAACACGTCACATAATCATATCAAACAGCATACCACTAAATCATTTCACTGGATAAATTGGTAGGGAAAGAAAAGATGGTCTATTGGACAGTTGAGAAGGAGATGCCCCTGACTGACTCAGTGTTGGTAGTTTATTTTTAATTTTGTCTAGCTATCTGACTTCACTAGTCACCTCACAGTATACTAAGAGTTGTTTAAATGGCTGCTTATACACTCATATTCACCCAAACTCCTTACTGTTGAACAGTAGTAGTAGAAGTCCAAAGGAATGTTCTGGGTACCCAGGAATGTGTGTGCATGCATGTGCATAGTGTCTGCATATGTATGTGTGTGGAGGGGGAGGTAGGGTACACTTGAATCCTGTCCCTCTGTTATCAGTGGCATTCCTGCTCCTTCGGAGGCCGGCGGTGGCTCTGGTGCTTTTATCAGGCTCCTTGCTGGTAAACCCCTCTCTTACATCTCAATCACTGTGTTCCACCCCCTCACACACACTGCGGCGGCAGGGCTGCAGCATGAGGAGCCGTTCCCTCCGCCCTTTCTACAAGGTTTCAGACCCTGACACAATAGAAGCATACCACACATACTATACATCTGACCCGAGCAGCGCTGGCATCCCTGCTTCAGTAAATTTCACTACAGGCTCTGGTGTGTAAACAGTTGTAGCTCTGAGGACTCGGCCTCATACGGCTCTCTAAAAGCAAACAGATGTTGGGGGGAGTTTTGAAAAATATTGATCGAGTTTGCAACTCAGGGCAATCAGCGTGGTCTTGAGGGGATGTGAGTGTGTGTGCGGTTGTGCAACCTAAGTGTACAAGAGTTTAGTATTTTGAACTTTCAAGACGGAAAAGTTCTGAAAACTAACACAAGCAGTCTGAAGATGATGGACTCAGAGACTGTGCAAAGTTGTTCATCTGAGCCTGTTAAAATTCCCACATTGTATGGATGCATTAAAAATCAGGCCAGCCCATTACAGCTCTGTTGTCTTGGCTGCAGTCCAAGCAAATGCGCCTTAAATATACAGTCACTGACAAACATTTCTTATATACAGTTTCAGCTGTGGTATACGGTGCTGGAACTCTTTATATTGTTATCCTTTCTGTGAAATGCATATATGTGTCTATCCACACGCAGTGCTCTAAAGAAAAATGTCTCTAAAGAAAATCACGTCTTTTTCTAAAACTATAACATTTTATAAAACTTATGTGTATTGGCCTCAGCAATTACAGCAATTTTCAACTAAATGTCAGCTTATTAGATTTTCAGTAAAAGTTGACTCAACTAAGTCAATTCCCAACTAAAAGTCAGCCTAACTCATTAGACTTTCACTATAAGTTGACTCCACTAAGTCAATTACCAACTAAAAGTCAGCCTAATTTATTAGACTTTCACAAGTCGACTCAACCAAGCCAATTTCCAACTAAACGTCAGCCTACATTATTCGATTTTCACCAAAGTAATTTTCCAAATGTCAGCGTAGTCATTTTTACTTTTAAATAAGCCAGACTAAGGTGATTTAAAGATGAGTTTAACCATGTTCATTTTCAACTAAAAGTGAGATCAACTTATTTCAATTTATACTAAAAGTCAGACGAACTAGTTTGATTTTTAACTAAACATCAGGCCAAGTCAATTTCTAACTAAATGTAAGATCAACTTAGTAAATTTTCAACTAAGGGTCAATTAATCTGATTTTAAACTAAACGTCAGTAAAACTTTGTATATTTTTAATTGAAAGTCAGCTCAACTATGCTGCATTTCCACTTAAATGTTAGTTGAACCAAGCTTTTAACTAAAAGTCAGATCAACAATGTCAGTTTTCATTGAATCGTCAGCCCAACTCGTTTTCTACAATAACTGAAGCTCTACAATAAAAAACTGTAGTCTCGTTATTATTTAGTTATTGTTTACTAAGTGACTAGTATGTATCTTCAAAATGCTGACAGTAAGTGCTAATCCAAGATTCATGAGAAACTCTGAGACTCAGCATTGAAAACTGCACTTGGATGTGTGAGAATACCTTCTAAGGGAGGAGAGTGTTTACTGGTTAAACTGTGATTTTGATTGTTAATGTAAAAAATGGAATGTTGAATGTCATATACAGACAGAAAGTGAATTTACTAAATACTAAACTTACCTTTAGTATCAAAAAGTCAGCCCAGTAAGATGTCCACTGAAAAAATCAGTAAAACTAAGCAGAAGTCATGTCAACTAAGCTGGTTTTCAATGAAAAAGTGAGTTCAACTACCTTCATTCTCAATTAAATGTCAGTGCATCTAGGTCTGGAGTGATTCACCAGCCTGAACCTGGAAATAAATAATTTTTTTTTTCATCTAAGAAGAGAAGAGATGGAGGAGTAATTACTTTGGCAACAGTCACAGTACTGAAGACAGGAGAGTGACGAAGGAGAGGCACACCATTCAACCAAATAATTACTTTCTTTCAGATTCGTCATTTAAAACACCCGTTTTTAATCTCTTTAGATCTTTCTGTTACCTTTTTTTCACTGAACGTCTAGTAGTTCCAATTCATTCGTTTCCTTTATGGTGATTTTCCAAATGGCTTGTCAGGCACTGGCCTGCTCTGTCAGCACTTCCAGTTCTTCTGGAGAGAATTTATTGTTTCTGTCTGCTTTTACAACTAGCCGAAACACAATCTGAGTGGATCTGTACACCAGTGCCCCCACAGTTCATATGAGCCTGTTAATAATGCTCTCCTGACTTCCAAACCACGCAAGCCTGTCACATCACCATGTCAAACTCGTGATCTGTGCCAGTTAGGAGCAGTTCTGTTGCACAAACCAAATAATACATTTTAAGCTTAAAGGAGCACTTTGTAGCATGACACAACCCATCTAATTCATACTTCAGACAACAGGGGGCAACACAATAACAAAAAATCCACAGTCCCTCCTCCTCCCTCTTCTATTCTTATCCGGCTGTGAATTCAGCATCAAACTACACCTCTTCACTTACCAATGTAATTCCCAACACAAGCCAAATCTTGATTTGTTTCTTTTGTTTATTGCCGAATATGGAGGTTAGAATGCTCAGACCACCACACCTCTACAAAACCATCAAAAGTGTTATGCCTTCACATTTTGTGGAGTTTGTTTTCAACGAAATCTTTTTTTACATATTGCTCCTTTAATGACTGAATAAACGGTTAAATGCAGGCGAAGGGCGGTTGTTGTCAAGCTAAAAATGTGCTTATAAAGTTATTAGACATACCACTCCTGTCATCATGATACTGTATCTGCTACTCACATTCTTGCTGTTAATGGACGACACGGCCCCTGTTCATCCTGACGGGGTCTGGTCGCTCTGTGTTTGATGCGGCGTAAGGTTACTGCATACAGCCAGAGGACAGGTCATTATAGACATTATTAAAAGGCCCGGGCTCCTCCGTATCTCCACATTTAAAGTCATCTCGAGTTTCTGAGCGCACGGTGAGGTAAGCTTATTAAAAACGGGCACGGAGCGATCTGAAGCTCCACCAGGTCACGGCTCGCTAAATATTTTCATAGGGAAACATCTCGGTGGTCCCTGGAAGTTTAAAGGCAGCGCAAAGAATAAATAAACAGCACACGCTCCAGACAGAGTTGTGGAAATGAGCAAAAGACCTACTGCGGTGTTCAGACAGGAGGGACGGAGGAGAGAACGAGAACGCTGTGCTTTGAAAGACGGGAAAAGAATACACAGACATTAATGAACTAAAGAGTGTTTTCTTTCTGCCCCGGGTGAACTGATAATACACGTACGCTTGATAATGAACTGATAATGAACGTACGCTTGTGTGCGTTCGTGTCCTCAGAAGTCTCGCTGTGCGTATGATCAGGCTCTCTTTTTTCTACTGATAGCTGTTTCTCAGTATGGTGATGGTGTAGAAACTGTAGATGCTGCTCACCTACTCATTGTTTAATTATATTTCTACTGGAATCATATTCAGAGCACTCCTGTTAGAAAGTCACAGTGACAGCACACTCCAGCCTCCCTGTGGTACCCTGGGTATCTCTGTCCACGTCTTTGAGTTATTTGTCAACCCACATAAGCCTAGGATGGGGAAGGGTCCCCTCTCTATGGGGTGTGTGCAGCTGGTCAGAAGGTGTTGTACCAGAGTTGTGTTAAACTTTTCATTTTTATGAGCTGAAAGTGAGACATCACTCTGAAAGAGGAGCTCACCTCTCCGCCACTGAGGGTCTGACGCCCTGTTCAAAACCCAAACATTCTGGTGACCTTTAGTGGAGAACAGTACAATGTGCTGTAATAATGATTCGTTATTACAACCCTGCTGTTATACTACTTTGCATCATCAGTAATAATGTTAATAGCTGTCTTCATACTTGCTGTGCCTGTCCTCGGCGGCTTTAATGTTAATTGTAGATACTGCTATGAAAATGCTAATTGAAATAGAATGAAATGGCTCACATTTCTTACTGGGACAGTCAAAGCTAGCTGTGTAATCGCCTTCTAGTATGTCCGACTACTCAGTAGGCATTGAGCAGTAGGCGAATGGCACCCGGATGACCTACTGAATCGGCAGTCATTTTTATGTATGCCTATAAGTATTGTTATCAATAATCTTTACTGGAATGTAAATGTACATGAATAAAAATAAGCTGAAATGAAATAGGAGTAACGAGACTATGTTTAAAATGTAAGGAATAGAAAGTACTGATAATGGAGTGTAAATGTAAGGAGTAGAAAGTACTGATAATGGAGTGTAAATGTAAGGAGTAGAAAGTACTGATAATGGAGTGTAAATGTAAGGAGTAGAAAGTACAGATAATGGAGTGTAAATGTAAGGAATAGAAAGTACTGATAATGGAGTGTAAATGTAAGGAATAGAAAGTACTGATAATGGAGTGTAAATGTAAGGAGTAGAAAGTACTGATAATGGAGTGTAAATGTAAGGAGTAGAAAGTACAGACAATGGAGTGTAAATGTAAGGAATAGAAAGTACTGATAATGGAGTGTAAATGTAAGGAATAGAAAGTACTGATAATGGAGTGTAAATGTAAGGAGTAGAAAGTACTGATAATGGAGTGTAAATGTAAGGAGTAGAAAGTACAGACAATGGAGTGTAAATGTAAGGAGTAGAAAGTACAGATAATGGAGTGTAAATGTAAGGAGTAGAAAGTACTGATAATGGAGTGTAAATGTAAGGAGTAAAAAGTGCAGATAATGGAGTGTAAATGTAAGGAGTAGAAAGTACTGATAATGGAGTGTAAATGTAAGGAGTAGAAAGTAGAGATAATGGAGTGTAAATGTAAGGAGGAGAAAGTACTGATAATGGAGTGTAAATGTAAGGAGTAGAAAGTACAGATAATGGAGTGTAAATGTAAAGAGTAGAAAGTACTGATAATGGAGTGTAAATGTAAGGAGTAGAAAGTACTGATAATGGAGTGTAAATGTAAGGAGTAGAAAGTACAGATAATGGAGTGTAAATGTAAGGAGTAGAAAGTACTGATAATGGAGTGTAAATGTAAGGAGTAGAAAGTTCATATAATGGAGTGTAAATGTAAGGAGTAGAAAGTACTGATAATGGAGTGTAAATGTAAGGAGTAGAAAGTACTGATAATGGAGTGTAAATCTAAGGAGTAGAAAGTACAGATAATGGAGTGCAAATGTAAGGAGTAGAAAGTACTGATAATGGAGTGTAAATGTAAGGAGTAGAAAGTTCATATAATGGAGTGTAAATGTAAGGAGTAGAAAGTACTGATAATGGAGTGTAAATGTAAGGAGTAGAAAGTACTGATAATGGAGTGTAAATGTAAGGAGTAGAAAGTACTGATAATGGAGTGTAAATGTAAGGAGTAGAAAGTACAGATAATGGAGTGTAAATGTAAGGAGTAGAAAGTACTGATAATGGAGTGTAAATGTAAGGAGTAGAAAGTTCATATAATGGAGTGTAAATGTAAGGAGTAGAAAGTACTGATAATGGAGTGTAAATGTAAGGAGTAGAAAGTACAGATAATGGAGTGTAAATGTAAGGAGTAGAAAGTACAGATAATGGAGTGTAAATGTAAGGAGTAGAAAGTACTGATAATGGAGTGTAAATGTAAGGAGTAGAAAGTACTGATAATGGAGTGTAAATGTAAGGAGTAGTAGTAAAAAGTCATCTGAAAAAATAATTACTCCAGTAAAGTATAAATAACCAACATTTATACTTAAGTAAGGTATAGAAACTGCCTAGTACTCTACCGTTTGAGCAGTACCTACCGGCTCTAATCTAGTACCTACTAACTTAGTAGACGATTTCGGACGCACCCTTTGAGTGTGTGAAGGGCAGGATGTGAAGAGTGGAATCATCAGTGCTGTATTGATAGAAGTGCTATAATTTGAGTTTGTGTCTTTCCTGGACCTCATCCCTTTTTCTTTCCTCTAACAAGTAAGCAGTTGATAGTACTTTCGTAAAGTTCCCTAAAGTATTAAAGTCAAAATTATCTCTGTCTCGTTTTCTTTCTTTCTTTCTCTGTCTCCCTCTCTCTATCCCTCTTTCTGTCTCTCTCCCTCTTTGTATCTCTGTCCCCCTGCTCTTTCGCTTAGTCTCTAATTCTCTCTCTTTCTTTTTCTCTCACTCCCTCTTTCTTCTACCTCTGTTGTCTTCTTGTCTTTGCTGTTTCTGTCTTTGTATCTCTCTCTCTCCCTCTTTATATTCCTCTCTCTTTATCTCACTCTCTCTCTCTCTCTCTCTCTCTCTTTCTCTTTGTCTCACATGCTCATTCGTGGGCAGACAGATGTAGAGAATTCTCTGTAGGTGTTCTTTTGGTTGGGGTGGGATTATGTGAGGGATATAAGTAGCTGTAGATAAAGAGATAAAGACCACCACTCATACCACACACACACACACACACACACACACACACACACACACACACACACACACACACACACACACACACACACACACACACACACACACACACACACACAGCCTATTGATACTGTCCATAGAAAAATGTGTATTTCTGAAATAGTAACTTTGCAGGAGAAGACAGGAACGTTCTTAACATATAGTGTCAGTTAATCTAAAGTGATTTTACTGGAACAGATATTGGAGCATTGCTATCGACCCGTTCATCCTGAACTGTTCAATGTTTTCTTCCCGTAAACAGCAGCGGCTGTGTTCAAATAACTTTTTATTGCTGGTCAGTGACAATACAGTACACAGTCTGTTCATTTGTGACTATCGTGATCAAACATACACACATATTCACACAAACATACAGATACACCAGTATATACACACATGCGTTAACAGAAAAGAACAAACGAACAAAAACATCTACACAGACTCACTCTCGGCCAGCGTATCGTCCTCAGCGTGTCCGTTAATGTCAGTCTGCTCATCTGTCTTTCCATTCAAGCTGGAGATAGAGATCTGTCCATTCTTCTGCAGCTGCTGTAGAGGAAACACAACACTGCTTACACACTCACACGCACAATGCAGTAATGAAGTACATGCAGTTTTTCACTCGTTTATACTTTACAATAAAGTGTTTTTTCTACATTGCTTTCTGAAATATACTGCAAACAACTGTAATGCTACTTCAAGACTTGCATCACAATAAATTATTTTTTCTGAAGTTTAGCAAGTGAGAACAGACAATACAGACAGAATCTGTAGTCCGAAATCAACAATAATAATAATAATAATAATAATAATAATAATAATAATAATAATAATAATAATAATAAGAAGAAGAAGAAGAAGAAGAAGAAGATAAATTCAACTTTTTTTGATGTTTTACAAACTGCATTGCACTAAATCCAATAAAATCGTCCCATTTATGCTTACTCCATAATGAAACATGTCAGTGTTCTTTAAGTACTGGTGATATCCATCATTCACTCAGAAAAGCACATCATTTATAATAATAGCAATAAAATATGCTCATACTGCTCAACCCTAGTTTAATCCCACCACTGAAGTGAACGTCCAAGCTATAATGTTTTGACCCTCTGAATGTCCAGATTATGAGGTTTTGAGCCACTGAACGTCCAAGCTATGAGGTTTTGACCCGCTGAATGTCCAGGGTATAAGACTTAGACCTGGCCTGTCTGAGGTAATCTTGAGGAAAATTGAGGGCATTTTATCTCATATAAATAGAGTCAGAATCTGTTGGAGTGGGAGCTTTCACCTGTTTTAGCTCTTTGCCAATAATCCTAACCCTAACGCTAACCTCACCCATCACTGACAAGATTTTAGAATGAAGATGCTGTAATTTCTTGTAGAGTTTCTTAAAATCACATCCCAGAAGTTTGGATGGTGAGTGAAGTTGTAAATATTTACATAAATGGAATAAACAACCAAAGTAATGAAAACACACAAGAAGATACTTGTGTTACAAAGTGCATTTAAATGCGACTAAAGTAAAAATGTAATGCTTTAATAACATTTTCAATCATTCTCACAGCAACATTCTCACATGCAGTTTCATTATCAGACTGCGCATATCTGTCTGTTAAATATCTGCAGCTGCAGAACAGGCCAAACCCACAGCTAATTACACTGTAATGCACTCTGTCACACCACTCAAACTCTCAGACCTTTTTAATTCCATACAAGTTCCATTCCACTGTACTTCAGAGAATAAACAGATGACTGGAGTTTTTTTTATTAATTTTTGGCTCTTGATATTTTGCAGGTCCATTATTATAATGACGTATACACAGCACTTTTTTAATGTAGACATAAAACACAACTGAGCTTTAAAACTGGAAATAAAATGGTGCTCCCTAAATGTGTCTTGGTTTGAGAAATTTGCTAACAATGCTAAGAGTATAACGATTCTAAAACAATACTGAGAAATCTGAAAATATTCAATATTGAAAAAAGTTTTCAAGTAGTAACTATTTAGTAGGTTGAACTTGATGCTTATGATGTGTTTGAATGGCATTGGAATCTGTTAAACACCAATTGTCCCATTTATAAATTGTGCTTTTACAACTGGTAAACTTGGGACTGCAGATGATACGCGACATTTAACTGCTTACATGAGTGAAAAACCCTAGACTTGCAGTGAATGCGGAAAAGTATGTATTGATGCACTTCTATTAGATACATGTGCTTTTTAACATAGCAAAGGACTGTATTCTTCAGACTTCTGTGCCTTCTGTGATAGGAGTATCTAAGAACAAGCACCTGAACCCAGTATTTACTGTTTAACCATTTAGTATATGCAATCTTCCAATTAGTGCCAAATGCAGCATTAGTTTCAGAGTAAATGTCTAGACATACACTGCTGTGGAAAAGTCTTAAGTTTCTAAGCTCATTGTTTAATAATGAGTATATTTCCACCAATATAACATCAGATATCATTAGAACAGATATCAATAAGAATAAATACAATAAGAAGTGGCATAAATATTTTATTTTAAAAGAAGTAGATCATATCTTGAGCTCCAGTTAGAAGAACAAAGTTTAGTTCCAGATTTCTCCTGGACGTCCCAGACATTGTATGAATTTAAAGAACGATGGTCAAGGACCAGCAATCTTAATCTAATCTAATGAAGCACTGAATAGTCAAAGAAGGTATTAGATGACTTTTCCACGAGGAAAATTTGAGAAAGGGTTAAAGAAACACAGTCACGTGTAAAACCACTACTTATTGTATTAATACTATTTGAATATTTAAAAAATAAAAGTGTTTTGCTGAGCAAATAAGAGTTTCCTGTCTGGAAAAATAGCTTTTTAAGTACAATAATGTCCCCAAGTGCCTAAAACTTTTTACAGAGTACTGTATATTGTTGTCTTCTTTTCATTTTGAAGGGCAGAGAATTAAGCAGTCCAATTGTTTTCTTTTGTTTATAAATCAGCTAAACTGCTTTATAAGTTCACAAGGATATTCATCACTGTTCAAACAAAAACATGAATCTTCATTTTTAGTGATTTAGACTTTTCTAACGTTGTTGAGCCTAGCGTCTGTCCTCTAAATTGTGTATAAAATTTATGATGAACAGACCAATAGAACTCCTCCAGAATTGCTTTAAATAAAATAATTTTACATTGACTTACATTAAAAGTTAAGAATGTTTCCACTCCCCCTGTAATGTCACTATACTTTTCAGCTGATCCAGAAAATTCCACCAAGAGAATTAAGTTTGACAAATTAAAACTTTAGATCAACATTATGTAAATACATAAATCCAAAAACTGTATAAAGTTTAAAGAACCTCCACATAATGTAACAGCTCTAAAGCACTTTTTCTAAGTTTTTTTCTGGAATCTTACACCAAAGACTGTATATCTTCTCTCTAAGTAGATTAGGCTAGACAAACGGATGAAAGGACAGATAGAGATGGATGGGTGAATGGACTTTATTGATCCCCGAGGGTAAATTTCATCCACTCTTCACGTCTTTCAGTTTACTCACTTTTGGCAACAACTTTGTTGATGTAATATATTTTATTAATGTGAAAATGATGTACACATTTGAATCAAAGTAACTTTAATGCTTTGCATGTTTGACTGTGTGTGTACATCAGACAGATGTGCTCAGTCTCACCCAGGCCTGCTTCAGATTATCTGCATGTCATAAAACCGCATGCATTGCTTTAATTAAGAATGATGCTCCCCATAACTCCAATTACTGCATACTCCAGTACACCCTTCAACCCTCTCTCCTTTCTCTCCTTTCTATCTCCTTCTTTCTTTCTCTCTCACTCTCTCTTTACTCTGTTGACCTCTCTTCCTTACATTATCCTGTTCTTTTCCTGGCTGGGCCGTCTGTACTGACACAAGCACAATGCCTGTCCAGCTCTGGCTATTGTCGGAAGGCAAAGAAATGCCTACAGCACTTACACACACACACACACTTCCCAGAGGAGGGTTTAATCAAAGTAATGGATCAGGCTAGGCTCCAAAAGGAAGACGCCTCTTGAGAAGATCCCACCAAGGAGCCAAGCCGCCCTGTTTAAAGAGCTTGCCTTTTCTTTCTTCAGTCTAAAAGCTGGAATAAGGAGTTTGGGTTGGGTTTTCTTCACAGATTAATTCTTTCTTTAACTGACTTTTACTATAACTCACTATACCAGACTACACTAACTATAACACACTGACTATAACTCATGATAACTCTTCATAATCTCTATGACTCACTATAACTCACTATAACTCATTACACATTATAGCTCACCGTAATCGACCATACTCACCATAACTAACTATACCCATTATAACTCATTATTACTGACTATACACATTATAACTCATTATAATAGACTACACTCACCATAACTCACTATACCCATTATAATTCATTATTACTGACTATACACATTATAACTCACTAAAATCGACTATACCCATTATAACTCATTATTACTGACTATACACATTATAACTCATTATAATAGACTATACTCACCATAACTCACTATACCCATTATAACTCAATATTACTGACTATACACATTATAACTCACTAAAATCGACTATACCCATTATAACTCATTATTACTGACTATACACATTATAACTCATTATAACAGACTATACTCATCATAACTCACTATACCCATTATAACTCATTATTACTGACTATACACATTATAACTCATTATAACAGACTATACTCATCATAACTCACTATACCCATTATAACTCATTATAACTGACTATACACATTATAACTCACTATACCCATTATAACTCATTATTACTGACTATACACATTATAACTCATTATAATAGACTATACTCACCATAACTCACTATACCCATTATAACTCAATATTACTGACTATACACATTATAACTCACTAAAATCGACTATACCCATTATAACTCATTATTACTGACTATACACATTATAACTCATTATAACAGACTATACTCATCATAACTCACTATACCCATTATAACTCATTATTACTGACTATACACATTATAACTCATTATAACAGACTATACTCATCATAACTCACTATACCCATTATAACTCATTATTACTGACTATACACATTATAACTCATTATAATAGACTATACTCACCATAACTCACTATACCCATTATAACTCATTATAACTGACTATACACATTATAACTCACTATAATAGACTATACTCACCATAACTCACTATACCCATTATAACTCATTATTACTGACTATACACATTATAACTCACTATAATCGACTATACTCACCATAACTCACTATACCCATTATAACTCATTATTACTGACTATACACATTATAACTGAGTGTATGAGTTTATATACAAGGATATTTACCTAATGAAGTGGTTGGTTGGAGTGTAGATATATGGGACATATGCACAACCTAGTGTGTCCCATATGTATTATATTATATATATAGTAGATATGTCCTTAGAATAAGAAGTCTTTGTTTAAACTTGAATTTGCAAAGTCAGGGACATTTTTTGGTTCCGTAGGTTACGATGTTAAGCCTTTTATGTCCTGAAAATGTATAAAAAACAACACACACATACAAAGACACACACACACACACAGCTATGACATTGGACCAGCAGGTGTCCTTTTGACCCCATATGGCTTCTGACCCCCGGGACCATCTCATGACTATCATTCCCCACATTCCAAAGTCCCTCTGTGGAATTCCAGAGCATGATGGGGACAGCCCCACCCAAACTCTCTCACCACACCCAACCAACCCCTAAGACCACCTCCTGTCCTACAAGCAGCCAGCTCAGAGTTGCCACACACACACTGAAAGAGCCCATATCTATCTATCACTGGGTTTTCTCTGAATGAGAGTTCTATGTATACTGTAAACATTTTTTTAGTTTGAAATGTACAAACACACTTTCCAGTCTATATGTGACCACTGAACTCCAAAACAGCCTGTTCTAAATTCACGGTGGTCGTGAAGTCTTATCTAAGTAATTTACATTGGGCCGCTCGTTCAGCTAACCGCAGTTTAGCCCCGTTCATTGTGGAATTATATACCCATCATAACTCACTATAATCGACTATACTCACCAGAACTCCTTATACTCATTATAACTCACTATAATCGACTATACTCACCATAACTCATTATACCCATTATAACTCACTATAATCAACTATACTCACCATAACTCATTATACCCATTATAACTCACTATAATCGACTATACTCACCATAACTCACTATACCCATTATAACTCACTATAATCGACTATACTCACCATAACTCATTATACCCATTATAACTCACTATACCCATTATAACTCATTATTACTGACTATACACATTATAACTCACTATAATCGACTATACTCACCATAACTCACTATACCCATTATAACTCATTATTACTGACTATACACATTATAACTCACTATAATCGACTATACTCACCATAACTCACTATACCCATTATAACTCATTATTACTGATTAGACATATTATAACTCACTATAATCGACTATACTCACCATAACTCATTATACCCATTATAACTCATTATTACTGACTATACACATTATAACTCACTATAATCGACTATACTCACCATAACTCATTATACCCATTATAACTCACTATAATCAACTATACTCACCATAACTCATTATACCCATTATAACTCACTATAATCGACTATACTCACCATAACTCACTATACCCATTATAACTCACTATAATCGACTATACTCACCATAACTCATTATACCCATTATAACTCACTATACCCATTATAACTCATTATTACTGACTATACACATTATAACTCACTATAATCGACTATACTCACCATAACTCACTATACCCATTATAACTCATTATTACTGATTAGACATATTATAACTCACTATAATCGACTATACTCACCATAACTCATTATACCCATTATAACTCATTATTACTGACTATACACATTATAACTCACTATAATCGACTATACTCATTATAACTCATTATTACTGATGAGACATATTATAACTCACTATAATCGACTATACTCACCATAACTCACTATACCCATTATAACTCATTATTACTGACTATACACATTATAACTCACTATAATCAGCTACAGTCATTATAACTCATTATTACTGATTAGACATATTATAACTCACTATAATCGACTATACTTACCATAACTCACTATACCCATTATAACTCATTATTACTGACTATACACATTATAACTCACTATAATCGACTATACTCACCATAACTCACTATACCCATTATAACTCATTATTACTGACTATACCCATTATAACTCATTATTACTGACTATACCCATTATAACTCACTATAATCGACTATACTCACCATAACTCACTATACCCATTATAACTCATTATTAACTCACTATACCCATTATAACAAATTTACATTGGGCTGCTCGTTCAGCTAACCGCAGTTGAACCCCATTCATTGTGGGATGTTTTTATGGCGGGTGGTCTGTATTAGAGTTATTGGAGTGAAAGATGTGGAGAAAACTGTTTTGCTGTGTGAGGGGTAGCCAGAGATTTGAGGATGGTCAACTGTTTTTGCTACATAATATCACACAAATGTAGGTGTGTGGAGGTGGCTGGTGTAAGAAGTGTAAGTGCTCAGTGCAGACGTGGGAATGTTTAATTTTTAGGTACATAATGTATCCCAATATTTATGCACGGATGGCAAATATATTCAGACTGCCTATTTAGTTACAATCATAAGTTTAAAACACTCTAGCTAAAATAAAGGTCTTGCAGCCACACTTGCTTGCCACCAACACACACACTCACACACACATGTCTCTGTGTCACTGTAGTATTTTCCTAGCAAACGCTTGTGATTTATAAAGGGCCAGAACCTCGTTAAAGACTTTATTTGCAATGGCAGTCGTTAAACCCGCTGAATAAAATCATACCAAACCAAATCAAATCTTTTTAACAGTGCTTTAAAAATCAGTACTGTCTCGCCAGACGACAGCTTATAACAAGAACTTCTCGGGACAATCATGAGCGATTCTGGGCTTACTGTGGGAAAGTAGATTTATTAGTGTGGGAACAAAATGTGAACACTTCTAAAGCAATCCAGTGCCTTGTGAAGGTAAAGGTGTGCTCGCCAACCTTGACAGCAATTTACTGTGTTAGTGATATTTTTTAGTTACAGAGCAAATCCTTTCTTAAAGATTAGTTATATATTACAGTTATAGGGATAAACCCATCAGTGTTCTTGGGACTCCCAAAAAATACCGTTCGCCAATTACATTTCAGTGCAATCAACCAATAGCCAATAGTGATAATGGGTGTGGCTGGACCGTTATGCTGCATTCTCATAAATAAACGTCACCCCATAGTGGCTGACAGGAGCATAAAACAGTGCAAACACCAACATTGTGACAGCATTACCGGTGAAAACAGGTGATTATCAGTGGACAGCTTTAGTAGTGTACACTGTTTAATCAATGTGGAATAAGGCAGGAGGATGCTCTTGTGTAACACTGCGTTCAACAGGACTTCAACAATGAGGTGTTTGGCGTTCATGTAGGGGTGGGCAATATGGCCCTACAATATATCACGATATTTCATGGTATTTTTGCGATAACGATACTCTTGGCGATATGACAAAACATTGAATTAAAAAAATATATTTAAAGAATTTACTACTGCAACAAAATGAAAATTAAATTTTATTATTGCATACGATATGATATGGCACACCTCTAACTGAGGTATTAAAAAATACAAGAATTCATCAGATTGTAGCAGAAGTCTATGATCCAGAATGTCTCGATACTAGATAATGCACACCAAATATCTTCATATATCCAGGACTGAAGTAAAATGAATAATACTTTACAGATAAAATCTGTCTCTAGTAGATATATAATGGGAAATGAGAAAAGTGTGAATTTTTCTTTTGCTAAAAACAGTAAAAAGTAGTACCTGATGTGATAATTAGGGATGGGTGATATTTCAGAGTGTTATATCGTTTAAAATATTCAAAGATGTTGGCGATATTATTGTGTACGATATGATATGGCACATCCCTACGTCCATGGTTCCCAAATAAATCAGCATCAAGTTTACTGCAGTTTTCTGAACTTGGACAGTTCTGGAATGTTGCTGCATTCAGTGGCTGAATATTCAGTTGCATCCGCCACAAATATGTGAACACAGCGTCAGCGTCATCTTTGCTCTTTCTGCTGTCTTCTGATACTGACCGTGCCTGATTCAGCAATGCCGTATTAAGTTAATAGTGTTAAAAATCTTTGTTTCTCCGACAAGGCACGTTAACTTTACTGATTTTAGTAGCTTTGTCTGACTCATGACATGATTAAAAACTGCCAGACTATCAGTTCATGCGAGGCCCAAAGTTTTAATGCTTCAGTCAAACGCCCAAACGTCTGCATTTCCATCTAGTGTTTGAAGAAGGAACTGCAGTGTGCTGTGAGCCAGGGGCCTCATGCAGGACTGCAACAACCCTAACATACTTCATATATTGTACGTCATTGATCAACAGTGTTAGAGAAATATCGGCACATCACATATTTGGCTTGAAAATCACCCTATATATATATATATTTAAATATGCTATGCTTAAATATTAAAATTTGAATGCTACATTCAATACATAAACATTGATTATGTAGGAAATTTGCAGTAGTGTGTTTTCTGTAGAGCACATGTTAACTCATTTTTGCCTGAACAGTGACTGTTCTGGAAAGATCTACTTCTCTATTACTGCCTAACTGACCACCCAGGTGGACGCAAGGTTTATTAACAGTTACTGAGAAAACAATGATGTCTGATTGGTCAGCCAGAGTGTGAGTAAACATTAGAATTGCAACACGTCCACACAAGCCCCCCATTAGCTAAATAAACACATGCAAACACACACACACACACACACACACACACACTGCTGCCACACTCAGTTCCTGACAACTGTGTCACATAAGGAGAGACAGCCTGAGTGCATGTGTTTAAACAGGCTTCATCTTTATGGCACCAATCTTGCTGAAAAAGAGGTTCGCAAAGAGACACGATGTGTGGTCATTATTTGTGTTTGGTGACAGCCATTTGTGTGTGTACTCACAATCAGCTTTACAGCTGCCCTTGTGTGCAGTCTGAGCCTGGTGACTGTTCATAGAAAAGGCTAACGCTTACTCTGTACATTGCCTTTTCCACATCACTATTAAGTTACTTGTCCATCAGGGACATTCGTCCAGGCCTAGTCTGTAAGCTAGTCAGGAGTGGAGTCTTTTTTTTAATTCAGCTAAATTTGCAGACAAAGGCTTATTAAAACTTACATGGAACTACAGTTGTATGCAAAAGTTTGGGCACCCCTGGTCAAATAACATGTTTAATAGATGTTCTAAGCAAAGATAATTCCACATTCTCTGCACAGTTGGTGCATAGTTACTGTTGATTTGCTGCATTGAACATACTGCACATTGTTTTATTTATTAACTCAGCAAATAAATAGAAATCCTGCACTAAAATTTGTCTTTACTTATTTGTGTTTACTTATTTTCGTGTACAAAACAAGCAAAACATGTACAATGTATACAAATTACTGCATTTAACTGTATATATGTCGATTCAGCCTAAGGCAGTTTAGTCACCCGGACCCATTTACAACGAGGCTGTAAAGAATGCTCATTTTTACTGTCAGAAATACCCCAAAACTCTTAATGTGGGCCTCTAGATTCTAATCAGCCCACCCTCTCAGGATGAGGTAAGCAGAGCTCCTTCCAGTTCAAACCCCAAATCAACTTAGATGATGTCATTCTACGTACACTAAGAGCAACAGCCTCTCTCTGCATTTATAAAGCACTCAAATAAAACAAAGCTCCGTGTGCAGTGGCTCTCCAGGGAATAGCTTGGTCAAATTAGCCAAGTGTGTGATAACAAAAGGCTTCTGGAAATAGTTTGGGTAACTGTCAGGTAGTGATCATGATGTTTTGATTATAGCTTATATACAGTCCACATATCCCCTGTTTTAAATTCATAATGGTTGATTTCAGGTATTTATATATAACTGCCCAACTGACTGTACCATAAAGTGATGGGGAGTGTTGCAGTACTGCAGACAGTCAACTCAGTTGAATCCCTCACCACTCACTGATGCTTAAGTTTATTAGTAACTACAACAGCTGTGTGCAAAACATTTGGGCATCTGGGTTGAGCTTTTAAGTGAAAATATGTGAACTGTTGAGCTTCTAAGTGAAAATATGTGAACACATCCTCTACAGAGAACACACTTATGCTCATTTTGAGATAAGATAATCTTTTATTAGTCCCACAGTGAAGAAACTTACAGTGTTACAGCAGGAAAGGGACAGCAAGACACTCAGCACACAAATAGATAAATAAAGAGTATATAACAATATAAATAATGAAAGTCCATGGAAATGTATTGCACACTGTTATGTTACATTGGCAATAACCCTAACCTAACCCTAACCCAATTCTATATCTTACTTTGTGATTTGTGTTCACTTATTTTCACTTAGCCATATGTGAGAGAGTTACTACCTGCTTCTAAATGCCAATTCCACCATTCATATATATATATATATATATATGTGCACTACCGCTCAAAAGTTTGAATGAAAGTTTCTTGTTTTCAATGGAGTATCTTCCTTCCTTAACACAACAATGGACTGACGGGTCTCTAAAGAAAGTTGTTTCTTTCTGGCCATTTTGAGCCGGTCAGCAAGCCATCAACTGCTGATGCTTCAGATACTAAACCCTTTTACAATTGAGCAAGAGTGTCCTAACAACCAATTAACCCAATAACATCCTTAACTTGGATTGGCGGCCGTACCAGGAGATTTAGACAGAGGACTGAAAATTGCTGATAATAGGGCTATATGCAAATAAGCCTCTATACAAAAATAGGCTTTAATACAAATTCTTTAAAAATCATCTGATACACTTAAATTAAAATGTAAAAAATTGTTTGTGAATTGCATGAAAATGGCATGAAATGAAATTCTAAAGTGATCCTAAACTTTTAAGCGGTAGTGTGTATATTTATATATATATATATATATATATATATATATATATATATATATATATATATATATATATATATATATATATATATATATATATACTGTTGTCCTGTATATGCTCTATATATTTATTCTGGTTTTACATATTGTATGTTTTACACTGCACTCTGTATAGTCCTGTATAACATGCTGTTGTTGTGTGGTGCAGCAGAGAGCCATTTCGTTCTAATGTATATACTGAGGAATGAGTTATACTGAGGAATGAAAAACCTTTGTTATTATAATAGAGCTATTGGCCGTGTGACCGGGAGATCAATTCCAGGTAAGCTATCCATGGCTGGAATGGTGGGTAAGGCCTTCCCTCTCCCTCTCCCTCAAAGGTGTGCTGCACTAGTTGGGAACGCCACGGCGCTATTAGGAAATGTGAGTGAGGCAAGAGTAAACAGTACAGCACACAGAGGGAGCCACTGCGTTGTTGAAAATTTCATGTGCCGTGACCAGTTTAGAGTTCTAATGTTTATTAGTGTTGCTGTTTGCTTTGGTAACGCTTTTATAGCAAGACTCAGATACACAGTGGGAGTGCATTATAATTCTTCACTGTTTCTCTGCCAATTTGTGTGTGTGTGAGTGTGCATGTGTGTTTAAGTGTGTGTGTGTGTGTGTGTGTGTGTGTGTGTGTGTGTGTGTGTGTGCATCTAACCAGGGTGAGTGATAAGAACAAACTGGATTCCTGAGTCCTGCACAGCTTCACAGGTTTTACATTTATGGCGTTTAGCAGATGCTCTCATCCAGAACGAGTCTACTTTTAAAAGTGGTTTGTTGTTCACTCAGAAAATGTATCCAAGCTAGTACAAACAGGTTAGAGTGCAAACTACCCCTCAGCTCTGACTCTGCCAGACACAGAAAGCCAGTGCTGATACAGAGAAAGACATAGCATAAATGCAGTATATCATCGCTGTCCAATGTATGCTGTCTATTTTTGTCAAATTTCATTTTTTCTACATTATTTAAACACAACAGTTGCTGTTTATATGACATGAAAATTTCATGATGAACGGACCAATAGAAGTGCTCCAAAATAGCTTGGAAAATGTTCTGGTTCTATTGACTTAAATTGAAAGTATAGACAGTTTTTGTCCTCTCATTGCCATTTTATAAATATTTGTTTTTTATTGGACAGCAATGATATGCAATGTATTCCAATAAGCTCTTTCAAGAAATGACTGAGTAGTTCTAAAATAAAATCAAGATGTTTTTGAGCAGTCCAGAAACTGAGAAAGCAGAATTTTTTCCAAGCTATTTTAAAGCATTTGTATTGGTCCACTCATCATGAAGTCCTCCCACAATGTAAACAGCAGCTGCTGCATTTAATTGATGTACAAATAGAATAATAGAAATCGGCAAGTAAAGATACATGTTTTCCATTGGACAGCAACAACGTATAACATTCTGTGTATAACATATCAAGTTCTAACAGACAACTTTTAGATACTTTATAGATACTTTACTTCTAATGCAAGTCAATGGAAACAGACGTAAATCTGTACCATTTATTTTGGTTCACTCATGAAATTAACATACTATGTAAAGGGTGTATTGAAAAATGAAGATAGAAAAATACAAGGTTTTGTTTTGACAGCAGTGATGTCTAAAATACTTCTACTACTAGTGTATCCCTGCTGTTGAAACAACTCCCTGTATCTCCTTATTTGTTTTTGACATTTATATAATTTGTCGATATAAAGTATATATACTGTCAAAATAACCAAAAGGAATGTCTCCAAATTACATGGTCTGAATAAATTGACTACATTGACTTTACTTCTTTTGTAAAGTTACAATTTTGTTTTTGTTCCATATTTGTAGTAATAATACCAGCATTTTACGTTATTAATATTATCCATCATATTATATATATATTAATAATCCTGTAACACAAAACTGCTCACTCTGCTGAGCTGTTCACCTCCCAGTACCCTGCCTCTCAACCAGTGACCTGATATCACAACATTAACCTCACAAGAACACCATCATATTAAATTCATGAGAGCGTGTATAAAAGTGCATTCACTTTTCCAACCTCTCTTTATTCCAGGCTATTGTTGCTATTGTTTAAGACTAGTGTATGTAAATTAGCTATGTTCTGGTTGGCTGCTCTGTAAAGACTCTGAAACAGTCTTTGTAATGTCAGTGTGAGTGGGCGGGGCCAAACTCATTCAGATATATGTAAATGTATTGATACTTGGTGACCTTAAACATACTCATAAGAAAAGCATTAAACAAATAAAACATGTCTGCAAAAATAAGTTTTTCATTCTGAAAGCCAGTAACAGGTATCATACTTCAGGCTGTTCTCTGAAGTGCTGGCCTACATCAACTCATATTTCACAAACGGTCAGTCATACGCTTAGTACAGGTTAAATCCTACTAACACATTCATTAGTCTAATCTCTCCTTAACGTTTGTTTCTGTGCAAAATTAAGAGGATCTGAGATGGAGAAATCTCTAAGCTGGCCATAACGGTCTGTGACCTCTTTCGGCACTGTAAAGGACATTTTAAGGTCAGTCAAAACGTTTTTGCACTTCAGGGAGACTGCCCCCTACTCTGGATCACTGTATGAGTGACTGCAAACCTGAGAGAAGAGCTGACCAACTGCAGAGTAACTAGAGAGAAACATAGTCAGAACAAAGATTCGTAAACAGAATCAGGTCATATTAGCACAATTTATTATATCTCATCATTAAACAGAAACAATTTGGGTAATTTAAGGGTAGTGACGTTTATCTCTAAATAATCACCTTGTTTTAATTACAGCACAGTGCACCAGCAGGGAAAATTATATTATCATAGTAAACCAAAAATCCCTTGCATCTCCAAAAAGTTACAGTCCAATGAAAACCATGCATCCAACTTTTTAGATTTTTTGTTGTGTGATTTGTGTAAATATTTTTTAATGAATAGACCAATAGAAATGGTCTCCAAAACAGCTTACAAAAAATCTGGTTCCATTGACTTACATTGAAAGTAAATAAGGTTTTTATCCTCTCCTGTAAATTTACCATTTTGGAGATATTTGTTGTTCTTTGGTCATTGACAATATACTGTTTACTTCCCAGCACCCTGTACCATCAATACAAGCCATAAAACTGCCTGTTTAAGAATTATTGTTTCAGTATTGTTGAGAGAATTACCTCATTTACATATTCAACTCTTCAGCCTATAGTAGTTTGGCTCTGCCTATTCATACTAATGTTGTAAGTAATGTTTCAGACACTTCCTCCCATAAATCTTTCAATCAAAATCTAATTTTCCTGTTTTTTCTTATGTATCTTTCCATTCATAAACTCATGAACTCTTATCATTACTTATTAATACATAAACATATGACATACAAAGTCTTAATGCATATGAATACATATTAATGTAAGGAAACTTTGATCTGGCGGCACAGTGGTGTAGTAGTTAGCACTGCAATCTCACAGCAAGATGATCCGGGTTCGATTCCTGGTCCGGGCCGTTCTGTGTGCAGGCCGTCCCTGTGCTTGAGTAGGTTTACTCCAGGTACTCCGGCTTCCTCACACAGTTCAAATATATGCATGTTAGATTGATTGGTCACTCTTAATGGCTGTAGGTGTGAGTGTGTGCGTGAGCGTGAACATATGTGTTGGATGGACAGGTGACTTGTCCATGGTGTACCCCTCCTTTGCCTTATGATGCTGGGATTGGCTCCAGCTGCCTTTGACCCCAACTAGCGGCATAAAGTGGAAGATAATGGATGGATTTTTTTCTGAGCAACTATGGATCATTTACGTTGATTCATTTGATTCATTTAACGTTTGCACAATACAAAAGGCAGCTAATGTGCAAAATAAAAGTTTTGATATAACAGCAATATTTACTGTAAGAAATGGCAATGTATTCAATATTTCTTATTATGAGCTGTGAGAATACAGTTCAGCATGTTAGCTCTGTAACATCTGGACTCTTATTGTGAAGGTGGGGCTATCCTATAGCCGTGTCTTATTAGATTAGGTTGTGCATTGTGTTAGGCTAATGTTGGCAGCCAAGTAAGCAGGAGGTAGCTAGTCCTACAGTGAATTGTTAGAAAAATTAAATTCTACAGTGGAGGTGTGACCAATTACAGCCCTTAATAAAGCACAAGAACTTATACAGTCTTCTTCATAGCAGTGAACACTACAAGAGAATAAGATTTCAACCTATTTCTAGATTATTTTTTCTAGTTTGAAGTCATTTTTTTAAACATAGATAATTTTGCTTGTTTCAAGAAAAACATGCTTGATGAAAGTACAATAAGCCACTGAAGGAATCACTAATTTACAAAGATTCATATGGTATATCTCATAATGGATATATTGATTAGACTTAAGATGATACCAGATTAATATTATTTTTTTGCAGTTTAGTAGTAATAGATCAAAATGATATTAGTATTTTAACTTTTATCTTGGTATTGGTTAGTGAAGGATGGGGCCAAAGCTTGCGCACAGCTAAAACAATTTCCAATTTCTGTTGCTAACAGCTGTCATTGAGTTTTGCAAACACACATTACATTCTCTAATTCACTTCTGACCTCTTCCTTCTCAGCTCCGTATGCTTGAGCATCAGGGGTTTTCTTTGGAGAGTTCCATGAGAAAGCAGAGAGCCATAAACAAGCAATGAAGCTCTTATTCAGAGCGTAAACTCAACCCACACTTATCCCAATTTCCTCAATCTATTTAACCTCCATTTGGATTTCAGAACACTACTCTACTCATCCAGAACACAAACATGCTAGTGAAGCCACCGTGACCACAGACCCCACACATCACACCCTTCTACACGAACACAGATGTGAGCATCCAAACCAATTCAGACTGTTTTAGCTTAGACAGACCCTTCAAGCTGCTGTAGGGTAATGTGTAACTGCTGTAATTACAGTGTACAAAACACAACAAAAAACCCTTGAAAGGAAACCATTACGCTTTTCTGGTTTTCTCTTTCCTTTAGTGTTATAAAGTTATAAAGCTCAAAGTACATGCCAGATGGAGAAATTTTCTACCACAGAAACCAGCTGCCTGAAACCCCTGTTTGGAATTCCAGCTTTTTTCTCTGTTACAAGATGATGTCATCTTGTAACAATCTTTATTGCTCACCTACTGGCAATTGGCACACCCTCTCACAAAATGCTCAGAGAGCTAAAAGAACCAAGAAAACTTACCAGCCTGAAACATCCTTCTCCTGTCTAGCTTGCGAAGTTGGATCTTTCTAGGTAACTCTACCAGACTCAGACTCAGCCAGTGTCGTACTCTCACTCAAACTAATACAGCAAAATCATCACCACTGTAAGAACTTGGCAGGATGTGCCTCTCTGACGGTTGACCAATCCGAATGAAGTGGGCCAGCTGACCAATCAGAGCACACTGGGCATATCAGGAGGTGGGGCTTAAAGACACAGGAGCTCTAAAAGAGCATTTAATCAAACAGAGGGTGAATACAAATGTATAGTATAGGAGAAATGCATACACAGTATGAACACTGAAGATAAGCTTAGTAGGTCTAGTTGAACAACCGTGTTCTCTTCATCCATCCACTGTGAGAAGACAACTCAGCCGTGTCAGTCTGAAAGCATGTGTTGTGTGTCATGTAACTTGCTATGCAGCGTACTTTTCTATTGATGAATGTATTTTATACAGTGCTTTAAACTAAACAAGTCGCTTTCATTACCAACTTGACTTGGTCACTTCATTAAGTACACCTCCTTGTATCTACACTACTTGTCCATACATTTACCACATAGTAGGACTTTACAGTTCTAAAAGAACAGACTGTAGTTTATCTGTGTCAACTTTGTTACCCGGTTCTTCAATGGTCAGGGTCCCCGCAGGGCCACCACAGAGCAGGTATAATTTGGGTGGTGAATCATTCTTAACACTACACTGACGTGGTGGTGCTGGTATGTTGGAGTGTGTTGGGCTGGCATTGCATTTGCCTTGTATTCTAAGTCCAAAACCAAGAAGGCAAACTTCAGACATTAAGGGTGTGTCTCAAAACCTAGTGAGTGTGTAAGTAGGCTGTCTAGGTAGGCAGCTGTTTAAGTAGCAGCGTTCTCTCCTCATCTCTCCTCATAAAACAGATTACTGAGATGCTCTAGTTAGAGAGAGCACGCGACCAGGGGTTTAGCTGGTTGCTAAGCTATCAACTGGCATCCAGTTGGCACCAACTGGCATCTGCTAGTATAAATGCTAATGGCTCGAGTATAAAACTGCAAAATGGTGAAGGACTCGTTACAGAGTTGATAATAAAAATACTGTTTTGTGTGATTATATGACAAGAAACTCATTAAAACTCCAGAGAAAATCAACTCACATTTTAAAACGACTTTACTACTTGTATTTGCCTGTGTTGCATCATGGGATTGTCTTGGCGGCTGAGGAAGCGTTCTATGCTTCCTTAAAATCAGGACAAAATAAGGTGTCTCAGTAGACAGCATGTTTAAGGTATCTAAGAATTGGGACAGCCTACATGTCGGGAGCGCATACTATGATGTAAAATGCAGCCTATGTAAGAAGCTCACTAGGTTTTGAGACACACCCTAAATGTCCCATTGCAATGCACTGTGGGTATAACTGCATTGTGGGTATAATTCTGTCAGCTTATTTTGCTGAACTACAACTATAAAAAGGACTGTGCTGCTGGTATCTTGAAGTAGGCCTAGACAAAATAGTTACCATACTGCTGCAGGCATCGTGACCAGATTTGGACGAAATTACTCTTCGTTAACTCAGTCAAGGAGGTATGTGCTCAGCCACAACTATTCCACCCTTTGAGGGTTGGTAGTGAAGTTAATGAATCCCACACACTCACCAGTCTGCTTCGTCTTTTCTTCTTCACCAAGGGACAGAATCTGTGGCTCCCAGAGCAGGCAGACCCATCAGCTTAGGGCCTCTGCTTATTAAGTTGTTGCAAATTTATGGCAAGTGTGCATGGCATCTACAAACAGCGCAGGGACAGAGCTGAAGTCTCCTGACTTTGATTTGATAAATTGTCAATATCTGTGGTGCTGCCAAGGATTAAGTACTTGGAGACCTCCTCCATGTTGGCTCCAGCTGGGCCTTAAATGGCTGCAGTTGTTGCGAAGCACATTTGGTGGCTCGAGTGCAGAGGAGTGATTTACACTGAGGACACGTCCCTGCGACTTTGTGAAATACTCAATTTTGTCCAACCCACTTTTTAGAAAGTGTAGAACCAGTTACCAGTTATTTAATAGCTCCAGGCAGAAGTATGTCTAAACACTTTCTAAACACATCAATAAGAGTATGCTAAAGAGATTCGACCGTCATTTCTGACTATTTAATTTCTACCAGATGACGTAATTAAGATAAATGTGGCTATTCAGCATGATATGGGTGAATTCTTTCATTTGGAAACTACGTGACTAACATTAACATTTTTATACAGCTACACTATATGTCCAGAAGTATGTAGACACTGAAATTAAGGGTCTTAAGGAGTTTGTCCACCTTTTTTACTGCCTCTACTCTTCTGGAAGGCTTCACCCTTACAGAAAATAAGTATACTTAAAGTTTATTTTATTAAATATACTTTATGCAGTTACTATACTAATGTGATTGTACTAGTAGTACACTTGTATATGTACTATTTTAATACTTCTTGGGACTAAACTGGCCCACGTTCTAGTTTTTAAAAGTATACTTTTAGGTACACTTTAAGTGAGTAAGTGTAGTAAACCAAGTATACAACTAGTTTACATCTTTTGTACTGCAACTACACTAAAAGTAAAATTGAGGGTTTACTGTTAGTTTACTAGCTTGTAAATTTTCTTTAAATGATCTTAACATAATACTTATAATTTCCTGCTTATATTATTGTTGTACTTTAAAGTATATGACTAGGTTTAAGGGTTTTTTTTCTACTTAAAATAGAACTTAACAACGTTTACTTACTCACCAGTGGACACACGTAAAATAAACAAGACACACTCAGATTAAGAAACATATTTGTATCTTTATAAATCTTTATAAATCAAATTTTAAATAAATATTGTACTGGATGTGTTTTTGTGCAGAGCAAGAATACTTACTTCTACTATCTCAATCAAAAGATTAAGTACAAGTAAAGGCCAAATATACTTAGACTGTTGTATACTTGTCAGTATAACCCAAGCATACTTATAAGTATAACTGTGTTTAGTATATCACTGAGAAGTACATAAAGAGTAAACTGAAATACTCACTTTAGTTTTAGTACTTTTAGTTTAAAAGAAGTAAACTAATGGTACATTTGAATAAACTTCTTTTTTGTAAGGGTACATGAGATGTTGGAACACTGCTGTGTGAATCTTATTGCATTCAATCACAAGAGCCTTACTAAGTTCAGGTACTGATGATGGATGATCAGTTCTAAATCACTCCAACTCATTCGAAAGTTATTGGATGAAGTTCTATCATGCTAGAGAACATAATTACACTGCTTCACAGCTTGAGTGCTGGGAGCTTATATCTCCCTAGAAGTTTGGCCCTGGGTATGGTGGCCTTAGGCTCATGTGCAGAGCATCCCCTTCAAGTATTAAAGTGCACTAAAGTATAGCTTAAAGTAGCTATATTCACTAATTAGAAGGGCTGTCTAGATCCATACAAAAGACCACCCTTTTCTAGTCAGAACAGCTATGAAGGGTCATTTTCAGGGCAGAGATTAAGAGGATCCACCTGCACAAGATAAGAGAAAGTCAAAGGAAAAAAATGAAAAAGCACTTTCCAAGACGTTTCCAAAATCTGGCGGACCACCAAAAACAGATAAACACTATTTAACGCTTTCATCTTTGAGAGAGAGAAGAAAATGAAGCTCCACTTTTGCTTCGGATATGTATAAAAACATCCACAGGTGTTTCCGTCTCAGTGCCATGGGTCTGAAAGGATGTGTAACTGTTCAAGAAGTTCCAGACGTCAATGAAAACCTGAAAACAATGGGCATATGGTGGTAGTATAAGAGCAGACAGATTGAGGGAAGGGAGAGAACTCTGAGAACTTAGGCTGGAGATCTGGGCAGAAGGCTGGACTCCCCCTCATAACTGTGGTAGAAATGACAAGGGACTAGGGAGAGTTGGGTTGGCGGTGGGGATTGGGAACGTCATAGGAAATGGAAGGTAAGAATGGGAATTATAGAGTGTTAGGGGAAAGGGGTTTCAGGCATGGTCTGCCTCCCAATTTTTAATTATTCTAAAACTTAAGTGGCTGTTTTGACATAAAACAATTAACAGTGAAGGATGGTCTCTGACTTTTACACAGTGCTGCAGTGGAGCTAGCTTTGTTATGACCATCATCCTTTTTTTCACCTGGCCTTCATGCTTATCCCCTTTTCAAAACAAAGCTACTCCCATGCTACAGTGTATTTCTGCTCGATAGTGGACGCAGGAAACAACTGACCTTACTGTTGCTTTGCTAGAGTTTAGATCTCTGTCATTCACGCTGTGTCTACATAAACAGATCCAGTCTTCTAGGTCCGAAACCTGTTCCAGCATACTCCCAGTGATGGGTTTGACCTTTTCTGTATCTTCCAACCAATCCAGGAACTGCTCAGTTCCTCTTACTCCCTAAACACCAGTCACTGTGGCCACCCTCACCGTGACTGCTCCTTAAGCAGGAGGGCCGGACTGTCCTAGTTTCAGCCCCAAGCGTCCTGACCCCGCAATCTCCTGAAACAATAAATCTCCATCCTGCAGAGTCCTTCAGCGTGGGTGATTAAGACCTCACAGTGTGTCCTGAACACCCTAGTTCACCCCTCAACAACTATAAGCAGGGTTTTATTTGGAATTCTAATGGAGATAATGAAATTATGGAGATATGGGTCAGAGAATTAAGCATGCGGGATTTAGAACAATGAATGAACAATGGATGCCGTCAAGAGCAGACATACGCAGCCTAATTTTATAGCCGAAAAACAAGACGGTTTTGGGTTTTGTATTTGGGCTATCACAACAACTGATACTTTTCAGCAGCCGTGCCTTTAATATACACTATACAACACACTATCTTACACAGTTAAATAGAACAATGCTCCATTGTGGGAAAAGAGACGCGCAGTGTTCTTTCCTGATACACTTAAGAACATTAGATAAAATGGCAGCGACGTTAGAGCATGTGCTGCCACTACTGCCTCGTGATCACATTATCCATCCTAAAAGGACACAGAAGAGTCCCGGACAAAGGGAAAGCTCAGACGCAGTGGCATTCTCACATGCTGTTTGATTTTATTTTATGCACTAACGATGTTACTCTGGAGGAGGCATGTGACAAGGAGCCCAAAATACACTCAATGCAAACACTCCTAAAGTGATATAATGCTTAAAACAGAGCTGTATTCCCATCTACACGTGATTTGTTTGCTTAGTGGCCAACAAAATAGCTCAAAACAGGCTGTGCAGGGCTTATAAGCACACCAGAAACATGCTGAATACATTTCAGTTACACAGCATTTGCTATCTGCCACACACTTAGCAGGGTTATTGTTCAAACAAACATAAATCAACAGCTGGGGTAGCTCAGGTGTGTTCCCAGCCTGAGTAGATGACCTACACAAGGCTGAAATGCTCCAAAGATGTTTTCCATCACATGCTGGACTGTCCTGCATGTGAAGCTGTTACAGTGCAGAGTAGTGATGTGTCCACTGTGAATGAGTCGGCTCTTTTAGGTGAACGTTGGGAGACCCACCGAAGAGCTCATTCTGTTGATAAATTAAGACAAAACAGATGGGTAGATCTTAATCTCAATCTCATAACCAGGACCCCCCTCCTGAATCTCCTTGGATCATTCCAGCTCTACACCTTGTCAGTTCTTCAGATTTTATCCTATTTGTATTCAGGGATGCCGAGCAAGAAGGTATTGCGTTATTATTGGTATGTAGTAAATATTTATGTATTGTTTGTTTAAAGTTTGTATTTCATGTTGCGATCATATATTTTTTAAAACCTGCTTTGTACAAAATACACAATTAACAATGTATTTTTAATATAGCGAGTTGCTCCTGTTACTAACTACTTTGGGAGCAGGTCAATAAATATAAATATTTCTTTTAAACAAAAAAAAGTAATAATGTCCCGTGTTTTAAATATGGTCATTTGTTTTGCTATGAATTGCTTGAGAGATATAAATTATTTAAATAATGATAACATATTAGCATGCTGCCCACCTCTAGATCATAAACTGTTTTGGCCTGGTAGCACATTTGTAAGGAAAAAATTAGTATTGCACTGATACTGATATGATATCTGTATTGGCACCAATACTGACCCTTAAACATAATATTGTATTGGCGATGGGGACGCCGATATCTATGGCCAACACTTCTGTACTGATGCATGCATGTGCACCATTAGACAGTGTTTTAACAACACTACAAGTGTGGGATGACAAGCAGCAGTAAAAAGGTTGTGCCTAAATCTGTGCCTAAAATTAGCTGGGAAACCAGGCAAACAAGAGCCCCTTACCAGAGTGGCTGAGCCAGCCTTCTTTTATTAATCACTCAGCTAGTGCTGAGTTAATGTTAGTCCAGAAATTTCTAGTCTTTAGTCTTAATTCAGCCTTTAGCTTGCATAGAAGCCCTCTAGCCAGGCTTATGTGTCCACTAGCCCAGTCTAGTGTGCTCAGCTGTATCATTCAGCAGCAGGGTTTCCTATTACCAGTTACATAAATATAGCAAAAATATAGTAAATATACTAAATCTGTAAGTGTATAACTACAAAGTGTTCCTATATGGTGAGCTGATAAACAATAAGCATAGATATAAGCAGCTACATAATGAATAAAAAAACAAAAATGTTTTCTTAAGCATCTTAAATATATTTTCCAATAAACTTCATTCAAGCAAGCTGAGTATAAATAAACAAATAAGCCTTATAGTATAGATAGATAGATAGATAGATAGATGTAATATAAAGTAATGTAATATAAGTACATCACAGGACTTATAGGTTAGTTAGGTCATATAGCGTTAGTATCGGTATTGGTTGGTATTGGAACTCTTTATCGGCCTATAATTATATATTTATGAATTGTATCAGAGGGGACAAAGTCATATCAGCGCATCTCTTGAAAAAGCCTTTACATTATATGGGGAGTCTCTTCAAAACTTGAAAAAGTTATCACAAAACCTGGTTTCAGAAATGCTGTTTTAAACAAAAGATACATTGAAAGGGACCCAAACGTGTGCTTTTCAATGGTATAGCCTTAAAGATCTATGTCAGGGTGTAGTTGAATGTTGTTGAATTAAATGGGCTGCCTCTGCCTCATGCTACACTTCTCACGGCGTTAGTATTTATAGAGACGTCCCTAAGAGACCGCTTCAGCCCGTCCTCTCCAGCTAGGTGTCCAGATTGATGTGAGTCCTGTCAATCAATAAATAAAAACGCTGAGGCTTCTCAGCTAAGTTCACATGTACAAGCTGTGCTTTCTCAGCATCGCCCTTCATACACATCCACACACACACACACATACACACACACGGACAGGCTTACGCCCCTTTTTTCCTGGAATACAGAACCACAGTAGTTTATCAGAGGGTATTAGTTATGATTCGCCACTGAAGCACAAAGAATGTTGGCCTCATCGCTGTGAAACTCTCCAGTCCCACACGCACTGTTTATGAAATATGGATGGAGACAGAGAGGGAGAGAAAGAGAGAGGCGGGAGAGGCTGTGGATGGGACAGTGAGGAGTATCTGGTTATTTGTAGTGCACAGCTGTGCATGCGGGACGTCCCATCACTGCAGTGGAGGGCAGACAGCGCATGCGTAAGCGAGGCGAGATTCATCATCCTCTCACATCCTCAGATGCTGCTACAAGCGGATCCTAACTCACTGACAACATTAACATCCCACACTGATAGCTCACTCTTCAGCTTCTCTCATATAATATATATATATATATATATATATATATATATATATATATATATATATATATATATATATATATATATATATATACACACATATATATATATATACCCTCTATTATGCTTTATTTCCTTATAAATGCAGTTGCAGTTTGAATCACACCCCACATTATTCCATATTGTTTAAAGGGGAATTTCACCAATATTTTAAATTTTCTGACTAATTCACCTATTGAGATGTAAACAGAGTCATAAAGACCATGCATATGCTACAAATTTAGCAATTTTATTTACAATCTAAAACCACTATTGAATCTATACATCTGTGTTTCTATATGAAGGTTGAAAAAGATAAATATTTAAAAAAATGTATATATATTGTATAAAATATTTATAAAATATTTGAATAAAATGTATAAAATATTTGGGGGCCTATTTGTAAAAAATGTATAAAATATTTGGGGGCCTATTTTACCTTAAGCTTCCTGCATGTTTTGTTTATCACAAAAGCTTTATCACAAAACTCTCTGGGATAGACATTAGGCAGCGTATATCCACACATTGTATGTCTTTTTTGTAAGGAAAGTTATACAGTAGAGGTCTAGAGGTCACTACCGTCACAGAGGAAATCAGTTCCCCTTTAAGATGTAAACAAAGTCCTTCAAGGTGGTTTGATATGAGATGCTATGCTTTAGAGAAACTCATTCAGTCAGAATTGTTCACAGTGTTGGTGATAGGAACCAGATGTCTGAGGAGTTTAAGGAGTTATATGGGTTTGACCATTTAAGGTGAAAGGCAAAAATGCAAACATGAAACTGGCGGAAGACAAGACAGTAGGACATTTTGGCAATGATTCCTCTACTTTCTGAGTCTTACAGCCAGTGCTTTAGCACTGCCAGATGTTAGCAGTCACTTCAACATAAAACGTAAAAGTGTGTGGTTTGTCCATTCTGGGCTGCTGTAGCAACACTGCAGCTCTACATGGCAGCCTCCATCGAAAGATGACCTGCTCTTATCTAGATATGAAGGGCTCATACTAAGTTAAGGAACCCAAATGACTTATAGTTACAGGTAATAATACACTAATGAAAACATAGTTTATTACATTATATTCAATTTCTGCTAATATACCCCCCAAATCTCACATACTGCTTCTTTAAGTAGTTACTTACGCTTTAACCACATTTCTAATGTACTGATATTCTGTATCGACAGATCTCACTTGTTTCAACGGTGCTAATAAGAAATACAGCAAACAATACCAAAACAAAACAAATTTAAACCTCATCTCTTACTAAAGATCACAGACTGAACATTTGGATTCCACAGTTCTTCACAATTTCATCACTCTTTTTTATAAATAAATAAATGAAGAAATAAATAAATCATATAAATGAAAAACACAAGTGGGAACACAAGGCCTGTGACATAAACACATTACCACATATGAGCAGCACCCTTACAAAACCACTTTCTCTATGATATCAGACATGTAGTAAACAAACAGCCTCTCCCGGCTGCTCTTAATGATTCAGTGTCCTCTCGAATTACCAGAGAGAGATGTGGAGCAGTGTCCTCTCGCTATCTGGGTGAAGAAGCGTAGAGGTTTCCTATATTGATCTCACTCCACCACAGCAGCGCAAAGCGATTGTATCGCGGCACAAGACAAAGTCACCGCACTGGGATTTTCCTCACATGTTGAGAATAATGATACTGTCTCTACACCATACAAATCACAGCCTTACCAATGTTAATGACAACAAAAGCTAGTGTTTGCTAGTTTTGCACTGTAGACACCGGCACCCAGCATGTCTTATAACTGAACCACCATTTACTCTACACAGAACTATGTAAACCTGCACACTGATCATGATATAGAAAACAAAGGGATATACCTACATACACAGTGTATATATTCAATATGTAATATACATACAGAATATTTGCCAAGTCATATGATGTGTGTAATATAGAAAACAAAGGGATATACCTACATACACAGTGTATATATTTAATATGTAATATACATACAGAATATTTGCAAAATATTTTCAAAATATTTCCTAAAATATCTACAACCCTCTTCCCAAACAGTTGGGATGCAAAATATACATAAACAACAGAATGTGATGATGTGCAATGGCTGTGCAAAAGTGTAGACACTTGGGAAATTACATTAAAAAAATTTTAGACACAAAGCTTTTATTTACCCAGTAAAACCTTATTAAATATTTAAATAGTGTTAATACAGTAAGTACTGGTTTTACATATGCCAGTGTGTTTATTTAACCCTTTCCAAGCTTTTTCCTTGTAGAAACAACCCAGTATTATTTACAGTTCTCATCTAATACCTGCTTTGACTGCTCAGTACTTCATTAAGCTAAATCAAGATTGCTGCTGAAGGAACTGAATACATTCATACAATGTCTGGGGCGTCCAGGAGAAATCTGGAACTACACTTTGTTCTTCCAACTGGCTCACAAGATATGATCTACTTCTTTCACAATAAGATATTCATGTTACTTTGTATTGTGTTTATGATTATTTATATCTGTTCCAGTGATATCTGGTGTTCTTACTGGTGGGAATACATGTATTGCTAAGATAAAGGTTTTTAAAGCATTAATTTAGGTGCTTAAGACTTGCACAGTAGTGTATATATTTAGTAAACAAATATTTAATACACAGTAAACTGTAAATTCAAACTGCATAATTACAAACATTCTTATTTGAAAAAAAAATTTAAAAAACGATGCTAATTTTATTTGAGATTTTAGGAGCTTAGAATTTATTTAATGCTTTGTGGTGGCCAGTAACCATGTGATAGGAGAGGTGAGTCCAGAACCAGAATGTTGTGGGTTTAAATCCAACCAAGTGTTGGTACAGATGGTACACCAGATGACGCTCTATCGCTCCTGTTTTATTATAGAACCAATAAAAGACCAACAGAGCTGCATAAGAAAGTACTTTCCACCAAATGAGCTGTTAGAGAACCTAGTTGGAAAACCTGCCTTGGTCGAAACCTGCCTCAGTTGAAACTTGCCTCAGTCGAAACCTGCCTCAATCGAAAATTGTCGTGTAAATGGACTATGACGCCTCAACAGAGCTCAGAGCTCAGCCATCAAGATCTTTAAATTTTGTATGCAAGAGCTGGAGTCAAGAGAAAGGTTAAGCTTGAGTTAAACTCGGTAAAGGCATTGAATACATATTTATATTTAGCAGCAGCATCACATAAGTGAATAGAACTAATATACAATGATCCACTACAGACATTTCCACCATCTCCTGTTTCAATACTTGCTCCATCAGGTTCTACAGTAAAGAACAAGCACGATCAGCCAATCAAGAGCATAATGGGTTAATACACTACCACCGCTCAAGCCAAGAATACATCAGTCCTGCTGAAATCCCCCCTAAATCTCGCAGTAACCGTCTCCCCCCTTTTCCAGGAACGAAAGCGGATCTATGCGTGTTTGTTTTACTGTGGATTTGAATGGGAACAGTTCCTGTCCAGTACGGGAGGCTTTAAAATCTGCAGCCCTGCCAGAGGACGTCCTGTGGAGTAGCCATCCTACATCCAAACAGACCCACTGACCACAACCTCCACTCTGCATCATAACAGTAATCATCCAGTAAAGACTAGGAGTGCCACAACCACGAACATAAAGACGCATCTATATTGTTCTTTATGAACATTGAAAAAGAAAACATGGCAGAGACTGTGGTCTCCATAGCATATAATAAAGGCTACCAACAGTTATTTTGTCCAAATAAACTTTGCTTTAGAATTCCACAGCCAGATAATGACACTAATTCACATATTCTACATACCAGTATGTTATTGGTCAACGGTTTACATTTTCATGTCATCCACCAGCCTAAATGATGAGCTGTCTATCTTAACATAGCTCCAAATTCGGACATGTCCCGCTCCAAATGATCCGTCTATAACCCTGTATTGCCTAGTTAAACAGGCTGCTATAATAGGCCCTTTCCATAGTCATATGAATTATTGCAGTGAATCCAATAATAAAGGCAGCATGGAGCTTCTTTTAGATTGTGATAGACAAAACAGCAGCACACAGAAAACTCCAGCTTCATGCTCTGATTCACTTTACTGCTCAACATGGACATGCATGCAACCCAACTACTCTTAATTAGCTACTAATTATTACCACATATAATCTTCTCTTTGAGGATGTTTATCTTTTTTTCAGTAGAAATGATTTATTTATATTATTTCTAAGGGTAACATTTCTTTATTTTATTGCCTTGGGGTGGCCAGTAACCTGGTCATAGGAGAGTTAAGCCCAGAACTAAACTGACTATATATACTTAGTTATGTTCTTGGGCAGAGCACATATCTACCCCGCACCAGACGACTCTCTGCTGCTACCATATTATTATAGGATCAATAAATTAAATTCGTAGTGTGCTGTCAATCTGTTACAAATAGATAAATTAGATAAATACGATATAAATATATATACAATATAAATTCTAAAAAAAAAATTTAAAAGGGGGCAGTCGTGGCCTGAAGGATAGGGATCCGGTCTTGTGACCGGAAGGTCGCCAGTTTGACCCCCGGGATCCCCCAGGCCATGACTGAGGTGCCCTTGAGCAAGGCACCTAACCCCAACTGCTCCCCGGGCGCCGGGGATAGGGCTGCCCACCGCTCCGGGCACGTGTGCTCACTGCCCCCTAGTGTGTGTATATGTGGGTGTTTCACTGCACGGATGGGTTAAATGCGGAGGTCAAATTCCGCTGTGTGCAAAATCACATGTGGCTAATTTGAGTGTCTAAATTCTAAAATATTTAAAAATATATATATATATATATATATATATATATATATATATATATATATATATATATATATATATATATATATATATATATATATTGTGATATCGTTTAGCTCTGAAACACTTGAAAAGAAAAATGATGACAAGAAAAACTCACTGCATTGCCATAATGAGACTTTTGTCACTTTAGGGCAATATTACTAAAAAATAGTTTAATATTAATATTAATAAAATCAAGTTTATTTCTAATTTATACTTTGTTCGAGTGGACTTATTTGTAGCTCTTTTACATTATAAGAAAACTTGTTCATGTTGTATGTGTGTTCTTGTAGTATTATATTTATAAGGATCCTTACAAGTGTAGGACAATATGACATTTCTGATATGGTGGGGACAACGTGCTGGCCCTCACTTTGAAAAACCTAATACAGCAGAAAAGTCAGTCTGCTAGATACTGAGGTTAAGGTTAGGGTTGGGTTTAGGTGTGGGTGTAGGTGTAGTATTATTTACAGTAATACAAAGATCAATAAAAACCCATGAATGACCTCATAAATACAGTAAGATAAACATGCATGTGCGTGTAATCTTATAATGTAAAAGAGGCATTAGCAATACACAGTATGGTCATGAGGTTAATGTTAATGATTGTTCTTAGAAATATTAGTAGTGTGAAACTAGAACTCAAAATAGAATTTGGAACAAACATGGAATGAAAGGCGTTGATAATAGACAGGAAGAGTTAGAAGGCAGGCCAGAAATCAGAGCCACGACGTCAGCCGAAACCAAGCAGTGCTTCAAATCAATACAGCCAGCATACAAAACACCTGGGACCAGCTGAACTGGACGGTCCCTCAAAAAAACAAAATCAACACATAAGAGATTAACGGCATCGTGCCTCTGCATGTGCTGAACATCACTACCGTGCTAAACCCCCCACTGCTGTGTCTGTGAGAAAGCACTAAATTTAATTACACTGATACATAAGCGGCAAAGTGCATCCTAATCAATCAGCACACATTTCACAAGGAAGCGCAAACGCTGACGTAACGTTCAGAAGAGGCTGTGTGTGCGCGTTTGACTTCATGGTGAGGTCCACTTCTAATAAACATATAGTTCTGGTTACTTTACAGCACATCGTTCTTAAAGCTGCTCTATGATTGGTTGTTAAAACTGAAAGAAGATAGAAACAGGTAAAAACTGGGCGTGCATGCAATGTTGTGAGTCACTCTGTGAAGATTTCAACGTCAGAGGTGCTCTGGACAGATTTCACAGGAGTTTTTTTGACAAAAAGAATGTCTGGCTTTAAGTTTAGCTCTCAAATACATGAGCGCCTGATGCAGATAATAGTGTCACCAGGTTTTTGCTGAGATCTCTAGACAGGAGGTCTAGCTTTCTAGCTTTTGGGTTAGTTTTAGCTCTCTAAGTTTCTCTGACTCTGAAACTGTTTTATGTGGGCGGGACAAGAAATGTCAGCCTTGTGATTGGTTATGAAATGTTTACGGATGCTTTACCCATGATTAGGACCACCAAGTTTACACAGAGTAGAGAAATATGGTGAAATTCAGCAGACATTTTCTTTTAGGGAGGTATTTATAACACATACTTTCAACATGTATATTAAGCCTTTGATGCACAGGCTCAGTAAACCAATTCTAATGCACAACATGAGTCAAACTTGCCCCATATCCATTTCCTAATGTATTGTATGTATTGCTAATATCTAATTTGGTAGATCTATTAAAATCAGTTATTTCATTATTGAATGTTCCATATGTTGATTAAAAATCTTGTTTAAAAATCTTAAATAAATAAAAATCTTATTTATTTACTTCATGAACAAAAATAGTTTTGTAAATGTTTTTGCCTGCATATGTTTACAAATGTCAACAGTTCCTATCAAATTCCATAGTGAACACATCAGGGTTTATTTTGAACCATATTGTGTGTTAGAAGGCAGTGATACATAAATGATTATTAAAAGAATAAACTGAAATGAGGATTTGTGATAGTCAAAGGCAAGTAAATTGAGGAATGTGTGGAAGCTTGAAATATAAAAATAATTTACAGCCTTCAGATATAGAAAATCTCAGTTGGGTCACTTTTGGCCCAACTTGTGCATCAAAGGGCTTTAAAAACAGCATGCTTGATACAACAACAACACTGATATTAAATCTAATATTAAATCTAATCTATCTGACACTAATGTGTGCAACCCACTGACGGGTCTTTACTCTGAAATGGTAACCGTGCTAGCTCCTAATGAAAGCACTCTGAACTTTCCATGAAAAGGAAGCTTTCAGCCAGGAACTATTCAGCACAGTACAAAACACAGTACCTGAGGGAGAGAGACACAAAGTATGTCTGAGTGAAGAGAGAGAGAGAGAGAGAGAGAGAGAGAGAGAGAGAGAGAGAGAGAGAGAGAGAGAGAGAGAAAGCATTCAGTATTTAATTAAACATGATAAATCAATTTGATTCTGTGCTCTACAATAAACTTTGTGGATCCCTGTATTTCGGCTTAATACATTCTGCAGGTATGGCTGATATATTCAGTGGAAATTTGAATAGAGAATCATTTTTGCATTACATATTATTTACAGATTATTCCACAATGATTTTAGAACCGTATTGATTCGAGATATAACCGTATTTGATTTGCTAATAGATAACACAGCTTCCCATCTTTGTTTCCAGATGGAGTCCTGGAGGCCTGTTTTGCCTCTTTGCCCTCCTTCACTTTCTATCACTTTTTTATACCCATCCTGTATTTTATGTAACTCTGGTACTTATTAAGTTTTTATGTGCTCAACTCCAAAAAAAGTGAGTGCGCTGGAGAACGAGCGAAAGAAGAGTGAGATGGAGGGGAAAGTGCACCCCCTTCTATTTTTGACCCCATACAAACAGGTCCATTCTTCTCACAGAGAAGAGGGAGAGAGAAAGCTGGCAGTGAGCTGCAGTATTACAGAGTCCAGTAAATGGGGCCCTGATGGAGGGATGGCGAAAGACAGCCGGTGAACATCCTCTCTTTTTTACAGAAAACAAAAAGCTTACGAAGAGCAAAGAAACTGTGATTCACGCAAGTGTTAACATTAAACATTTAAGTGAACTGAACTGAGCAAAATCACCTCTGAACACAGGAGCTTCTGAACTGAATGAATCAACTGTTTATGCATAATATTAAAATACTACTGAAAAACTACTAAAAACTACTAAAATGTGATACATTGCAAAGACCTTTTTTAGAGACTCATTTTGGGTGAAATGACTAAATTATGTTCAAAGACAGAAGATCTTTATTAATTAAATAATAACATTTTATGTAGATGATTGTGATTAATCTAGGCTTAGGGGTTAGAGTTAGTGTTTGGGTTAAGGTTGAGTATTAGGGTTAGGTTAGGTTAGGTTAGGTTAGGTTAGGGTGTATGGTTTAAAGTTAGGGTTAGGGTAAGGGTTAGGTTAGGTTAGGGTAAGGGTTAGGGTAAGGGTTAGGTTGGGTTAGAGTTTAGGTTTAGTGTTAGCGTTAGGGTTTAGGGTTTAGAGTTAGGGTTAGGGGTTAGGGTTTATGGTTTAGAGTTAGGGTTAGGTTAGGTTAGCTTAGGGGTTAGGGTTTACGGTTTAGAGTTAGGGTTAGGGTTAGGTTAGGTTAGGGTTAGGGTTAGGGTTAGGATTTAGGGTTTAGGATTTAGGGTAAAGGTTAGGGATAGGGTTAGGGTTAGTAATAGTTTATGTAAAATTATGTTTTATTAAATGTTTTATTGATTGTCTGCAACATACATATCTACATATACATATACATATATATTTTTCTATAAATGTCTGTGCATAATTACTATGTATTTGCTGAGTGTAACATAATAAATGGAAAACATATAAAATACAAAATATACCATAACTTTTGCATAGGCCACATTTTATTTCCTCTTATAAAAACAAAACAAAACATGTCATTCAATCAGGGCGCCCAAACCTTTGTAAACGACAGTATATAAGTGGACAAAATGAGCTTAATCAGCATGAATTTATCTCTTTTAGTAATACAGTAACATTATTATTTCATCATGTGATCTTTCACTTGTGGATTTTTGTTGCAGGGAATGTTCCTGAGAGGAACTGTAGTTTTCCACTTTGCTGCTGCTTTTGTTAATTTGCTGCTTTCAAATTGATCAATAGTTCTCCCCAAGCACTGTCCAGCCCACTCTGCCAAAGGTTTTGCTTTAAAAGGCTGTTTAAGGCTGCATTTCAAAGGGCCACAACTACACCCTCTAACAAAGCAGCTGGGCTTCAGCCTAGAACTCCAGATGGTGTTGGTAATAATTTATTGTGTTAAACAGCGTTAGATGAGTATTTTCTTGTTAGCGTAATAGGACATATCACAGCTGTAGTAGATAGTAACTAACTAAAGTAATGGTTGATTTGAAACAGTGCTCTGTGGGGCATTTTCTGCAACAGGAAGTTACTTCATTGCATTTCCCTGTTTTCTTCTTCTTATCAGTTTTAAATACCTGTTGAACCACCACATATAACAAAAACACTTGAAAAAAGTTTTAGCTATTGAATCTGGAAAAAATAATCATGTACTTATAGCATCGCTAGAGTCGCTGTGGGTGCATTTTTTTCTGCTGCTTAATGATTTTTGTGCTACCATGCACAGACTGCATCTTTCTTTTCTTTATCTCATCATCGCTTTTATAATATGCATATTCAGCCTGTATCATTTTATTTTTGGGGGTCTCCTAAAACAGATTTTTAGTTTCTCAAACACAATATTTTTTTCTCATACTGTATATCTGTATTCACCTTCTGTCTGAAACGCTCTGTTAGAGCTCCTGTGTCTTTAAGCCCCACCTCCCAATGAGGCAAATGTGCCCTAATTGGTGAGCTTGCCCACTGTGTTCTGATCGGCATCCTATGGCTGCTCTTACAATGGCATCAGTTCTGATGTGCCAGTTTGAGCCAGAGTCTGATTATGAAAGTCAGGTAAGACTAAGTTACTAGACCTGATCCACCTTCACAAGCTAGAGGGTTAGGATTAGGGTTAGGGTTAGAGGGTTTCAGGGTGGTAAGCTTTTAATGTTTTAGTTCTCTGTGTGTTGTGTAATAGTGTGCCAAGCTTGATGGTAGGCGGGTAATAAAAGTTGTGTTACGAGATAACGAGTTTTAATAGAGAAAAGAGCTGGAAGTACAACGAGGCACCTGAGAAAAGTGGTTTCTGTGAGAGAGAGAGAGAGTTCTCTCTACGGCATGTACTTTGCAGACCGTTTACATTCACATAAGGCCACAACCCACTAAATGAAAAGGAAAAACTAAAAAGTGTAACAGCCCCCCTTTAAGTAGGTCTTCTTGTTGATAGCCCACTCTCAGGGGCATGTGATTTAGCAAACCAATTTTTTAAAAATGCTTCTTACCAAACATAAACGAGAAACCATTAGCAAAGAGAAGCGCCAGCACTGTCAAGGGCAAAACCACTTTCTATAGAAGCTTTCAGGCAAGTATGTACAATAATCGCATTCCTTCAAAATTTCTATTATAACCTTATGAAACAGCTTAATGCACAACTGCGGAGCACATATGGAGCAATACATATTTTCTCTTTTAATAACAATGTTTGTATTCATACATTGTGACAGTGTTTGACTGCACACACTGTAATCATCTGTCATTAGCAGAAATTTTAGTGTGACACTCGAGCAATGAATCATACAAAGTTGTTATAAAACAGTGAAAGAATTTAACCTCACTTCTTCTTCAAGTCTGTCTTTTTTATGCTTTTCATAAATGTCTTGTGATCTTATCTTCATTTTCATTTCTTCTACTCATTCCTTCTAGAGCACCAAACCTCAACAGCGTCTCGTTCAACCCAACATGACGGCCTTGACAAGTCAGCTTATGCGCTATTCGTCCACACGTCGGTGGTAAATCCAGCACAGTAGCGCTATCAACACTGTTCTCTCCAAAGATGCAGTAACAGATACTATTGTTGGCAGATCAAATGAGTCAAACATGCAATTAACCCCCCTTTAGGGGGTATCATTAAGATCTTCACCTTTCTCTGACGTTCCAAATCACCACTGAGCCCACCCCGAGGCACTACTGCACCAGTAGTGGAGATGGTGACGAGGCGGGCATCAGCACACTCGCTTCAAAACCTCATTAAGCCACTGATCCCCTGATGTCGGCCCACATTTCCATCACATCCTATCATTGCATAATATCTGGCTCCAGCAGCTCTCTTCACAAGGCCACTGATTCCAGATCAGGTCTTTCTCACTAAGAGCCAAACTCACTCCATTATCAGTAAAAGCTCTCTGAGCAAAACACTGACGCTCTTGTTCCTTTTCTCCTGTCCTGCTTTTTTCTTTTGGTTCATTTCGGATTGTGTTTACTCCCCATGACTGAGTTTTAGATACAGCAAACAAGGAGTTCGATCCAGTTTACACACTGTTCATTAACAGCACTCACTCACTGCCAACAACTCAAGTTTAGATCCGAGTCTAATATGGTAAACACATTCTATGCTTCATACATGACTTTAAATAGCCTTACACGGAGATTCTCACGAGAAGACAGACGTTGTTGTCGGAGGGCTCACATATTTCTCCACCCACTGAAAAACTTAAAGATAATCACACTCCTCTGGGACAGAAGCCATGCCAGATTCTTGAGGACAGACAGAATCTCACTCTCACCAGGGTTCAAATTACAGAGGGGCTTGAGGAGGACCTGACCATCTTAATTATAACTTCCACCACAAGCAAGTGAAGTAAAAGCAGAAATGTGGCGGGGGTGGGGGTCTTGAAAAAAGGACTTTTAATAAACAATTGTAATATTTCACTAAAGTATGTTTGATACCCGTGTATATTATATACTTTCAAGCACCCCATAGAGTGGGCCAAACTTTTATTTTAAGTGTTTACACTTGCATCGAGCTTGACCACCTTATTACATAATGCAGAGTGACCAGGTGTCCTCGTTTTCCAGGATCGTTCCCCATTTTTGGTGCATCTGTTTTTATCTGTGAACTAAAAACACACCAGAAAGTCCTAGAGAAGACCTGCGGCAGAGCAGACGTCTCATGTTGTGCTTGTTCTGGCCAACAGGGGTGTGTTCAGGGTCTGGCTACTGGGCTGCAGCCACAGGTCTTTTTTCTGAAGCCACTGGTCTCTACTTACTACCAAAATATTGAATATGAATATGAATTATGGGCTCAAACAACCACTGATTCTTTCATGATAAATGTATCACTTTCGGCCTTCAGCACAGTTTATTACAGCACGCCACATACCAAGGTCAGAATACCTAAAACAGCAACCGACACGGGTTTTATTGTAATAATAAAACACTGGATATTTTAATGATTTATTCACTGCCAAATCTCACTTCAGAAATCTGGTCACTTCAACATGAGGACCAGAAACAAGTAAGACTTTTAACACTAACTGCAGATTAACTGGCTAGCTTAGCATTATAGCTAATTAAGGTGGAACAGTATTAACTGCCCTATGCATTCAGTTGCACCCAGTTAGCTGATGTAGCTAAAGTAACTATTGTACAGTAGAAACGTAGGTTTAGACACTGGTTGTTTCTACCAGGCTAGCTCTTCCTCTCATTTGGAGCTAAGCTACTTTTAATGCCACATTTTCCATGTAACTAGCAAAAAAGAAGCATCAGCAAGACAAAGGTAGAACCTGAAATCATCTTGAACCAATAGAAATGCTCTTTTATTAGCTTGCTCACACTTACAGCATATAGTTGGTGGTAAGCTAAAGATCTTAATGGCTAAACTTCACTAAAACTCTGCTAACAGTAGCCACAGTAAACACAAGCATCTAATGCTGGCAGACTCAGGCATGTTCTTTTTAAATTAAAACCATCATTACTACACAGAGACACATCCTGAGTAGTACATCACTATCCAGTGAGATACTTCATGGCTACCACACAGCGGAGTCACATTATTATGACATCTAGAGTAACCACAGGCATCACAAGTATCTGGAGCCATACTGACTGTAGTGCATCTTACAGCATCTAGAGAGCACATGGGGGAGGATCCATAGAGCGAACAGGACGGTCAAGGTGGTCTCCAATGCTCTGCTGGGTTTAGGTCTGGGGACTTAGGGAGGCAGGATAATACTTGGAAATCTTGGTCAGCTCTTGGCTCAATGTGGGACATTTCTAGCCATGCGACGTGTCTCATAGTGTTGCTGGAAGAGCTCATCCGCCCCAGAAAACACAATCAGCATGTATGGGTGTATGTGATCTGCAAGGATGGATTCAAACCCATATAGGTTGAGAATGTCTCCCACATGGATTAGTGTGCCTTGACTGTCCAGCCTGCAATGGCCTTTAGTATAAGTAAAAAACATCATCATACACTCGATTTACAGGCAGCTGCAAGGCCTCACGAATGTGCAAACATCAGTGCCAGAATGCCTTCATTTCATTATAAAATAGAGAAACACATGCTGGTGACCATCTTATCAATTTCCATGGCTGCTGACAGCATAGCAGCATCTACAACACAACATATGCTGGTTTTGCTGGTAACCAGACCTGCTGATCGTTTGCTGATTCTCCAAAAATGGATTCTGGGAGTCTTTTATGCATTCGACATTCGCTTCTTTCCTCGTCACCCAGTACAATTATCTAGGACACATGGTGTAGTACTATGTACTAGAGATTAGGGTGGGCAATAAGAAGATGTGTCAATATTAATAATATACCTTTCTGAGAACATCGTGGATGTTACAGTACTTCAAGAACACTAAACAGCTGCATGTGTCCTATAATGCATGTATCCTATAATGAAGGTTAATGTTATACGGTTTGAGTTCTTTTTTGAGTCTTTCTATTGGTCTATTCATTATAACACTCTGATACACTGCTCAGAGCAGCTGCTGAGCGTAAACAGAGCATAAAAATAAAAATGAGGAAAAAACTGAGTGTTGATAAGCCTCGCAATATAAAGATTACCAAATCTTATCATATATCATGAAAATGCCTAGAAGTGTCCAGGTGTTTTTTTCCCACTCTGCCCACCTTCACTGCTGACCTGTTTATTTTCCCCGCTCTCTTTCCTCTAGACACAGCAGGGCTTGTGAAGGCGGCTCAATCTACCTGCTTTATCAATTTTTTTTTTTAAACATTGTTTCTCTCCTCCTCACTACGTGACATACCCTCGCTCCAACTTTAACAACAAACTGCGTCCGCCCACTCTCTCTCCCTCCTTTATTTTATCTCTCCCTCATTCTCCCTCTCTCTCGTTTTGCGCCGTTGCTCTCACGGCGCCCCACTGCCTCAGGAGTTGTCCTCCAGCCCATCCTCAATAGGCCTTCTGTATTCCCCCTTCTCCTCTCCTCCCTCTCTTTCTCTCCCTCTCTCGCTTCTCTTCTCCGGTCCATCCTTTATGACCCTCTTATCTGATTGCTAAGACTTCCACACCAGCCGTCTCTCATTACACCTCTGTACAAGGCTGTATACAGTCATATGCTTACATAAGCTGATCACCTGTGGGTTGAGCGCATGCGTTCACGTGTGTGTGTGTATATGTGCATTTTGAGCCAATACATACGCGCAGGTCTGAGCAGACTGTGGACAATAAAAAGTTTAAAGGGCCCATAAACAACTAATTTCCTGTCACAAAGAAGTTTGAAGTAGGATGTAAACACTGTCAAAGTTTGTAGTCATGTAGTCATTCGGTCCCATGTTTACACAGTACTTGTCAATGTCCAAAATTTTTTTTACTTTTAAATAATTAGCTCCTGTCCTTTACAATGTGTGGGAATTGCATGATGACTGGACCAATAGAAATGCTTTGCAAAATTGCTTTGAATAAAACCTCTTTAAATGAACTGCCACTGCACATACAGACCATTTTTGTCCCGCCTTGTAAATTTGTAAATTTACAATTTTAGAGGTACTTGCTGTTCTTTGGAGAGCCCTGACTTCTGAAGGCCATGCTATAGAAATCATCAATTTTAAATGTATTATTTAGTGAATACAGTATTTTAGCTCTGCTCACTCATACTGAAGTTCTAGGGAGTGTTTCCACTTTGAGCTCATGTTAAATGAGACTTAATAGAGGACAGCCAATGAGAACAGAGCTCACTGATCTTAGATCAGTCTTAAAGGGGACCTATTATGTCTTTCTGGTATTACCCTTTTCTTTAGCGTGCTATAGCGTTTTATGTAAACAGTCTATGAAAGCTATTCCGCCCAAAATACAAGCCAGAGGGAGAAAGACTCTTCCACAGAACAACTTTCCTCAGCTGCCTGAAATGCCTCTTTTCTCTGTTGCAAGGTGACATCATCTCGTAACCTAATCCTCATTGCTCATCTTGCCAGCAAGCCTGGAACACCCTCACAAAACACACAGAGAGCTAAAACAGTACAAACCTACCATCTTGGAACATCCCACTTGGAACATCCCACACCATCCAGAATCGGACTCTGACTCAAACTGATACAGCAGGACCAACAACATTGTAAGAACAGCCAACGAGGTGAGGGGTAGAACTTGTTGCAGGATGCTACCCTTGCAGATGACCAATTAGAACAAAGTGGGCATCTAATATCTGGCTAATGGAATGCCTATTATCAGACATTTATTGGTTAAAGGATTTTTTATTTATTTATATTCTTCTATTCATCATGAAATGTTGTACACAATGTGAAGAGGTTTGGGTTTGTGTTGACATTCATACTTTTGTGTGTGTGTGTGTGTGTGTTTGTCTTGAGTGTTCTGTCTTCTTGGCTGGAGAGAATAAAATGCTTAATAGCTCTCCGGCTAATGGAATAAATGTTAGCATAGAGTGAACCTAATGTATGCAAAACCATCAGAGAGAGAGAGAGAGAGAGCAAGTGAGAGAGAAAGAGGTTTAGTAAGGGCTGAAACAACAAAGTCTTCAGCCCTGTTGTTTATGTAGGGATTGAGTATCTCATTGGCTGAGCCCTGCTTTTCCTCTCTCTCTATCTAATCTGCTGTAAGTGGAGTTTTTAGAGGGAGGAAAACGTACTGTGAGAGAGAGAACGTCTCTATCCATCCAACTTCTGACCCACTTTTAGAAAGAGAGAGAGAGAGACATTGCTAAAATTCCTTCGTCGCCAGAGAGGATGTTTATCGACCACATCTCCAGTGGACCGCCACACACAAACATGCACTCATATCACTTGCTCTCCCTCTCACTCTCTCTCTCTCTCTCTCTCTCTCTCTCTCTCTCACACACACACACGCAAACATACACAGTGCTGAAAGGCCTGTCTGTATAGTACCTTGTCAGACCACACCTGTTCAAGGGCAGTTGGCATAATATCACGCCTCAAACTCCCCACATGCCATACGGCAGAGCACAAGACTAAACTGCCAGATCTGATTCAGGTTAGATCAGATTCAAACTCAACTTCTGTGTTACAGGAGATGTTCTGATTTCCGCATAATTCAAACTCACAACAAAGTCATTCAGAGTAGTTTGATAAAAAGGGTTCATTGTGGAGCCTATACACTCTGATTTCTTTATAGTGGTAGTGATGAGAACCTGGGGTCACCATGTCTACAACAACAATATAGCCAATTTAGTTACTACTCAAAGCCACCTTCATGGGAACCTACAAGTGTCTGAGTTTTTAGATGTTATGCTGATAATGATGAAATCATGATAAATCCAAACATCCTCTATAGACCACTTTACCAAGAATGTCATTTAAAGATACATTTTAGGCCAAAATTGTTAGCGCATTGGTAAGCATGTCATGTAATAACATACTATGAGGGAATAAACTATTTAAACTGTTTTTTGGGGGTTTTTTTCTGGATCCTTGGGAAATTCTTACATGGCTGTAGTACATACAGCCAATAGAAATCTAAATACCAGCACATTTTATACATTAATGCTTGGAGTGCTGCTGAGAGAAACAAGACATGTATACACGACTGTGCAAAAGGTTTAGATACCTAAGCTCATTGTTTAAAAGCTGTTATCTTAGCAACAAGTGTATCACCAGTAAGAACACCATATATCATTAGACCTTATTTAAAACATTTTAAAACTATATATATAAATATACTATACTCCGGTTTCCTCCCCCACGTCCAAAGACATGCATGTTAGGTTGATCTGTCACTCTCAATTGGCCGTAGGTGTAAGTGTGCGTGAGTAAATGTTGGTCATGCGGTGGACTAGCGAACTGTCCAAGGTGTACCTTGCCTTCGCTCGATGATACTGGTATTAGCTCCAGCCCCCCCATGACCCCGACTAGCGGGACGAAGAGGCAGATAATGGATGGATGGGTATGTATATATATATATATATATATATATATATATATATATATATATATATATATATATATATATATATATATATATATATATATATATATATATTACATATTTCCAATGCCGTTCCAATGGACAAGATGGAATCAAGAGGCCCAGACTGTGACTATCTATCTTGTTTAGAAGGTTTCATGAGAAAAGGGTACAGACAGAAAATCACAACCTATGTTGGACATGTTCCTAATATTATGAAGAGGAGCAACTGTTCAATTAAACTGAAGGTTTACTTGCTATCAGTGATGTAGATATAAGCAGTTACCTCCTCCAGATGTCCTTCTACTCAAGAAAACAGATGAAAGCATCTAAAAGTTTTGAGATATGCAACTTTTTTGTTAGCGGTTGGGTCGACCTCGGGACCAAGGAGCTCCACAATGACTGTCGTTTAGTTTTCTTTTTTTGTCCTGAGGATTAACAAAAAATCCTTAGCAATAAACATCCAACTACACAGCACCTCTGAACTTTAACATTGCAGTTGTTTACTCAATGTAGTTTCGCCGTTCTCAAAGTTCCAGTGAAACACCAGCAACGACATGGGTCATCACAAAACAAGATGGAGAAGAGATTACAGCTCATTGCAATTGCATGACAGGATATTTACTTTGCCCTGTCTTTTGTGTGACTGTTAACCCCCGATTTAACTGTTAGTGGTTTTAGTGTGTTAGTGTTGTTTATAGCTGTAGTTATAAATCCATCTCCAGTGCAACCCCACAATAAACTGTACACAACACAATCCCAACCACACAAACCTTCTTATTTGCCAGTTTTCCTGTTCCACCTTAAATGGTGAAGCAGGTGCCTGAATGTAAGGGCTGAATTATTTAAGGTAGAATGGGAACAGCTGGTGAACAGGAAACAGCCTTCAACCTCGTCCAAGCCCCAGAAGATGGAAGGTTCGCTCAGTTTTGCAGACATTGTTAGGTCAATTTCATGCACTTCCCCCTGAAGAACAGCAACTTTTAATACTCCAAAAAAATTATTATGAACAACCATAAATGCCACAAACCATAATCATTTCAAGAGCTTGTGATGCAAACAGCCTACTATATCACTGTGTTGTACGTACTAGTATGTTAGATTGTGATTAGCTTGGTTGTAACATATACGCTTGTGGCGACAACATCATATTAAGAAACAATAACTCCCACAATGTCAGAAGCTTATGGAATTATTAACATATGAAACATAAAGCCGCTTCTTTTCTCACCCACTGTACCAATCCAAGTATACGCCACCATATTATATAGCATTGTACATTTTGTTGAACCCTTATAGATAGTTGAAACTAACCTCAAGGCCGCCGAACAGCTTGTAGCACTAGGAAATTGCGAAAGACAGGAATAAAGTGTCTGCTACATTCTGCTACATTTCAGTGACACAATATGTCAAAAGAAGAACATACAATAATCTCAGTGTTCGGGGTGAAGCCCTTCCACCACAATACCTCTTTCAGTCTCACTTCGCAAATGTTCATATCTGACATTCCAATGGCAAAAACCACAGTGTTGCCAAAAACAGCTCCTATGGTGGCGGCCCCCCTCCCAATCCCTCCCGCCCCTCCAAAAATCTCTCCGAGAGTAAACATGAAAGAAAAGAGAAGGGAAAAGAGAAAACACTGAAGGTAAAGAGGCGCCTCTAGAGACAGATAAAGCAGCACACAGTAAAAGCCAGAAACCGCTTTCAAACTCCGCTGAATGCTTTAACAGAGAAACTGAAAGACATGTTTGACCACATGGGCTGTTATCCAAGGAAAGCCATTATCTCAAGCAATCAATAAACACTATAACTTGAAATGGATGGCGAAGATGTAAAAGAAGCCACTTGACAACCTCATAAAGCTCTTAAATGGACATTAGCACAGATGAAGCATCTGCTGCTTGATTTAAGACAAAACAGACTCTTTCACATTATTCAGGCTTCCTCACTGCCTGCATGTCGGTGAGCACGTATAAACATCAACATCGGCTCGGCTTGGCGTGAGAAGCAAACAGAGAACCTGTGCCTCACCTGACCGCCACTGCTTAAGCTATCCTGCTCCATTTGCCATGCAGCAGCAAGGTTTCGCATTTATTTTTGATAAACACACACACACACCCTGCTGAATGCAGCCTGCGGCCCTCATGTGACTCCCTCTGGCTGCCAGAACCAAATTATTGAGAGGCTGCCTCTCCTCAAAAACATACATGAGGTTTGATGTTTACTCTAATATACTTCTGCGGTTATATCAGAATCTTCTATGATGAATGGACCAATAGAAATCATCCAAAATGACTTCAAAGGAAATCTCATCGTTTGTATTAAATTGAGGAAAGTCTGGGAAGTTAAATAGAAGAAAGTTCCCCTGTTGAAGGGCCCATATCACAGTAAGCCTTTTGAAATACATCATCCTGAAGTAATATGTAGATACTGTTGACTTTTTATTGCTTATCATTCACTCCCCAGGCCTTACAGACCACTTATGGAAACTAAAAACAAAAACAGGCTATTTTGAATCCATTGTTTCTGTGACGTCACAGGAACCAACTCATTTACATATATCCACCTATTCGGCCTATAGCAGCTTAGCTCTGCCCACTCAGATTGAAGTTCTAAGGAGTGTTTCTGCTCTGAGCACTTTTCTGAATAAGACACAATACAGGCCAGCCAATCAGAACACAGTCCATGGTCAGTTGTGTCCATGTTTGATACATACGACCACACAAATGCTAGTTCAGCTCAAAAAATAAAATACAATACCAGCAATACCAGCAATACAATATTTTCTCATAACACAGATTTTATGCTACAGTATAAGAATATAAAGTAACAGCAATGTTCTGGCTTTGCAACTAACATGGAAAATCACCTCAATTGCATCCTGTGTTAGACACATTTTGTGGAATTTCTGAAATTGAATTTTCTTTAGTCTGGAAACACAGCTGTGAGGCTGATGCTGTGTGGCCATGTGGCAAAGAAGCAGACGAGGGAATCTTTTAAATGAGTGCTATATACTAAACATGGCAGCAGAGAACCTGACGGCAGGCAATAACACTGCACCACTACTCAAGTACACAGCCCAACAGTCCAGCACAGAATGATCCATGCAATCCACATATATACAGCTTTAGGCTAACAGTTCCATCCTTAATTAAAACTATTTACAAGATTTGTAGTCTCTCTTACTGCATGCCAAGCGTTCTCCCAGGGGGCTCCACACATGGCCATGCCTCCCACGTGTCCACGGCTCTGTGCTAGCCAGCAGTGGGACAATACAGTTGCTACCGAACACTAAAACTCAACAGTCACCCAAACATGCCAAACTGCTTCCATAAAATCCATCGCCAACACTCTCAGCATGCTCAGAGTTTGTGGTTTAAATAAGGCTTTACTGGTTTGTATATGTGATTCAGGACACACTATTTTTAGGTATTACTGTAAATATTAAATTAACAAAAAATCCTTGTGTAGACAACAGAGTTTCTACCCACAAACCACATCAGGAGTACTGATCTAGAGTCAGTTTGTGACAATGACCCTCATAAAAATGGAGGAATCTGAAGGTCAGTATACTAATTAATGATAGCTTAGTACTGGTATTGTCTGAAATGGCTGCTCATAACACATTCTGTGTCCCAAATCACAGTTTGTAGGGTATAGTGTAGTGGGTTCCACTGCTGCCCTCCATGCTGTAGATTAGGGTTCAATTCCCCACCCGGGCAACCACTCTATACTATTCCAATTAGAGTCCTTGGGCAAGCCACTACAAATACACTCTGGATAAGACTGTCTTCCAAATGCAGTAAATGTAAAACACATCAACTGGTTTGTGTGAGCTCAATAAAGACATGAGTGTGGTGTGAACTCACTGAGAGAAGCTATGGCACATCAGTTATTTTAGCTATTTGGGTGACTATTGAGTTCTAATGCTTGTTAGCAATGTTCTTGCCACAGCTTTAGTTCTAAACTAAAGAAGCAAATCTTGGACTCCAAACTACGTATGGGCTAAGTGAAAAATTGTGTAAATTTGATTGTTCGTTGAACTACAGATTTAAAAATTAATATGAGACACGCTGATGCTGTAAAGTTGTAACTGCCTCTGAGTGCAGACCAGCACACTTGGCAGTGAACAAACTAACAGGTCATTTCTTCCCTCTCCTGCTAATTGTGCTGAATGCCGTAATGAAGCCTGGGTCACCGCTGCTACAGTCTACTTCAACTAAAGACTACACTGTACGCAGCCTCTGAGCAACATGTAGTGTGCACAGCCAGAACACACAAGCTAGGCGCAGGTGTCTACAGTCCAGCAGTGACCTCTCAGTGCAGACTCTGCTAGAGGACAGCTTCACTACTTTAATGCTGCAGTCAAGCAGCACTAGCCTGCAGGCTGTAAGCCAACAGCCACAGCTCTAAGGTGATGCTTTAAACCAGACCCAACTGCATGCAGCCCAACTGCAGTGAGTGTTTTTCTGCTCAAACAGCCCGTTTGAGCCTCATGAAGGGGTTATTAATGAGCTGAATCAGGTGTGTAAGAACAGGAGTGTTAAGCAGGGTTTAAGTCCAGGAGCATGACCGGGACACACTGCTGTAAGCTAGTGGCAGAACAACCAGAACATGCAGAAGATTATTGCAGGAATAAGCAGAAACTTTCAAAAGCTAATAAAGCACTGCATTCACCAGAACCATTTCCATATGTGTCCAAAAGTTTGTAGACACCTGCTCATCCAGCCCTTCTTCTGTAATCAAGGGTATTAAAGGGGAACTCCACTGACTTTTCCAAAAATTCGACATGACATAACAGCCATTCTAGATGGCTTAATGTGAAACGTTCTGTTTCGGAGAAACTTGCAGAGAAATAACTTGTTTACAGCCATGGTGATAGGAACCAGACGTCTGCAGAGTTTGTTAGATATGAATTAAGATTATTCTACCATCATCAGCACTGCATATAAATATTAGAAGACATGTAGGTTGATTAGTGGTTGGATAGTAAATAAAATGGCTATTGCAGACGGGGTGACCCCTGGTTCTTTGGAATTCCCCTTTAATATGGACTAAGGAATCCCCTCCCATTTGCTGCAAGCAGCCTCTACTCTTCTGGGAAGGCTTCACATATAGATTTTGAAACATTGCTATGAGGATTTGATTGAATTTAGACATCAGAGTATCACTGAGGTCAGGTACTGATGTTGGATAATTAGTTCTGGACAACAGACTACAAATCATCCCAAAGGTATTAGATGGAGCTCCATCACCCCAGAGAAAGCAGGTCCACAGCCCAACGCTGGGGCTTTACACCCCTTTAGCTGACGCTTGACATTGCACACGGTGACCTTAGGCTCCTGACCCAGAGCATCCCAGTCTACTGACCAGGCTGTTCTCTGGAGGTGCAGTAGCTGAATTCACTTGTTAAACGCGTATGTGGAGAAAAACACAGCTGACTCAATAAGCAGAGTAAAGTAAATACATGAAAAAGCAGTTTAAAGTTTAACTTTCTCGCTATCATGGTGCACATCACGCGCGTCCGACGCTGAAGCTCCCAGCGCGCGTGCGACACTGGAGAGATCAGGTGGCGCACGCGCGTGGTTGCCTCTGACGCTAAAGCGCGTGCTTGTCCTGCGTGCTGCAGCTGATGGACAGTGGACAGTGCAGTGGACGGGTCAGGGCTGACCGTACCTTCTCCTCGGCGTCCTCCACCTCCTCCCCGGGGCTCTGCGCGGATGTGCTCGCTCCCATCGCGACCGGAAATCAGGACGAAACAGTCAGAGATAAACACGCGGAGAAAGTAAAAACAGGCACGAGCAGAGAGTCCAGCGCGTGTCCCAACAGCACCAAGCTCAGGGTCGTCTGTCTTCTGGAGGGATGAAATGGCTGTGAGCACTTTTAGGACCCCCCCCTCCTCCTCCTCCTCCTCCTCCTCCTGCAGACCCGCCCTGCTGCACTGAGAGCAACCTGCACCGAGAGAGAGAGAGAGAGAGAGAGAGAGAGAGAGAGAGAGAGAAACAGAGAGAGAGAGAGAGAGAAACAGAGAAGTATCAAGAGAGAGACAGATGGAAGGAAAAACAGAGACAGAGAGAAATAGAAACAGAGAAAGAAATATATATAAAAAGAGAGAGAGAGAATGAGAAACAGAGAGAGATACAGAGAGATATAAAGAGAGAGATAGAAGGAGAAACAGAAATATAAGAAAGAGAGACAGAGAGACAGAAACAGAGATATACATACAGAGAAATATAAAGAGAGAATGAGACACAGAGAGATACACAGAGAAATATAAAGAGAGAGAGATAGAAACAGAGATAGAGATACAGAGAAATATAAAGAGCGATAGAAACAGAGAGATACAGAGACATAAAGAGAGAGAGGGAGATAGAATGAGAAACAGAGATATAAAGAAAGAGAAAAGGAGAAACAGATACAGAGAAATGTAAATAGAGAGAGAATGAGACACAGAGAGATACACAGAGAAATATAAAGAGAGAGAGAGACAGAAACAGAGATAGAGATACAGAGAAATATAAAGAGAGAGAGAGATAGAAACAGAGATAGAGATACAGAGAAATCTAGAGAGAGAGAATGAGACACAAAGAGATACACAGAGAAATATAAAGAGAGATAGATAGAAACAGAGATAGAGATACAGAGAAATATAATGAGAGAGAGAGAGATAGAAACAGAGATAGAGATACAGAGAAATATAAAGAGAGAGAGAGATAGAAACAGAGATAGAGATACAGAGAAATATAAAGAGAGAGATAATGAGAATACAAAGAGATACACAGAGAAATATAAAGAGAGAGAATGAGACACAGAGAGATACACAGAGAAATATAAAGAGAGAGAGATAGAAACAGAGATAGAGATACAGAGAAATATAAAGAGCGATAGAAACAGAGAGATACAGAGACATAAAGAGAGAGAGGGAGATAGAATGAGAAACAGAGATATAAAGAAAGAGAAAAGGAGAAACAGATACAGAGAAATGTAAATAGAGAGAGAATGAGACACAGAGAGATACACAGAGAAATATAAAGAGAGAGAGAGACAGAAACAGAGATAGAGATACAGAGAAATATAAAGAGAGAGAGAGATAGAAACAGAGATAGAGATACAGAGAAATCTAGAGAGAGAGAATGAGACACAAAGAGATACACAGAGAAATATAAAGAGAGATAGATAGAAACAGAGATAGAGATACAGAGAAATATAATGAGAGAGAGAGATAGAAACAGAGATAGAGATACAGAGAAATATAAAGAGAGAGAGAGATAGAAACAGAGATAGAGATACAGAGAAATATAAAGAGAGAGATAATGAGAATACAAAGAGATACACAGAGAAATATAAAGAGAGAGAATGAGACACAGAGAGATACACAGAGAAATATAAAGAGAGAGCAATAGAAATAAAGAGAGATACAAAGAAATATAGAGAAAAAGAGAGATAGAATGAGAAACGGAGATAGAAACAGAGAGACAAATATACAGAGAGAGAGAGAGAGAGAAAGAAACAGAGAGAGAGAGAAAGATACAGAGAATTACAGAGAGACAAACAGAAGGAGAAATAGAGAGAGACAGGAAGAGAAGGAGAGAATCTGTGTGTTTGTTTATTTATGTGTTGATCTGTTTACCAAGACTCTACCATCAGATTTATGGTTTTCCTGCTTAATAGAGTTAGTTTGAAAATAAAGTTAGAATTTCTGGTGGGAGCCTGAACATCCCGAGACATCAGCCCGAGACTGGACTCTGAGCAAAATCATTTTATCTAACATGTTCTCTGCTGCACACTTGATAGCAGAATGTGTTATTTTTACTGTGACAAATATATAATCTGGTGTCCAGTATACGGACAGGGCTTACATAAAATCTGATGTTTTGGGGAACATGACATATTTCTTCCCACATAACAAGACACAAATCTGGCATTGAATCTTTCTTGTGTTTACAGGATGTTCAGTTGCATGAGAAATTTTCAGAGTGCTTGTAAAAATATTACATAATTCTTTTATTTTTATATATATTTTTATAATATATCATAATAGTAAAGAGGCTTTAACACAAAGCATATACACTAATTTAAATTACTGCATCTAAAATAAACAAATGTTTGAAATAATCAGTTACTGAAGACAAAAGTCAGAAAACATGTAAGCTATATTACATATCACATAGACTTAATATACATAACACACATATTACATACATGTTAGACGGTAGCCCAGTGTTATTGATGGATTTCTGTGTTTAGAAATGCAGTAAATGTTTATACACACAGTACTTTTTGGGGGGTCCTTTATTTGGGGCTCTTTTTTAGATGAAATAGATGCTCAACAGTAACATAAAACATAATGATGTAGCTACAATAAAGCATCTGTCCACCTTCAGTAAATGATCAAGAGAGCGATACCAGTGTAAATAAGATTTTATAGTAATTTGCTTGTTTCAGATGATTTTCACTTTATTTGGGTCCAAGTTCATATCTGCAGATGTTCAACTGAGAGGTCACTGAACATGTAACAGATAGAAGGTTAGATGTTAGGCTAAAGGCTGGATTTTAGGCCAGGCTCAGGGTCAGGATCAGATTTTAGGTTGAGGTTAAGGTTAGGGTCAGGATTAGGTTTTGGGTGGAGTAGAAGAACAGAAGAGTAAGAGATCAGGTGAGCAGGATAACGGGAGAACAGGTGATCAGATTAGCAGGAGAACTGGAGAACAGGAGGGCAGGAGAACAGGAGGGTTGGAGAACAGGAAAGAGGGAGAACAGGAGAGCAGGAGAATAGGATGGCAAGATAGCAGGAGAACAAGATAACCGGAGGGCAGGAGAAAAAACAGTAGGAGAACAGGAAAGAGGGAGAACAGGAGAGCAGGAGTACAGGATGACAGACTAGTAGGAGAACAGGCAAGCAGGATGGCAGGATAGCATAATAAGAGAAAAATAGGACAGCAGTAGAACAGGAGAGTGGGAGAACAGGAGAGCGGGAGAACAAAACAGTGGGAGAACAGGATAGCAGGAAAACAGGAGAGCAGGATAGCAGGACACCTTGAGAACAGGAAAACATGAGAGCAGGAGAGCAGGGAAGAGGATAGAATGAAAATAGAAGAGCAGGAGAGCAGGGAAGAGGATAGAATGAAAATAGAAGAGCAGGAAAAGAGGATAGCATGAAAACCAGAGAGCAGGAGAAGAGAAGAGCAGGAGAGCAGGGAAAAGGATAGCATGAAAACAGGAGAGCAGGAGAAGAGAAAAACAGGAGAAGAGAAGAGCAGGAGAAGAGCCAGATACTCTAAGAAGAGCTGAGGAAATACCACATTAAGATGGGCAGCGACTGAAAGGCTCTGTGGGCGAGAGTGGCAGTGATCAGTGAGTCTCTGGCCTCCCTCGCTGTCATTTTCTCTGGATTCCTTACACTAATTACAGAACCGTACGTTTACAACCACGAGCCAGACTTCTGCAGCTTCGCTAGAGGATAAACAACAGAAATCAGCTCGAAACAGATAGATAGATAGATAGATAGATAGATAGATAGATAGATAGATAGATAGATAGATCTGCTTAGTTTTAGTAGTTTATAATACAGAGATCATTACTATTTAATGGTTTTGGTTAAGTCTCATAATTTAGTGTGTAGCTGATTTAACAAGCTGTGTATTCTGTGGAAAGGAAAAGCAGAGACTGACCTGACGGCAGGTGTGATTTATGGGTTGTAGTTTAAAATAGCTTTCAAAAGCACTCAAAAGTCAAATCCCTAAAATTAGCTCAGAATGGCACAGAGGTAGTGTTCGTCTGAGGATATGAGTCATCTAGTAGATCTGCTGTGTTCAGTAATCTATAATATAATCCTCAGGAGCGTCTGCTAAACGCTGTACATGTAAATGCAGTAGTGATTAGTAAAGCAGTCATGAAGAACACAGTTCTTAGAGCTAGTCAGATACAGAGTACTACTCATCAGTACAATACCTAAACGCTGACCCCTCTCTTCATCAAGAGAAATTCATCATCATAGCATCACTGTGGATAGATAGATAGATAGATAGATAGATAGATAGATGGTTTATGTTCCATCTCCAAGTACTGCTTATTCAATCAACAAACAACACACTGCACAGCCTGAAACTGCTAGTGTTGTTGTTGCCGAGTTTCATCAGCATATGTTTTGCTCAACAAGAGGGAAAACAAGCTGGATCAAGTGCACATGAATATCCAACAAGCCTAGAGGGCCATCAACAACCTGCACTACAGACAATCAGACCACGTCTCTTGGTTTCTGCAACAGGCACATCACCAACTCCTGAAACAAATCAAATAGTTGGTAAGGACAGTACGGGTCGTATTTGGCTACTGGCCCAGAATCAGTGTCTCAGATCCGTTTAATTACATTGGATAGGCCATGTTCAAAACAGCAGCAACCCATCTGTGAATGAATATGCATCAGTTTAGTAAACGTTGTTCAGAAATGATGCCAAAAAATTCAAGAAGGACACTATCAAACCAAAAACCCTAATCACTAGAGACGTTCTCTAATAACAGCTCATGGTTGCACTTTACAGTCATGGGCCATGACAACATTAAGTACATGGGTACTTTTGGTCCTATATCTTTGGATGATGCTGGAATATAACAGCCTAATATATATTTAAACATTATTTAATTGTTGGTTTGTTTAACAATAAGAAACTTGTTTCAGAGAACAACACTCCAGACTGATGGTGGACTCTGTCCGGAGCTCTAGCCAGACTGCACTAAGAGTACTGTAGAGCTCAGAGATGGACACCTCAAAGCTGTTTTTCTTACAGTGGTGTCAGTCAGTTTGTGTTTATTAATAGGATTGTGAACTCATTCTGCATGCGAATCTGTGTAGGTCTGCTAAGAAACTGCTCAAACGATCACAGTCTGAAACGTATCAGCTGCTGTTTGAAAGAATAAAAAGAAAATGACAGTAGTGAGATAGTCTGTTCAAATAAACACAAGCAGGGTTGATGTTTTTGCTACCAAACACAATAAATAAGTATGGCACAACAACCTAAATACTTTTTGAAGCCATTGAATATGATGACACAGTGTTTTTCAAACAGTCCAATGATTTCCTTACTTCAGTGATACATTCCTTACATATGAGATGCAAGGCTTTGCTTAAAAACCAGTGAAATGATATTCTTATGCTGGTGGTCTCTGAATCTCCTCTTGTCTGTGTACCACTGCCTGTTATGATCAGTTAGATTGCAGTCACTGACAGCAGTGCAGTGTTGAGGGTCAAAGAGTGTTTTTAATAAGGAAATAAGCTAAAATGGGAGGAATACACATTCTTTCATCGTCTGAGGGAGACAGAGCTGTCAGGCAGCTTTCTGGCAGATCACATCAAACGTCTTTATGGGCCAACTGTGAGCCGTGGGCCCTCACTGGGTAGTCCAGAACTAGAGCACACAACACAAACGCTGGCATCTAATCTCTGAACACAACTACTAACTGTAGATAGAGAGCCAATTTACCACAGACACCTTGGGGTGTTCGGGCAATCGCTGACCAAAAGAGCAAAGCCATCGCCATAACAACCACTGCTGCGCCCCTGCCAGATGAACCCAACACCTTTTATGCTATTTTTTAGAGCAACAACGAGGACAAAACCCGGAGAGTCCCAGATCCCCCCGATAGCCAGGCACTGTCACAGTCCACAGAGGACCGAGAGTAAACACTCACAAAGCTGCTGGACCTGATGGCAAACCAGCCCACTAACTCAGGGTAGCACTGGAAAATACATAGTGTCTGTACTAGTGTACTGGTATACGGGTATACTGTTATAAAATAATGTTCTCTTAAATGCAACTCGTAAAGAAAAGCTTTTTTTTTTTACATCTCTAAAGCATCCCGTGATAATCCTGGTTTGAAATCTGAGAATGTTTTTATTTTTTAAACTGTCCTGTCCGGCAATTTTCACAATTGGAATGTCGGAATGGTAATCCGAACGCACTGATGTACCAAACATATTTGCTTTTACAAGAACATCTCTATAGGTCTCTATAGCCTATTCTTGTTAATGTTTGTATTTTTATTTAATTTATTTATTTATTCAGCCAGGCCGGACCGGCAATAAAGGAGAGGAAAAAGAGGAGAGAGAGAAAAAAGAAAGAAGAAAGAAAAATAAATAAAAAGAAAAGAAAACAAACAAACAATAATAATAATATAAATAAATAAATAAACAAATAAACAAACAAAAGAAAGAAAAGAGAAAAAAAGGAAAAAAAGAATAAATACATATATATACATATATATACACAGATACATACATACATACATACATAAATACACATATTTACATATCTATACATATGCATATACATGTATACACCCACACACAATTCTATTATTTGCAGCAGTGTGTATATGTGCCTCTGAGAATGTTTAACAGTGTAATTTGATAGTGTGGCTAGTTTGGAATTGTAGAACTTTTATAATTCCTGATACTTACTTTTATTTCTCCAGAGAGTTTCTTCAGGATTCAGTCCAGGTTTCCACACTTTGACCAAAATCTATCTGGAGTGTATGTATCTCATATTCACCAAGGCATCAATCTCCTGGAAGACTAGACGTGGCAGAGAAATTCCAGCACATCAGCAGTTTGTCAGCACTGCACGTCTGGCGTCAATGATAGATTTAATATTAAATCATGATCCAAACATTTTTTATCTTTATTTTTTTTTCTCTGATGGCACAGATGGGGTTGTTATATATACATACTGTATGAAAGCACCAGCATTCTCACATACAAGTAAATTAAAAGCAAAAACACTCTGAATCATATGGTTTTTAATGAAACATAGTTGAGGCCAGATTCTCACCAGTTGCTGATCTCCACATCTTCAGGTTACAACATCAAAAACATCTCCTTAAATCTCATCAGTGTAAGTGACTGTGTGTATTTAAGTGTGTAAATGATTGCAAGACAACTTTTATAGCAGTGTGCTGACCTTTTGACTCAATGGCAAAAAAATCCCACTATAAAAAGGAGAGAAAATATTCTTAACTTTAAGTGTCACTGCTCACCAGGCACTTTATAAGGAACTCTACACTGTACTAACACTGGGTAGGGCCTCTCTCTGCTCTCCAGTTCTTCATGGCATGGATTCCACTAGATGTTGGAAACATTCCTTTGAGCTTCTTGTCCATGTTGATGAGATAAGATTTCTGCGATTCCTGCAGATTTTTCAGGAGCAAACTTTTCTCCCATTGTAGCACATCCCAATAGTGCTATACTGGATTCAGATCCAGTGACTGGTAGCCCTTTTCGACGGAACCCTTGGTTCTTGACCTGGTTCCAGGCTTTTTAGAATATTGGCTCCTTTCAGGGAAGCAGTCTGCATTTGCACCAGTTGTTCTTGGAACTAAGGAACATTAAAGGATATGTTTTAAACAGAGGGCATTAAACACCAGTAGATAACAGAGAACACAGTTTATTTCTCTCAAAAAAGCAAGCCTGGATCAACTATTGGTTATAAGAAGAGGTAGAGGTCTTCAGCAGACCACTGCACTCTTTTTGAGAGCTTCGCCATCGTTGCCTTTCTCATTCATCAACAACTGACACGTCCACAAATGTCATCACAGTTTGTGCTCAAAAAACTACTTTTCTTTGGTTCCAGCTGGGAACAAACATTTTTGGTTCTGTACTTATTCAATTACGATGGACTGCTGCCTCAGTTTTCTGTTCTTGGCTGGAACCCGACATGGTTATAGTCTATCCGCCTCAAGGTTCAAAATGAAAGCATTCTGAGATGCTTTTCTGCTTGTTGCAACTGTACAGATGTGGGAGGTTATTTAAGTTAGTTCAGTTATTTGTCAGTTCAAACAAGTCCAGCCATTCTCCACTGACCTCTCTCATCAACAAGGGGTTTCTGTCCACAGAGCTGCTTTTTTTTGTCTTTTATTGCATCATTCTGAGCAAACTGTGCATGAAAATCCCAGGAGATCAGCAGGAGTTTACTTTACATTTAGAACTCCTAGAAACTTGAACCCACACATCTTGTTGCAGACACTTCACTCAAATCCTCAATTTAAATTAAAACACTACAACAGCTCTGTGTGGCCTCCACAGACCCCTCGTGGATATACAGCAGCAGAACTCCGCTTGAGGCTTTAGAGCTTATGAAACATAGGAAGAGCTTGAGAAGATGAGGGATTTAAAAAGGAATGAGATTGAGCAGATGAGAAGAGGTCAGCTGGTCAGCTAATTATGGGCAGCTATATTGATTGAGGCAGGAGATTCTATATTGAGAGAGTGTGAAAGGCACCCTACGGGGGTCTCTGCTGTTTTGTGTGTGTTAAGATGGTGAAGGACTTGTTCTCAGTCACTGAAGTGACACGTCACTCTAAAGGCCCTGAAAGCTATTCGTTTTCAATTAGCCGTTCAGTTGCTGTGGGCAAACGGTCTGACACCCATATCAGTCTGTTTACACATTTACCACACAACACACTTATTAGCAGAATTACACTGTCTGTCTCTTAATTTGGGAACTAATACTATACTATACTGTATTGTATTGAACTACACTCATATAATATCATGTTTATTGTCAAATCACATTTAACACAGGTCTGAAAGTGAGTAAAAAATGTAGATTGTGCATATATATATATATATATATATATATATATATATATATATATATATATATATATATATATATAATAGTATAAATTATGAAATAAGAGGTATAATATATAATAGATCTGCACTTTAATATATGCAGTTGGTAAGTCTGAGGCAGGTAAAAAATATACAGGTAAAAAATACAAAATATTTTTACATGTGCTAAAGTTCCAGTTAAGTGCAGAGTGAGTCTTTAATGAAGTTTGGATATGGTGAGTGTGGACTGGTGTGGTTCATACTAATGCACTAATATAGAAATAATACATTTAATACATTTACTAATACATTTTAATTATAGAAATCTGGTTTGGTTGCATTATAATGTGTAAACTGCGTTTAATATATAAACTATGTACAATTTCACAAAATTCACATCTAAAGTGGAAGTCAACTCTCCAAGCCGGTGACTTACAATAAAACAGGTATTTAAAAATCTAAATAAGTTATCTAAAAATAAACTTTGTTGAAAAGCCTGTTATATCTAAATTTACAGTGTGTGGGTTATTACTGTTTATACAGCTGCATGCAACTATTTAAACACCTCCAGTCTAATTACATGTTTTGTTGATTTTACAAGTTAAAATAAGAACAAACCCCCCACAGTTTTAGTGCAGAATAAAGGTTAACATGTTAACATGTATATGCATTTGAACTGGGATGTCATATGTGTGTAAAACATAGACTATTCCTATTGCAGGTGGTTGAAAACCTTTAACAATAGAGTATTTACAACTGTCTTCATTATCTACTTCACTGTCAACAGAGCAAGGCTACTGTTTGGCTCTAGTTGAAAATAACTTATTGTTGCACTGGCTCTTATTAGTGCACTATGGCCATGTCAGACAGCTCTACACTAATTACCTGTGTAACATTATGAACTTCTCACTTTTTTGTTTGGAATTTTTTCTTTTAATCACTGAGATACAAACTCATACAAACCCATAATGATCAGACAGTTGTGTTTTACAAGGAAACATTTTAAATTGAAGCACTTCAGTTAAGATCAGCCTGTAAAGGCGGGTTACAGAACCACAACACTTTACTGATCCCACAGGAACAACTAGACAACTAATATCACATCACAGTGGGAGTGTGAGATAGCTCAGAAGAGATCTGATGGAGTGTCTAATTAGACCAGATTAATCTCCATCATACCAATCCATCCATTCTGCTGATATCAGCCCCACATCAAGACCCCTGACAGGACATCATCTTTGTAGACCACTTGTGCTGTAAGCAACAAAAACCTGTTCCTCAATATTCATTAACATGACTTTAGATTATTACCTTTTCAAATGCTAATGTATTAATGAAGTCAATTATTTAACCATACAGTAGTAAACACTTTGTATTCATTCATAGAATTCAACTTAAGTTTTTAGGTGTTTTTTAAAATATATTAAAACAGATAAACAGTAACTGGGCCTTAACACTGATATCTGTGGAGGATGTTTTATTATATCTCATTAGAAAATCAGTAAAAACATGTAATTATACCAGACGGGCCCAAACTTCTGCATCCAACTGTAACTGTACTGCCTCAGTGGTACACAATCTACAGTGTTGATCTACAGTGTTTTTCCCTCAACCCTAAAAAAACATAACTTCACTTCACTTCACACGCTCAGCTCTCACAAACACACACGCGTGCACGCTCGCAGGGCCAACACAATACTGAATGGAATTCCTCTTCCTCGTGTTTGTGTGCTGTGCTGTATTTACAGCGAGGATATCACAGTAAGATGGTGTGGAATGTCAGAAACAACAGCGGCATGCAGAAACACGCAACACGTGCACGTAACACGCATGCACACAGACACGCACACGTCCTCCAGTGACAGTAGAGCTACATGGCTTGCGTGTGTCAAGAAATCAGAAGCAGCATAAAATAAACACACTGAAATCTGACGTGCAAAGGTGGTTTTCTGACTACGTCGTACGTCTTAACACACAAACCTCACACACACAGGCCTAAAAGGAAGGTCCTGCTTAAAGGTCTCAAATACAAAATCAACATTATACTAATGAAGATATGGTGACAATAGTGGAGCACTCACCAACATACTGAAGACAGTTCACTTTCAATGTAACTGCAATCATCAGATTCTTTCTTTCGGGCAAAACAAGCTGGTGATTAGGAACTTCAGCGCAGACATCTTTAATTTAGAGTCTGCACATTACACTCCAGACAGTTTCTCAAATATTAGGGCAATATTGAGCAGCTCTGCTCAGAGTTTAACGCTGAACAGACTGAAGAGACGAGCAGATCCACCTTTATTAGCATCACAATCTCAACAGTGACCTGTAAGTAGCAGCCATGCTGTGTGAGTTATCACTGTTTGCTGGTTGAAGCAGATCATCTTAAACTGTAAAAGTTTCACAGTGAGTAACAACTTTCATCGACTGTGTTGATGCCGAGATTGAAGGCTAGTAACCAGTATAGGTAATGCTCAGCAAGCTTCAAGTAACTAGTTTCCACTAAACTTCTACCTTCAATAACTCATTGTAGGTAGAAATCATTTCTCTGACTGTTTTTCATCTGTACTACAATTCATCTTAGTTATATCTTATTATGATTATATAAGCACACCTGAGCAGCTGAACAGAAGTACAAGGTGGTACAGTCATCATATCAGTACTGTATGAGTAGTTTGATCAGAGGAGGATGGGTTCCCCCCCTTGTGAGTCTTGGTTCCTCCCAAGGTTTCTTCCTCCAGTTCTGAGGGAGTTTTTCTTGCCACTGTCACCTATGGCTTACTCACCAGGGGGTTTTTCTATGATTTCTATGACTTCCTTCTGTTATTTTCTTTTTTGGCTTATTTATGCTCTATTAAACTTTTCTTATCACTAAATTCCTGTAAAGCTGCTTTGCGACGACATCAGTTGTTAAAAGTGCTATACAAATAAATTTGATTTGATTTGAAGTAACTAACATTAATACATCTAACTGAATATTATCTAGTTTATTTATTGGTTCATTTCATTTTCCTGTCTGTGTTTTTTTGGACCTGCAACTTGTGTGTGCAGCAGTGTATCAGAGCAGAGCTCAGCAAATTACTTATAAACTCATTCTGGAATCAAATCACAGGCATGGAAAAAGCATCCTTACACTTTTCACTCTAACCAAAGTGACACACCTATGTAGACATCAGAAAACAATTCAAAATACAGAATAAATACATACATTTTCTGTTGTTTAATAAAGGAACAGTTTCAAGCAGTAATCTTAGCCTAACTTTGCTCTTCTTCAGCACAACATCACAATACTTTGCATTGTGCATGATATCGACACAGTGCATATACTTTCACTTCAGTGCAATCTCTGATGACAAAACACCACAACAACACTGACGGTGCAAATAAAAGCAAATGAAGCATTCAATTGAAATGTATTACAAAACAGAAAAAAAATATTTCATAACATCAAACAGAAGTTAAGGCATCACAAATTAAGACACTGGGCATTAATAAAAAACAGTGTAAAACTGCCTACAGGGCATTGTGCGTAAGACATAAGCCAAACCTTTAAAACAAATTAAAAGTATTAAATGCTAAAAAGAAAAAAAAAAAAAGAATGGAACAGAAGAATGATTTTAGTGTTTAAAGGCATCCCTGTCAGGGAAATTGACCCTTGGTGTAGTTCTGAGTAACAGACATATGATTAAGATGATCAGCCTGTAAAAACATCTTCGGTTTCTTGCTGTTAACTGGAGCTGCAATTACGATGTACGAATTTTGGTAAAAGTAATTAGTAAAAAAGTAAAAAGTAAAGAATATTTCTTCCATTGTGCGCATTTTCGATAAAACATATGGTTCATAAATGCAGAAGAGAAAAGAAGAGAAAAGCTGCTTAGATGTATATGAATGGGCAGTGGGTCATTGGTCCTCTATGCAGGTCTCTCGAACCCTCTCCATGGACGACGCAGGATTACTAGATAAGACAAAAGCAAATGATCCTTAAAGGATATTTCAGGCATACTGAAAAGACGGCAGCACAGTTAACCAACAACTACACACAGCGACATTACGCTACACATGCATTAAACAGTTTTGTAGTGTATTTACAGTATTTATCATTGACTTACCTGTTAAGGGGTCCCGGGTGTGAGGGAGCTCAGAACAGCCCTGTTATCTCCTCAGTATTTGGATCAAGGTCGATGTCATAAAAACATGGGCGCGTGGGCAAACCTGGCATCGTGCTCATCTGCACAACACAAACAGCAGCCAATCAGCAATCATTACATCTAAAGACTCTCTGTTCACCACGGCCTCTCTCCAGCTCACTTGCTATGATCCCTGACGCAAGCTATTTTTGGGCTGTGTGCTAAATAGCTCAGTACTTTACAAAATTACTCAGGCTATTTTGAGATCATCTGATTGAAGCACAAAGCAGTTCAAACTTGTTGGGGAGCACGCACGGATTCATTCCGCTGTCACTACAGTATGAATCATTTATCAAGGCTTCCTAATGCACTTCCTCTCAAATGAAAGCCTTAACCCTTCAAAGCCTCAGGGAGCCTAAATCTGTTTATCTAATTATGTTAAGCTTGTTCCTCTGGTACATAGTACACTATATAAACAAATATTTCCACAGGTGTATAAAATCAAGCACCTAGCCATGCAGTCTGTCTGGATATGCGGTAGCATGCCACCCTTACAAGTCAAGATTCTCCGTCATCAACTGTGAGGGTATTACTGAATAGTAGAAGCATTCAGGAACCACAGGAACTTAGACACAGTGTCAGACCACTCAAAGTTGCAGAGTGCTGAGGGCAATAGTGGGTAAAAGTCGTTGATGCTCTGCTGATGAATAACTGCAGAGGTCCAAACCTGATCTGCACCAAACCAGAGATTCAGTAAGGTCCAGCTAGGGATTCAGTGGTGTATCCTGTTTACTGAAGTAGCCTAGTATCAACATCTTATACCATCAGCTACTGAAACACCAACACATCACACATACCGTTCAGTATATTTCAGTATATTTACTGTTTAAATGCTGAACTTGAGATGCTTTTTTAATCACCTTAAGTAAAAATAAGAGCTACATTTAAAATGCTTTTGAAAAAAGTGCACCATAAAGTGTTTATTTATAATAAAAATAAATAAAATGTTTAGTCTTGTTAACTGAGATCTCCCTCTTGTATTCCTCCACACTTTCTCTTGTTCAGTGAGAGAAGTGAGCTCTTGGTTGTCCAGCCAGGACTTTAAATCTGGGCTGAAATTGTGTTAGGACCATTCTCACACACACACACATGAGATATCTAGAACGTTCTGTGTGGAGTGTGCATGTTCTGAGTTGGTTTCCTCCCACAGTCCAAACACATGCATGTTGGGTCGATTGCTCACTCTAAACTGCCCGTAGGTGTGAGTGTGTGTTGGCCATGCAATGGATTGGCGACCTGTCCATGGTGTACCACATGGTGTATGCTGGGATTGGCTCCAGCCCCCCGTGACCTTGACGAGCGGGATAAAGCGGAAGATAATGATGTATATGAGACATATGGCTGATCTGAATTACGTCAGGGTCTCAGAACATATGGGAAATGTTGGTTTGGAGCTGCCTGTGGGAAGTATAAACATCTCTGTCCCGGTTCCTGGTTGAAAAGCAGTTTTTCGCCATCGAATTTTCTTTTTTTAGAACGTGCCGTCTGACTCACTTCACTCTCGACTGCTGCTTCTCGCCTGTGTGCATGCCGCACTCCTGAATCTGCACTGATCTGATTGGCTGAGGGAGTACCTTTGGTGATTTTCCTACGCACGTTGTGCTGCTTATAATAAACACTGTCAGAATTAAATAGTTCGCAATAGTTTATCGGTTCGGGTCTGCATTGGACAACGTCTGGGTCCGGACCACGGTCCACCTATTAGTGACCTCTGCTTTAGATCATCAAGCACAATGCCAAGCGTCCAATGGAGTGGTGTAAAGTGCCACTACTGGACTCTGAAGCAGTGGAAATGTGTTCTGTGGATTAAGGAATCACGCTTCTCTCCCCAGCAGTCTGATGGATGAGTCTGGGTTTGGCAAAGAAACTGTTACCTGCCTGACTGACATTCTGGACAACTGTATGATTCCACATTTGGGGGAACAGCTTAGGGAAGGTCCTGTTCCCTTCCAGTATGACTGACTTTGTCCCAGTGCACAAAGCAAGGTTCATAACAGCTGGTTGGTGTGGAAGAACTTAAGCCCTGACCTAAACCCCATCGAACAGCTCTGGGATGAACCAGAAAGGAGATTGCAAACCACAAGCTGCAACATTAAATTAGAGATGAAAATGTATCAAATACAATTTTTTAATTGATAAAAATACCCTGAATGGAAACAAGCTGCTAGATAGCACAAATGCTAGCTGTCTGTTCAGTGCACACTGAGAAATTAAAAAACGGCGTTGGTACATAGCCCTGAATCTGTAAAAAGAAAATAAACAGCCACACAACTCCCAAGCTAATTAATAACAGGGGGCGTGTTGAACTGCTTTCATTGTCAAGAAGGAAAGACAGCTAAGAAACAGCCAAAGAGGAGAACATCTGAAGAACAAAGACTGAGAAAGAAGTTGTTAGATCAGACAAGAGTAAAGAGCTGTTTTGACATCAGTGAGATGTTTCTATTGACCAGCTTACATCAATTGGTATCAATAATGCATGCTAAATGTAAATGCTGCTCTATTTTATGATGTGGCGAAGGGGCTAGTTCAAACATGCAGCTGAGGTGCCTGAAGTTAGCCATGTTGCTGAATCCTAGCTGCACATTTAAGGAATACATAACATCCTGTTTTACGAGAGTAAATGATACATCCAAAACACCATCAGTCACTCATCACTGTAGACAAGATTAGAACACGCAAATAAAATGAGCCTAAATTGTTGTTGACCTTCTTAATGCAGGCAATGGCTAAACAACCGAAGTTCTTGTGAACTTGTTTTTGTGCGGATACCCTGAGGAGGATGGGTTGTAAGGCAAAACTTTCTTCAAGCATCACAGCTGGACAGTTGATTGAAAGAGTTGATTGCATCCTGTGTTTTGACCGCAGATCGTTGCAGCCCTCTAAAAGCTGGAAGCAAGCACTTTGAAATATCTGGACTTCATATGGTGGGACGCATATTTCCGCCATACTAAACACCAATAATTAAGACTTGTGTTTTAAAAGGGTTTGTGCATTTGCTTTCAGTGTATGATCAGGTCGAACAGACATTATTTTTAAGTTATAAATGAGATAAATCTTATATTATAATCATCCCTAAATAATCGTAAGCAAGACTCTTCCTGGAAATCCTCCCCATAATGATCTTAAGTCTGACGTAAGAAGCCCAAAAAGCCAACAGCGTTGTTAATGTTATTTTGACAAGGACATAAAAACTTCCACGGGAGAGAAAAGGTCACAAGCAGACAATCAGATGAACTGAAAGATGAAAAAAAAAAATGGTACAGCATTATTGATACCACGGTAAGTACCTGCCAGGCTCAGCTACACTCTTCGGCCTAACTCTGCACCACTTGCACCAAAAGCTGCCATATTTGACCGGGAGTCCTTTGATCACTGTTTCATTAACAATGTATACGTTTTGAAACATGCTTAAAAAGTTGCAGTAAAGAAGTTAGGTGCATTAAGACTTTATCCGTTTAAAAGTTTTCTGAAGTTCAGCTCTGCTTATGCTGTGTGGATATGGATTACTCATGGAGTGGAGTGTGTACTTGGATTCAGTTTTAAAGCTAAGTAGGTCAAAACCAATTCCTTCACCAGCTTGAAAAACATCATTAATTATAAGCAAATCTGGTAACTTCTAAACTCTCAGACTGGCAGACACCTCCCAATCGCAACATCCAGGCTGCCAAAAACATCCACATGAAACCTATTTTTATAAAGGCACTAGGTGTCTTTGTAATTTGCAAAATTACTCTGGCTATTCTGAGATAATCTAATTGGCGAAGTAGGTAGTACATTTTGTTTTCTTTGAGTTGTCAAAGGCCTTTCTGTTTATAAGATCTTCAACAAAAGTAACAATGGCTTCTGGAACAGTTTGACAGTAGTAATCAGTAATAGTAGCGTAGAGTGTACTTTGAGCAGGATATCCTACATTCAGACACTCAGCACTGGCGTCCATCATTGTACCATCTTTAACAAAAACACATACTGCTGATATACATCAGATACAGTATGACTGACATACATCATTTTCTCTCAATAATAACTATCAACAAAAATATAATAATAATAATAATAATAATAATAATAATAATAATAATAATAATAATAATAATAATAATAATAATAATAATAATATTATTATTATTATTATTATTATTATTATTAGTATTATTATTATTATTATTATTATTATTATTATTAATAATAATAATAAAAGAGGTTCTAAATATACAGAAACCTAAATGAACAGTTTGTAAGATGTTTATTTTAAAACATTCCAAAATGATTCAAAAATTAATTCACAGAAAGTGAGGAAATAACAGTTGTGACTGTATGTCAATAGATGTCTATGTATAGTGTCTCAGAGACATCTATTAGAAGGTCTACTCTTGGAGAATAACAGTAAGTAAATAGAGTTCGATGCTGAATTTGCAACATTTCTTCTAGACTTCTAAAACAAAACAGACATTCCTGAAAAAACAAAAATATTACAATGATATCACATAAAACTACGGAGCCCCATGAACACCACCAATGAACATCTCAGACAAGGTTTCAGAAAGAGATTTAAAAGATTTGAAACAATTGCTAACCGTAGTGTAATTACAAACCAGTATAAATTATATAATCTGTAAAGTCAGCATTAACTTGAAAACGTAGCATCTTCCTTCCATACAGTGACATAATTCTGAGTGAGAGGAGTCATCGAAGAGCTAGCAGAGTCTTCCTCTGGTTGGTTTGTGAGGGTTGTAGGAGAGGGAGTTGAAACATGATGTAGTAGGTAAACATTAGGTCAGGTTAATGTTTTCCTTCCTGTTGGTTCACTGCGACTTAACCAAAACTCAGAAGACGTTTTACAGGTCAATAAAAAGTACTACATTTGCAAGAAAGGTTTTAGGAAAACAGATTTTAGGGGAAAAATCAGTTAATTTCCACAATGAGGGTGTTGGGCATTTTAAAATGAGGGTAAAGTCCCTGAGCTCATGTTCCTCTCATTCGTAATCTTCTGGTCTTTTGGTGGTTCAGGTTGTTGAAACTGAACAATAACTTCTCAAAACTTCAAATTAACTCAAAGTACACCATCTAGAGTAGAATACAGCAACTTCTTACTGTAGGCTGAGGCTGGAGGACCGTTTGAGCTCAGGGGTTCTGGGCTGTAGTGACCTTTCCTGATCGGGTGTCTGTACTACATTTGGTATCGATATGGTGCTTTTAAGGGTGCTTGCAACCACCAGGTCGCCTAAGGATGGGTGAACCAGCGCAGGTCGGGAAAGCCACGGTGATGATCGGTAGCGGGAAGAATAGGTAGTGGGTGAATAGACACTGCAGTGCAACTTTAGTAATAAAGCTAGGGGGCATTCGTGGGCTGGAGGTCAGGGAACCGGTCTTGTGACCCCTGTTCTCCCAGAATGAAGTTCCCTTTGATCAAGGCCCCCAACTGCTCCCCCAGGTGCTGTGGCCAGGGCTGCCCACCACTCTGGGCAAGTTTGCTCACTGCCCTTTACAGTGTGCATATGTGGGTGTTTCACTTCACGGATGGGTTAAATGCAGAGGTCACAAGTTACATATAGTCTACAGTTCCAGCTGCCTTACCAGACAGTAACCAAAATTTAGAACCAAGTCTAAACTGTAGGGTACATTTCAACACTGGTGCTGTTCCTGGATGACCCCTCAATGTCATGACGAATCACTTCATTCTTGACAAAACAAATTGGGAGCCAATGGTCAGTCAACATCCAAACCCAGCCGACTGCATTAAAACAGCATAACACAAATGAAAATCAACTGACTGGCAAAACCAGATTAAATTTTAAGATCAAATTGTATTGTTTAAAAAAAGAAATACGGGGGGAGCGCATGTGAACAGCAGATCACGAGTTCAGAAAATGACGCTCCTTGATGGACAATGGTGCAGATCCATCACACAGGAAGAACACAAGCCATTATCATCAAGTTATCGGAGTTGAAATCTAGCTGAGGAACTCGGCAAAGGTCGAGCAAGTAAAGCAGCGATGACTGCTTCCTGAAAAACTACAGGCGAATCCATACGAATGCTCTAATGACCATATTTTTAATTAATCTGTTGAACTTGCTTGCTTGCTAGAGCAGTGAGTACTTGAACACGCTTCGCTTTAGCATGAAAGTGGCCTTTGATGAAAGCTGAACAATCCCAGCCTTGTAGTCTAAATGTTTAATGGACATGACCCTTGGTCAAGGCCACTGAGTGACCAGTAGACATGTCATTTGGACAGTCCTCTCTATTCCCTAATTCTTCTCTTCCCAACTTAGCAGGCTTCTTAATTCTCTAGCTCTTCTCAGATCAAAGAACAGATTTATTTCTAGCTCCGTTCTGGACCCAACAGAAGCTGAAATTAGAATCATCTTGAGGAAGACTTTGCTCTGAAGACTTGGACGCCGTGTACAGCACAGTTTGGTGCTGTTTCAGCTTATCTGTTAATTGCCAGGTTAAGTAGTAGAGCAGGGAAATTACCGAAATGTGCTAGACTCCGACCCTACAGCCCCCATGCTGGGCACCCCTTGTTTACAGACTTATTAGAGTAAACAAGCTTCTGAGCAGAGGAAGAGGCTGGGTTGATGACCAATTTCCTGACGGAGGATACGGCCTCTGTCAGTTGCTCCGAAAGAGCTCAAAAGAATCGGACAGCTGGACATCAAAGAGTCTTACAGAGACACAGAGAAAGGCATTTTGTAAGTCCTTGCACAAAGTATCAATCAATCAACCAATCAAACTTGAATTATATAGCACCGTTCGGCAAAATAAGATTGAAAATCAAGGTACTTCACAGATGACTGAAGAAAATATAAAATAAAAAGAGAATACAAATAATAATAAAATGAATAATTTAATATAAAATAAAAGGTAAATATTTAAGTTAAATTAATAAAACAAGAGCAAAAAAATTATAAAAGCTTAAAAGATGAGGGGAGAAAATAATCAAAGTATCAAAGTATGGATATTAAGACTAAGAGAAAGTTTATAAAACACTACATAAAAGCCAGACTGAACAAATATGTTTTTAGTTTACGCTTAAAGATTTCAATGTTTTAAGCTTCTCTCACATCAGTTGGAAGGTTGTTCCAGCATTTTGTAGCATAGTGGCTAAAAGTAGCATCACCAAAGGTTTTTGTTTTTCTTCATGGAACAACTAAAAGAGAAGATCTGGAGGATCTGAGGAGCCTTCCTGGTTCATCAATCGAAAGCAGTTCAGTGAGGTAGTCTGGCGCCATACTATGTAGTGCTTTATAAACTAATATAAGAATTGTAAAATTGGGTTTAGTCCAAGCATATTAAGTTTGGGGGTCAGTTTCTCTCTCTGGGTTTTGAGCCAATGAGCAACACTTCTGTTTTGTCCTGGTTTACCTGCAAAAAGTTCTGTGACATCCAGGTCTTTAGATCTGAGAGACAATTTACAAGCACATCTATTGGACCAGTGTAATCTGTTTCTATTCAGCATCAGCGGTGGTGCTATTCAGAGGCCAATCTGAGAGAAGTAGTAGAGAGAATTCAGAAAAGAGCAGGTCATCATCCTTGATTTAGCGACGACATCACACTATAGCATTTCAGTACTTTAAATATAGTCATAATTATATATACACAGTACTGTGCAGAAGTCTGAGGTATCTGAGCTCACGGTTTAAAAGCCTTTTATCCATAAAGCCATATAGGAGCAATAAGTGTATTTACACCTGTAAGACCACCAGATATCATTAGAACAGATGTAAATAAAGTTAGTTTTTTTAAATTTATTTATTCAATTCCTTCAGCAGCAATCTTGATTTAGCTTATTGAAGTACTGGGCAGTCTGAACAGGTATTGGATGATAACTGTAAATAATACTGGGTTGTTTCCACAAGGCGAAGCTTGGAAAGAGTTAAATAAACACACTGACGTATGTAAAACCACTACTTTCTGGATTAATACTATTTGAATATTTAAAAAGTGTTTGCTCAGTTAATAAAAACTGTTAAAATCAGGCTTATTAAATATGTTACACCATGTATTATGATATTATGAAGTCCTAAAAAGTTTAAACAGAATGCAGTGTTTAGTGAACTGTATTCACTTAAAAATGTTACAAACATGCAAGACTTTGTTTTACCTTATAAACTTCATTGATCTTTTAAATACATGCTTATCTCAAATGTTATACCTTAAGCATGTTTCAAAAAAGTTGGGACAGGAACATGTTTACCACTGTGCTACATCATTTTTCCTTTCAGCAACATTTAATAATCCTTTGACATTCTTCTTTGTATAGTACTGTCTCAACTTGCATTTGTGGCTGTAGTGATGGACAGTGATTAATGACTATGTTTTAAACTATTCCTGAGCTAATATGGTTATATCTCTTAATCCAGTGTGTCTGTTTTACCTACAGTCCTTTCTTCAGATTTCTCCAAACTCTCTGTAGCTTTTGAATCTCTGAGGATCACCTAGACACTTCTTTTAGAATAGCATCACCTGTTTAAGACGGGCTTTCACAGTTGCTCAGTCCACAGCATAAACACTAAACATTATATATGCAGTGTCTTCGTACTGATTTTGTTCAGGTTAAAGTAGATTTAGAAACTTCACTGCTGTCTGCTCTTATTTGCATTGTACCCACGGTGCCAGCGTTTTAGGAACTGGACTAATAACTAGGTTGTGAGCTTATGCTGATTATTTTAGTATATTATATCTGACAGCTGGGAACTGATGATCATTTCTTTCTTTTTTTTTTAAAAAACATTCTGTTTAATGGAAAAACAAGGGTTTACAAACAGCTGTTTAAAAAAACATTTTTTTAAATATAAAATGTTTTAGTTATTCCCATCACTTATCCTAAATATATCATCCCAACCCCCCCACAAAACACTTCTACCCACCCAACCTATTCTATTCTACCCACCCTCAACCACCTGTCACTTACTGTTGGCAAACTTGACAAGTTATTTTTATAAAAAGAAAACAACAACAACAACAACAAAATAAAAAAAAATCCTGAGGAGGAGAAAAAAAAAAGGGATTACATTTCTGATGATCATTTCTGACAGCTGACAATCAAATTCACTTTGTCCACAGCAGCGGTGTCTTGTGAACATGTGAATAAGCTACAGAGAAAGCCTGAAGTGGAGAATCTTCAAGAATGTAATAATAGGCCTATTTGATTTAATAAGAAAATCCCATCTTTAAAATGGGAAAAGAAATCAACGGAAACCGGCCAACTGGCTTGTATCAGGCAGATGTTCCAACTTTTCTTCATTTATTTTCTCTAAATATGACTGTAATGATAATAAGATAATCTACAAATTATTCAGATATTTGTAATAAGAACTGACCGCAGTTAGATTCAGACTCAGCCTGTAAGGTCAGCCTGGAAAGAGCTTTCAAATGGTCAGACTTCATTGATCAAAAATGTTCTCAGGTGGATGGGGGCCAACATGAGAAAAAAAATTAAACAAACAAAAACTACCTTTCAAAAATATCTGGTTATGTGCAGATGGGCCTAACAGCTGTGTAGCACGTTTAATTTTTGACCATATTGATTCACATTGGCTATTCATATTAGACCAACTGTTGGTTGGGCCTTAACATCATAATAACAAGTCCAACGTTCTCACGGGTCGACTGATGTAAAGGTGAAAGGCGCTTCTTGAAAAAGCCAATCATTCGGTTGTAACATTCCATCTACTCACACTGACAAGACTATTATGTGACCACTCAATCATTAAGATTTCACCCATGACCAATCCATACATACAAACCACCGTCCAGAGAGAGCAGGAATTTTCCCACTCTGCACACATTGAGCCCAGCATTAACAAACAAGCAATACTTAACTGAACCGACAACCATGCAGCAGCTATTGTGCCTCTCTTCTCGCTACGGCAGACAACAAAAGGCCTTAACATACTTAAATGAACTGTGACTACATATAGGAAGACGGAGCATGTAAATAATTACAGCTGCATGACGGCCATTCCTACAATTTAAGAGCGCGAGAGTATCTACTTCCACAGATAGACCAACTAAAGTCCTTGTAAAGCAGGAAGTCTATTAGACCCAGGGCTTCATAAATGAGGCTGTAAACGTTTGTGCATTAGGATAATGGATTCAGTCTTCTGGGCTCTAATGCAACACTCGTTCCATTGGAAAAAATTTATAGCAAAAGCATTTAGGAGGAGTCCAGAAACCGAGTCAAGAGACAATAAAAGCTAACATAATCTGCAAACGCAACAATGGCGGGCCTGTTCACAATCTTTGAGATCCATCTCTCGTGCCTGCTGGAACACAAACACACGGGAAGCCCTGCTGCTGTTCTGCACCCAGGCGAGAAATTCCCCGTATTATTCCCAAAGACAATACTCCATTATCCACAGGCAAGATGATGCTAGACAATGAAAACTTCAGGGCTCGGGTAAGTGTCGCTGTGCTATTTCAAATGCAGGATGCAGCACTTATCTACTAGGCCAAATATAAACAGTGCAACAGCAGCTCAGGTTTTTAGGCCACCGGTCAGTTCACTCTCTCAATTTGCAAGTTTTTTTAAACACCTTAGTGTCACTACTGGACTGAGAATAGTCCACCAACCAAAAAACATCCTGTGGGCAGCATCCTGTGACCACTGTTGAAGAATTAGAAGATGGCCAACACACACAAGCAGTGCAGCAACAGATGAGCTGCTGTCTCTGACTCTGACTTATAAAAGTCAACAGGTTGGGCCAACTAGGGAAGCGTGTCTAACAGAGTGGACAGTGAGTGGACACAGTGTTTTTTATTGCCAGCAGCACTGCGGTTTAATCCACTCATACCAGCAGTGCAGAGAATGCACCTGCTGTGTGGCGGTCCTGTGGGGGGTCCTGACCATTTAAGAACAGAGAGCAGAGAAACAGATGAAGTAAAGTCTGTATTTAACTATGAATTAATTAAATATTTGTATGGTGTCAGAGAAACAGTTCTGATATAGAATATAGTTAAAGTAATAGCATGGTGATAACCTGAGGAGGCATATAAATAGGCTTACTGTTAACAGAGTTCAAGGGAAATTGGTTGTTATTTTAATCACACAGCGTCTTAAACATCGTCCCTTGAGGACAACGCAATGCTGATGCGCTACATGACCCTTACTGTACATCTGTTACAGTGTACGAAGACAAAACCTGTGTGGAAGCGGAATTCCTTGAGCTCTATTGTTCTCTGGCTGAACCCTCCCAAACATTTCTTTAGAATGACATCATGCACTTCCTAAAGCTCACTCCACCTCACCGTCCCTCGGGGGCCACCGACCACAGGAGCGGGTCGCGAGCTCACTCGCCCCACTGCTCACTGACAGTGATGCAGAAGAGGAGCAAGTGCGTTACTGCAGTAATTACGTGATATGATTGATTCAGAGTCCTATTTCTTCAATTACAGCTAAATCAGCCAGCTTTGTTGTATTTTCAAGGTAAAGGCAACCAAGACAACAATCCTGTATAACATTAAAACAACCTCCTTGTATCTACACTCACTGTAGATTGTATCAGCTCCACCTACCATATAGGAGCACTGTGTAGTTCAGATTGAAGGCCATCTGATTGTACACTTTGTTATTCCATATATGACACTACCCACAGGACCAACGAGAGCAGGTATTAATTGGGTGGTGGATCATTGTCAGCACTGCAGTGACACTGATGTGGTGATGGTATGTTATGCAGGTGTGAGCGGATCAGACACAGCAGGGTTGCTGGAGCTTCAAGCGTCACTACAGGACTGAGAATAGTCTACCAGCCGAAACTATTCAGCTAACAGAATCCTGTGTCCTGTGACCACTGATGAACTATCTTCTCTGACTTTACACCCACTAGATGGACCAACAGGGTAGGAGTGTCTTATAAGGTGTGTCTCAAAACCTAGTGAGCTCCTACATAGACAGCATTTTACGTCATAGTATGCGCTCCCGACATGTAGACTGTCCCAATTCTTACATACCTTAAACATGCTGTCTACTGAGACACCTTATTTTGGCCTGATTTTAAGGAAGCATCAAGCGCTTCCTCAGCCGCTAAGGCAATCCCATGACGCAATGCAGGCAAATCTACAAGCAGTGAAGTCAAGTTATTCAAATGCAAGTTATTTTGATTCTCTCTGGAGTTTAAATGTGTTTCTTGTCATATAATCACACAAAACAGTATTTTATTTACAACTTTGTAATGAGTCGTTGACATTTTTGCAGTTTTATACATTAGCATTTATTAGCGATTTTTAAGCCTTGGGCTATTGTTTTGGATGCTGGCCGGTAGCTTAGCAACCAGCTTAACCACCAGTCGCGTGCTGCAGTGGACGGAAACAAGCCGTGACGCAGTCTCTCTCTAAAGAGATTGTCTCAGTAATCTGTTTATGAGGAGAGATGTCAGACAGAACGCTGCTACTTAAACAGCTGCCTTTCTAGACAGCCTACTTAGACACTCACTTGGTTTTGAGACAGACCCATGAAGTGGACAGTGAGTGGACACGGTGTTTAAAAAAAAAATCTAGCAGCACTGCTGTGTCTAATACACTCAAACCAGCACAGACACTAACACGCCACTGCCACGCCAGCGTCACTGCAGTGCTGAGTATGATCCACCTCCCACATAATACCCCTGTAGAACTACGAGGTGGTCCTGTATGGTAAGTGAAGCCGATAAAATTTTAAAATAACGTAGAAACAAGGAGGTGGGTTTTGAATGATGCCTGATCGTTGCAATGAAAATCACTAGAATAAATGTATAAAAAATACTATTATTATTTTAATATCTCATAAGAGATGGCTAGTTTTGTATTAGGAGTCACGCATGCACACCCAGAAGAAATAAACACCTAACTTTCATATAAAAACAACTAAATTACAATCTATGGTTGTCACACAATGAACAAAAATAAAGAACAAAAAAAAAGAAGAGTCCTTGAAACTATTTCAGTCTAATGCACCCACTCACATTCGTCCGTTTTCTCAATTTAGGCTTCATTCTGTATTCCACAACACTACTTCCACTGCAAAACAAGCTTTTTTAGTAGAGCCAAACAACCAATTTCCGCATAAATTTCAACCCTCTGGACATCGCTTCTGCCTCTGTTCGTTTCCAGTCATGTAAATCAAATTGGAGACATCAGTTTTTCCAATGCGATTACATCTAATTACATTAACAATAAACACAGGAGGTATGACATCCTCATACAAATCTCAATTACTGACATTCAGGCATGAAGTCGATGCTCAGCCAAGGGTGTGGTTCTGTTTCAGAGGTGGTGGCACTGTGAGGCTGGACTGTGCTGTAACTGTGGCTTTACCGCTGATAGAGTTGAATAAGCTCATCAGAGCACTTGCGCTTCTGCACATCTCTTCATCTTGACTGTAACAGCACTCAGCCAGTAACAAGGCAGGTCTTCTTACAACTCTATACTAGCTTAATCAAGGAAATGGGTGCGGCCTTGCAAGACAGGAGTCTGTTGTGTTCGTCCTTTGACGTGACCAAGAAGCACCTAATTGGACTACAAAGGGCCATTTGACCCACATGAAAAATTTCCCACCAGCGACTGTTGAGAAGAGCATTGAGGAGGCAAGTTTCAAACAGGGTTGACAACCAACAACAAACGAACATGGCCACAAACATGGAAGGACATCAAATTTAAAGATGGCATTGAATGAGTATTTTTAAGTTGCTCTCTCATGTCTACATAAAAAGTGTACAAGGTTTGGTAGATGTTTTATACGTCCATTTACACCCTATGATTTGGTCCTAAAATTAATTTATGGAGTGAATATTTTGATGAGCTCCACTCTGACTGGAGGGTTTAGAAGCCACATGTCGAAACACAGACACAGGCAGGATAATAAAATTAACCTCTACATCAATACAAAGTAAATTATAATGGCAACCAGCAAACAGTGGATAGCAAACCCACAGCGTAGCTGAAAATGACAGGTTGCTGTTGAGGTTGTGACAGTGGTTAAGGTGGATCTGGATCTGTTTTCGCTGTGTAAAGCCTCAATACTGTCCAAGGTTTAGAAAACTAACAAACTAACAACTCAGAATTGAAGATATGGGAGCTGAAGTTGGTTTCTTACTCACCAGCTTGTCTTAAATAAAAATCTGTTCCACCTTAAATGGTACCACAGCTACATTCTGACCCTGAACAAGCTGTAGTATTTAAGGTGGAACCGAATGTTCAGGTAAGAAACTGGTGAACAAGAAGCCAGTTTCACCCATGGCCACTGACAGATGATGGAAACAGCAGGAAAAGGGCCGACTCCCCTTTACAGCCTGGAAAGGTAGATTTCTGCACGAATAATCCACCAGTGCTCTTGATCAGAGATGGACCAATCAGAGTTTTTGAGGCCGAGACCGAGGCCGAGCCTGATATCCGATCACCTTTCAGCGCGGATGGCCGATACCGATCGAGGGCGGGGCTATATGCCACGCAGGGCTACATGTTGTTTTTAGCGCAAACACGTCATGAACATGGTCTAAACTGGTTTATTACCATTTTTAACAAGCTCGTGTGAAACAGAATAATATTTTTAAAAAAATTAGCAGCAAATTAACAAAGTAATATCCACAATACTGCAATCATTACATTTAGACCCTTTCAGCTAGACGGGCTAGCCTCGTTCAGAGCGGATAGGAGCGCGGCTCTGTCCGGGAAGACCCGCGGTGGAGGCGTGTGTGTTTACATCAACACAGAATGGTGCAACAACGCTGTGACTGTCGCCAAGCACTGCTCTCCGCTGGTGGAGTTCGTCATAGTTAAGTGCAGACCTTTTTATTTAGTACGGGAATTCTCCGCCGTGCTGATAGCCGCCGTGTACATACCGCCTAGCGCTAGCGCTAATGCTAAAGAGGCACTGTGGGAGCTGCACGGGGGCGTCAGTGATCTGCAGACCAGACACCCAGACGCACTGTTCATTGTCGCCGGAGATTTTAACCACGCTAATCTCCAGTCAGTCCTCCCTAAATTCCATCAGCATGTGGACTTTGCCACGAGAGGAGCGAACGCGTTGGACCTTGTTTACACAAACATACCCAGCGCGTACCGGGCGGAGCCCCGCCCCCACCTCGCGTTCTCGGACCACATGTCTGTGTATCTGACTCCAGCTTACACACCCCTCATCAGACGCTCCAGACCAGTTCAGAAGCAGGTGAAAACCTGGCCGGCAGGAGCCATCTCTGCCCTTCAGGACTGTTTTGAGTGCACTGCATGGGACATGTTCAGGGAGGCTGCGACTGAAGGCGACTCTGTTAACTTGGAGGAGTACACAGCATCAGTCACTGGCTACATCAGCAAGTGTATTGATGATGTCACTGTCTCCAAGACCATCACCATATGCCCAAACCAGAAGCCGTGGATGACTCCTGAGGTGCGTGCGCTACTGAGGACCCGCGACTCGGCCTTCAGAGTGGGTGACAAGGCGGCCCTAAGGAGAGCAAGAGCCAAATTGTCACGAGCCATCCGAGAGGCAAAGCGCGCTCACGCCCAGAGGATCCACAACCACTTCCAGGACACGGGTGACACGCGGCGCATGTGGCAGGGCATCCAGGAAATCACACACTACAGGACAATGACACCGTCCTGTGACAGTGATGCCTTCCTCCCCGATGCCCTTAACGACTTTTATGCACGGTTTGAGGCACAGAACAACACGTTGGTGAGCAAGATCACACCCAAGCCAGACGAGCAGGCGCTGTGCCTGACTGCAGTGGACGTGAGGAAAACTCTGCGCAGAGTCAACCCACGGAAAGCTGCAGGACCAGACAACATCCCTGGCAGAGTGCTCAGAGAGTGTGCAGACCAGTTGACAGATGTTCTCACGGACATCTTCAACGTCTCCCTGCGCAGCTCCACTGTCCCAACGTGCCTCAAGACCACCACCATCATCCCCGTGCCGAAGAAGTCCACGGTGTCCTGCCTCAATGACTACCGTCCCGTAGCTCTCACGCCCATCATCATGAAGTGCTTCGAGAGGCTAGTCATGAGGAACATCAAAACCCAACTGCCCTCTTCATTGGACCCCTTGCAATTTGCATATCGTCCCAACCGCTCCACGGACGATGCCATCACCACCACCCTTCACCTCTCCCTTACCCACCTGGAGAAGAAGGACACCTACGTCAGAATGCTGTTCATAGACTTCAGTTCAGCATTCAACACCATCATCCCGCAGAATCTCACCAGGAAGTTAAGCCTGCTGGGCCTCAACACCCCCCTGTGCAACTGGATCCTGGACTTCCTGACAGGGAGGCCCCAGTTAGTCCGGTTCGGGAACAGCAGCTCCAGCACCATCACCATGAACACTGGGGCACCCCAGGGCAGTGTACTGAGTCCTCTGTTGTTCACCCTGCTGACTCATGACTGTGTTGCGAAACACAATTCTAACAGCATCATAAAGTTCGCCGATGATACAACTGTGCTGGGTCTCATCAGCAAAGGCGACGAGTCAGCATACAGGGAGGAGGTACAGCAGCTGACAGACTGGTGTACAGTCAACAACCTTCACTGGAATGTAGAGAAGACCAAGGAAATGGTTGTTGACTTCAGGAAATCAAGACCGGACCACTCTCCGCTTAACATCAACGGCTCCTCTGTGGAGATCGTTAAGAGCACCAAGTTCCTTGGTGTCCACCTAGCGGAGAACCTCACCTGGTCCCTGAACACCAGCTCTACAGCCAAGAAAGCCCAGCAGCGTCTCTACTTCCTCCGGAAGCTGAGAAAGGCCCGTCTCCCTCCACCCATCCTCACCCTCTTCTATAGGGGAACCATAGAGAGCATCCTAAGCAGCTGCATCACTGCTTGGTTTGGGACCTGCACAGCCTCTGACCGCAAGTCCCTCCAACGCATTGTGAGGACAGCTGAGAGGATCATCGGAGTCTCTCTCGCCTCCGTCTTGGACATTTACACCACCCGCTGCATCCGCAAAGCAACCAGCATTGTGGATGACCCCACCCACCCTTCACACAGACTGTTCTCCCTCCTGCCATCAGGAAGAAGGTACCGCAGCGTCCGGTCCAACACGACCAGACTCTGCAACAGCTTCTTCCCCCAAGCCATCAGACTTCTCAACACAACTCAACGTCTGAACTGATATCTTTCTCCAACCATTTACCCCAGATAAAAAAAGGGAAGCATTTTTTGCACAAAGCATTGCACTAACAACTTTACTACCTCACTGGACTCTATTTATTACACATTGCACAATTTGCACACAACCAGCAATTATTTATTATTCTCTGTCTGTACTGTGTTGTGTTGTCTGTCCGTACTTGTTTGTTTGTGTTGCACTTGTGTCTGTATGCACTGTCTATGTTGCACCATGGTCCTGGAGGAACGTTGTTTCGTTTCACTGTGTACTCTGTATGTAGTTGAAATGACAATAAAAACCCACTTGACTTGACTTAATTTAAAACAAAAAAAGCTAATTAAATAAATGCAGACCCTGTCATTACACTCAGACTCTTATTTTAAACTAAAATCTGTAATCATTAAATGCAGATCTTGAATTGTTGCTGCTGTACTGATCTGTATGGTTTTCTGGGTTGTTTGTTTTGTGCTAGCTGTGTGTGCTAGCTCTGCTGTTTGCTGATACTCACTGTACTCAACCATGTGAGGTACTCTTAAGTGCCGTATCAGATTAGTAGTGTTAAATGTCTTTGGTTCCCCAAGAGACACGTGATTTCTATCAGCTCATGCCGTGACTGGTCTCGCGAGACCGCTGCTTCAGTCAGTCTGTCGAAAACGAAAGGGTATGTATTTCCACCTAGTGGTTCAGATAGGAATTGCAGGGACCCGGCTGGAGGGGCTTTCAATGTAACGCTAACTGGAAATACAGAAATTAGGCTCATTTGTTTACCGATACTTTTTTCCATCTCCACTCTTGACCTACTGACGTTGTCTCTGTTAAGGTGGAATGTTTGCCGAGAGTTAGGACTTGGATTTTAAAATCAGCTTGTTTTACAAAAACAGAATTTTATTTTAAGGAGGAACAACAGTGTTTGAAGTTTAAGATACATGAGTTCAATGTACTGTTATTATTCAAGTATGATGTAAAGACAGTCTTCCATTTTATGGCCCCTTTAAAACTGCTAATGGTTTCAAGCCACAAGCTTTAATAACATGTATATGGTGAGGATGTTTTTTGCACTACATGAAATGCATAATGGAACAGAAGCTGAATTTGTAATGGTAGTAAAAGATTTTGGAAATCATGCATTACAGGTTTGCTCACTACTGTGCAACAGCAGATTCACATTAACACTAAACACCACGCCACCAGTCCACTATAAACACGGAGTTTTACTGCACACATGAGAAGAGCTTACTAACAACTGCAACTGGTCTGAAGAGAGGTCTGTGGAGATGCTGCCATTGTAACTAGGCTCGATAATCTTCCTCAGAGATGTTGCACATGGATCTTCAAACCAAACGGTGTCCTGTATTGTGACTATCCCCGAACCCCTATCCCTCAAGGAACATGTGTTGTACAAAACGTCTTGCAGTACGTTGTTAGTTTTTTTTTGAGTTTCTTACACAGCTTTTGCCTGGTTCTGACTGGCCTAGATATTAAACAGAGATGGCAGGATCGACCGGCTATGTATCGGTATCGGCCAATTTTTAATCAAAATCAGTGTTCAGTGATCAGTGTTCGGCCGATATTTCTCCAATTTAGAGCCGATCAATGGCGTTTAACAAATGAGCCTAATTTATCTATTTCCAGCTAGTGTTTCATCCAGGATGCGGAGAACCCCCCCCCCCTCCAATTCCTATCTGAACCGCTAGGTGGAAATACAAAGCCTTTAATTTTCGACAGACTGACTGAAGCAGCGGCCTCGCAGAAAAAGCATGTGCTGAAAGTAAACATGTCCGTCTGGCAGTTGTTTACCGTATGTGACAGACTCATCCATGACGTTTCTAAATTAGTAAAATCAGTGTCTCATTGAGGAACCAAGACAAAGATATTTAACACTAATAATCTGATACAGCACTGCACACAGCTGAATACAGTGAGTATCAGCAAACAGCAGAGCTAGCACGCACAGCTAGCACAAAGTAATAACCCAGAACAGATGATAACCCAGTGCAGACCAGATCTGACCAGTATGAACAGAACAGCAGCAACAATTCAAGATCTACATTTAATGATTACAGATAGTCGTTTTAAATAACAGAGTCTGCATTTAATGACTGCAGTTTCTTCTGCATTTATTTAATTTGCTCTTTTCGTTTTAAATTAAGGGTCTAAGTTTAATGATTGCAGTATTGGGGATATTTGTTTGATTTACTTTGTTTATTTACTGTTAATTTAGTTAAAAATATTATGCTGTTTCATATGAGCTTGTTAAAAATGGTAATAAACCAGTTTAGACCACTTGCTTCAGCTAATAACTACATATAGCCCTGCCGTGGCGTATACCCTGCCCTCTATCGGCAGATCATGAAAGGTGATCGGCAATTGGAACCGGCTTCAAAAATGCTGATCGGTCCATCCAATATTAAACATGCTAGATGTTTACGGGCGCCTGCGCTTAGTGGGCGAGCACTCTGCGACGGTTTGGCAAGCATCTTTCAGCAGTTCACACTACACGACTGAGCAAGCGCCGAGTGGTCGCTGATTTGCCTCCGAGCAGAGGTTTTTGTCGGCGATCTACAAAAAACAGTCGGCGACTGAAAAACCAGGCCAAAATCGTGTGGTGTGAACTAGGCATTAGGTGTACAGTAACCAGGGAAATGGGTATAGCCCAGTCACCTGTACATGAGTGGCAGATCCCTCTGCAAGTGGATTATATGAAAAGATCACTAGAGCTGCACTATATCAAACTTCCCCAAAACATTTTTGAAAAAAGTTCAAAAAATAAGAAGGGTTTGTCACTTTACCTGTGACTGTGTTCATAGCCAGTACAAGTAAGCTGGTCCAACACACCAACACATCTACCTAGCATGCTCTTTCTCATTACACAGCCCTAATACCACAACACTGAAAACACAGTTCCTTCACACACTTCTCCGGCTAAGTTCTTTTTATAGTCATCAGTGAAAGACATGCGGGTGGAGAGGTGACGACTACAGACAAGACTGTATAAAAGAAAAGGGGAGAGACAGGAGAAGAGCAACAACAGGGAACTAAAAAAAAACTAAGTGAAAGTGTAGGAAAGGAGACAAATAGGAAAGGAGAACAGGAAGATTAGAAAGAGAGAACACATGGAAAGTTGAAAGAGCTGGCAGTGTAGAGGTGAAAGGTCACTAGTCCAGGCAGCCATGGTCACCAGCAGTTCTGTGGAGATGAAAGAGCGGAGCCTAGACTGTGTCCCAGCATGCAATGGGGCGTTTACCTCGCCCAGCCATGACCTCATGGCCCAGCACAGCCAGTGCACAGCCCGGAAACACACTTCCTACCCCACGCCTGACCTTCTCAATGCACACGCCCACCCACAACCCGGCCTAAACTGGACCAGAGTGGATTAGTAATGAAAACTGGCACAGATATAAAAATCTAACAGTCGTGTAGTAATGTTAAACGCACACTGAAACATTTAGCGCTCTCAGCTGGTTTCACTTAAACAGTGATTTGGTGAGCGATATGACTTAATTTGTCAAATACAGTACTACTCAGACGGGATGAGCTTTAGATGGGGAGGTGAAGGTATGAATTTTACCACAGGACACCTGGAGATGTTTATGACCAGTCCACACAGAATGAGGAATCTCGGTTCACAGAGATGGGAGTGGTTACTTGATTTACACATCGCTGTCATACCAAAGTTTCACATGAAATACGCTCAGCGGCTCATGTTATGTTATGTGTTTTATTGATCCTACAAGAGAGGTGTGTTGTACCTCCCTAACTCTGCCCAGTCTGGGACCAGTACAGCGTCACCAGCAGAGGAGTGAGTGGTTAAGTGTCTCGCTCAGAGGCACAACATTGTAGACCCAGTCAAAGCTCAAGTTTTTCTGTGCCAGAATTAATACATTTTCTTTGAGAAATCTGGGAAACCTTAATATCAGACAGATGAGCTTTTCAGTGAAGTCATAGTTGCAGTACACTGTATATACAGGAGAAAACACATGCACTGGGAAAATCAGCTTTTAGCTACAGTGCACCAGCAAACTGGAATCTACTTCAGGAAACACTAAAACTCAGCTCACTGGTGTCACTCAATCATTTTAAACTTTAATGTCTAACCACCTTCAGACAGCCTGTACCCGTTTTACTTAATCTTACTTTTTCTTATTTTTTTGTCTCGTTTTATTTTTATTTATTTTATTATATTATTTGATTTAATTAGTTCTGTCTTATAATTTTATCTTTATTTTATTGTTAAATTATTTTTATTATTTTTATTATTATTATAATATCCAGTTTTTTTCCCCTCTTGAATATTTTTTAAACTATTTAACTTTTTTTTATAATTTGTAATCTCTTACTCGTTGTATTATCTTAATTTCTTACTAATTAAATCTTAACTTATCTATTTATTATTATTATTATTATTACTTTTATGTTCACTATTATTTTTAAATTTTAGTTTAATGTTTATTAGTTACTTTTATCTCAGTTGTTTTAAATTATAACGAATGCACTTTTTATTTTTATTTGTATTTTGTTTTTATTTTCTTTATGTCAATCCCTGTCCATGTAAATGCTCAGCTACATTGAAAATGAGGGTCGCCTTTAATGTACATACGAGCTTAAATAAAGGTTGATTGATTGATTGATGCAGGAGAATATATATATATCCCCAGGGGAGACTGAAGAGGCGTATGCAGCACACATCAACAGATCAGGAACGTCTTGCCAGCATGCAGCATCAGACTGGAGCTTCCACACTAACATGCAGGGGCCTCATAAGAACACAGCACTAAATCTCTTTCTGCCAAAACTCAGTTCTTTTACAGAGCAGGAATGACTGAACTAATCAGATTAATAATCACAGTCTGCGTCAGTGACGCCACGAGTATGACAAGAAAAATGCCAGTCAGGTACCAATTATTCCCGTTTCCAAGAAACAGTGACGTCATTTTCTCCATTCGCATTATAACCAACGACAACGTTCACCACATGTGAGTGTTTAAACGATGGAAGAGCAATAAAAATGTAAACAAAGCTACACGGAATGCAGGGAGCGAGATTCCAGCCATGCCAAGGCCGGAACACAGGCCCAGAGAAGTCTACAGCATTCCAGCTGGGATTAGGAAAAACAAAAGAAAAATGGAGGAAGACCTCAGGGCGTAGTGTACGGCTGTATTAATGAAAAGCACACGTTGAAGGGCCATGCCACTCAAATGCTGCGCTGACCTCACTTCACACAATCAAAATACAGATGTTGTGAGAGTTGTTTTCACAAGCCTGGGCCAAACCTTTCATTCTTTTGATCATGCGCTCCAACCCTGAACGCGGTCTGATGGAGCTTCATTAAAAACGCCAACACCCATGTACTGAAAGCAAATCAGGCGGATCCGATCTGGGCGCCTCGGGCCACGCGACATCGGCTGTCGGGAGCAGGTAAGCGCAGAACTGAAAGTGGAGGAATTTCTTCTCAGTGCTGTTTTTAAAAATTCCGAGCCAGGTCACAGATCATAGGTGGAACTGGAATTCTGGAAGCAATTAGCAAGCACAACAAAAACAACTGACTTCAATTACTGACCAATTAACAGCTGGAAGGGTAGTGCTCAGAACACAAGCACGGTTTAGGAAGGAGGGGCAAACACAAACAACCGAGAAAGCGAGGGAGAGAGAAGAAACAGACAGAGGGAGAACAGAAAACTAAGCAAACCTGGTATTTTGAAGCCATACAGACAATCTGGCATGGTTTTTATATAACAGTGAGCAGAGCTTAAAATATATATATATAATAGAAAGATAAACACAATTTAGAAATCACTGATCAGACTGTGTGGGTGTGGCTAATAAGCAGTTTGACTGGCAGCTCTCTTTTCAACACTTCCAGCCTGCTCTGCCACTCATACAGAACCAAAATCATTATCCCCAAAAAAAAAAAGAGATGAGCAGATGTGCAGGCAGACAGACAGAGAGACAGACAGACAGGGCAATGTATGATTGAACAAACAAACTATGTTTATGTAGGTATGAAAGAAAGGTATGAAGGGGCAACAGCAGCTACAGACAGGAGGTCTAAGTTTTCTGTAGTTTGCCAAGTTTCTCTGACTCTGTTCTGAGTGGGCGGGGCAAGAAAGGACATCCCTGTAATTGGCTGAAATATGCCCCCACTCCCACCCCCACCCCAGTTTACACTGTAAGGACAATAAATAAATAAATAAATAAATAAAAAAGGTAAAGTATAGTAAACTCTGGTCACTGGAGTATTTAAAGGGTTAACATATGCATATTAAGCCCGAAAGATGAAACTTAACCTGATTATACACACACACACACACACACACACACACACACACACTTTTTTTTATTTTTTTTTTTTTTTCCTCTTTATAGGGAGCCTCCTCAGCAGGTGGGGGCCCTATGCAGCCTGCATAGAGGAAGACCCTGAACTAATTTTTTAGTTTATTTACAAAACCACATTACCTGCCTCCAGTCATTTATAAATATTCCATATACGATTTTAAACCGTGTTCCTACACTTGTAAGGTCACTTTAAAGACCTTCAGTTATGAGGCATGTTATGGACGCATGGCCTGAACTTAATTTAGCTCATTATTTGTAACTAATGCCTTTTACATACAACAACAAAAGTAAAACCAAAGAAAAACAAGAGAGAAGATCCATCGCTCACCGTTCCAACCAGTGGGTAGATGAACCCCGCCCCAATGCTGGCTCGGACATCTCTGATGGGCAAAATAAAGCCAGTGGGCACGCCCTTTCTGTCCGGCATGTGAGAGAGCGACAGGTGGGTCTTGGCCATGCAGACAGGTAGAGTGTCAAAGCCCTGTGGGGACCAATCAGAGGCACGTTAAAAACAATGTGTTCTAATCACATCACACATTGTATTCATTTATTACACGTAACTGATATAAGCTATACTATTAGTTCTAAATGCTTGTGAACGATACATAGAACATGTAAGATGGTTAGAAAGCTTATTGTGAGTTGAACCTGAGTGGAACAGATCAACAGTGCTGGTATTAATTAAATGAATAAAGAATTAATGATAATATGTTTGCAATGTATTACACTGATGATTAAACTCCCAGCACACAAAATAGCATACGACACATACGTTACTTTCTCACCTGCTGATTGTAGTAGTCGATCTTGGCTTGGGCTTCAGGCGACAGCTCAATGTCATCAGCTCCGTAAACTTTCTGCGCAATTGTACGTATCTTCTCCACAATGGGTGTCTGTGGAAAACATGCTATATTAAATAAAGCCATAAAAAAATAAAAACCCGGGACCATCACAACAAAACGTGTCCTCTCGTGATGAGGGGTCACAGCAAGGGGACTGGATTTCTAAAAGGCATGGCATGTCATCCTGCATTCTGATGCCCATAAATCTTCATTCCTTCAGGCCAGACTTCCAGCGTCCGGAACGCTAATCGGATAACAGGGACAAGCGGCAGATTGGCGTGAAACCTTGCCTTTTAATGGGATCACTTAATCAAAGTCACAACTTCCTGAACCCACTGAGTTTAACTCAAACCAGCTGATGTTTTTACCAATGCTTTAAAGAGTCAAACGCAGGGGTTCCGTCCCACACTCACATGGGGCATCACGACGTGCGCATAAGCCACTAGTGGAGGTAAACCTCTATATAAAGAAGTGTGAGGATCTGAAATTGCACCAACTAAGAAGTCTGTAAAAAATCTTGTTTCAAGCCAGGTTTGGGACGGTTTTTCATTTACAACATCAGGCTATTGTTGACTTGGGTTTGTTTTCTCAAAAACTTTTTGTTATAGGTTTGGTACTATTTCGAAAAATGTGCCTAAAAATTAGGACACCTGTAGAGGGCAATAAGCAATTCACATTGATTAGTTTGCAGTGAACAACACAGCCTAGTTACAGTCTTGCTTACCATGAACAAAAGAAAAAGGAACAGGAGAACCCTTTTTGTCACATTGACCATGGATGCAATGGGCCTGCAACAGTGCAAATGGGCTTGGGATTCAGATTTAGCAGAACCAGTCAGACCTGGTTGGGTCTTAAAGTCATGATTCGGGTTTAGATATCAATTTTATGCCCAAGCAGACTCCAAACCCCAGATCCAGTAATTCCATTCCTCAGGTACTGTACAGTACAGTCATTCATGAGCTTTTAACCAATCTTTAATATTACACAATACTTTGGGGAGATGTCACTGAATAACCACCTTGGGCCTCTTTTTTTAATTGACCTCTTATACGTCTATACAAAAAAAAGATGAAAGTAAGAAAAAAAAATTAAATAATATATATATATATATATATATATATATATATATATATATATATATATATATATATATATATATATATATATATATATATACATATACACACATACATACACACACACACCAACCAAAAATATTCTATCATTTTTTGTACAAACGTATAAGAGGTCAATTAAATAAAGAGACCAAAGGTGGTTTTTCACTGACATTGGCCCAAAGGACATGTTCAAAAGTGTATATATATCATAAAATTACTAACCCGTCTAGAAATCTTCATTTAATATTCTTAACAAGAAAAGGTCCAGGTGACTTTTAAAACCCATCAGTCCTCAATTTTGGGATCCATAGTTTGTTACTACCCCTAGATCTTCACCCTGATATCTTCGCATGCAATACTTTGTTTATTTAAAACACAAATAAATAAATATATCTAAACTAAGACTAAAACTGTCTACAGTATGCTACTTGGAGATTTGGTCATGGGAGAGCCTGATGGGCCTCCTCTGATATGTAGAATAAATCTTGCCGATAATATGGGATGAACGTAACCAGTGTATATGAAAGTCAGGTCTTTGATGGCCTCTCTAGCTCTTCTTAACCTTCTTAAACAATGAAGTCTTGTATTTGCTTTCTTTTCGTAGTGTGATGGTCCCATTGTAAATCTGACTGGTTCAATACTCCAAGGACTTTGACTTTCCAGCGAACAATTCTTTAACCTATTAAACACCACAGAACTCGCAACTCTCAGTCCTATAACTAAATAATCAGTTCCATTACTGCCTCAGATATATAAAAGGATCTAAGGGGATAAATTATGCGCATGTGTAAGGAACGTCTTTCAAGTTCAAAGTATCTCAACATTATGTAATGGTCTTAAACCAATTAAAAGCTTTTCCTAGAATCATAAATCCAAGCTAAGGACCATTTAGGAACCATTACTTTAAAGAGTGACAAACTGACATTGAACTGGCAAATTGTCTCTGTTGAAAACTGGCATGAACAGCGGATAAAGTCAAACCAAGACAGACTTCTAAAGCTGGAACCATGGGGCTCCACTCTAATTGCTGGTTTATTGTTTTTTTGTTTTTTTTATAGAAAACACAAAACTTTGTTAACCCTGAAAACAGACTTGGTAAATAAGAGTATTACATGCCTCATTTGCCTTCAATAGCACAGTGCCACTTTAACTCATACAGATCAATCTCCAAACAGCTACTGCTTTCCAAATTGACTAAATCATCTAGTTAATTCTACAGCATTAAAGTCCTAACAGCCTAACCTAATAACCGCTGACTGCTTATTCAAGCTGATATGTTTCTCCACATTCCTTTACTTATTCAATTTGTCCCTGAGAAATACATTTGGGTGACCAATAATGTTTTATTCATCAGACTAGACAATTTAGTGATCAGGAGAGAACCTACCAATACATACCGCCAAATTAGCAGCACAAAGACCTCCTCCTGCGGCCCCAGCCCACTCACTGAGCTGCATCCCTCACTCTCCTCTCCTCTGAAAGCCTGAGAGTTCTAACACTAAGCTGTGCATTGATTTCACATGCTCTGTTTATGAGACAAGACCACCGTGGCTATTTAACATGGCCTACACAATTAAATTCTCAAAGACGCGCTACATATTTGGTGGCCTCTCATAGACCGTCCACGCTCTCCGCTCACATGACTAAAGCCGAATCGGTCAGCTAACAGACAGCACAAGGGAGAGCCAGCAACAGCTTTGCACAGGGCTGGAGAAACCACAGTCCTTAACAAGCTGCAGTTATAACAACAACAATATTTAAGATACTAAACTTCCCATTGACAATTTTCTAAAATTTAAATTTGATTAGAAGTTATTGTTATGCTATTGTTAGTAGAAACCTAACTGCCATTTAAATAATTACGATTAACATTTTTTTTCCCCACTGTGTGCAACTAAAAGCACATAAATAATATAGTAAAAGTGGCTCTTCATCTTGTTTACTAAAAACCGAACCAGCTGAAGCAAACGCTGCTCAGTGCTGCCGCCTAAAGGTGTCAGAAGTCAAAATACATGGGGTCTCAGTAAATGTGTTCTCTGCTTTCCTCTCTTTACACCCACTTTCATTAAAATAACTGGTGAAAATGCACCCACGTCACTCAACTCCAAACATGTGTACTGTGAAACAGGCGTGAGAAGCTTCACTGCACTGCTGACATATGTTAGTCACCTACCGAGTCTGATCAATGCCAACTGATCAATGCCATTGTGTATGTGTATACATGCACGCACAAGCACACGACTATTCAAGGTTTTTGAGGGGTTAAACTTTCTAGGACAATTAACTTAAATAACTGCAATCAGATGATTATGTAAAATAGCTGTGACAGGCCTACTTTGCAGAAAGAAAAACATTCCTTTCATTTTTTTTGCCATGTCATGTCAAACAAACAGAGAAGTGCTGAATCTGTACCTGCCTGTACTGAATATAAATCAAATGTAAGAGAACAGAATTTGGCACAATTCACAGAAAGCAGCGACAAGGCTACTCATGCAATTCCATTAATATCAAAATATATAATCAGTGTTTTCCTGTCTTTGATCAAACGTAACAAAGACCCAAATTCCCATTTCAGTATTTCAATACTGGAATAGTTACTGGATAATAAATCTTATGATCAACACCCCAATAAACCAGGCATTCCAAAGGTTAAAAAGTCATATTCCTGTAAAACCAGCAGTACAGAAGATATAAGCAGCGTGGCCTGGTTAATCAGGGCCTGGAGCGTCACCTGCAGGTTGTACAGGAAGCGGAAATTGTTGTCCTGAGCCGCTGCTTCCTTCACGGCGTGTGCCAGCTCCACTGAGCCCCGCCCACCCCGCGCCCAGTGATGACACGGTACGGCGGCCGAGGCCCCGGAGGCTTCTGCGATACGGCACACCAGGTCGATCTCCGCCTCTGTGTCAGTCCTTCAGAGAGGAAAACACAGGGACCACCTTTAAAAACAAAGTAAACAGCAACACAGCAGCTTGCTGAGACCAAACTCTTCTCTCCTTACCTAAAGACGTTGAGAGCCACCACAACTGGAACCCCAAACAGGTGAGCAATCTCAATCTGCTTCTTCAGATTACTGCATCCTTCTGACACCAGCTGCAGATTCTGATGAAGAGGGTGCAAAACAGAAAACAAGTTTATTACATCAGAAACATTCAACATCACTGACATTAATATAAACCACTGATATCCTGCAATACCTTTTTAGGTGAAGTCATTAATGAGAGAGAGAAAGGCTGATCTGTTTCACTGGAATTTGACCTTATTTAAAATCAGTGCTCGTGTTTTTCCCACCAGTTATTAATTACATCCAGCGAGTGTTATGTAAGGTGGTAGAAAAAGTAAAGGGCTCATTTTTCATTTCTTCGCTTCCAGCAGCAGGGCCATTACTTTTCTTTTACTTTTTCAAAATCTAACTGTAGAACACCGAATGCAGTGTTACTGCAGGTTAAAATGGAAATGCACAAACATTAGCTGCCATATACTCGGCTCTAAATTTCTAAGACTTAACACATCTGGTAGTACGATCCATAAAAAAAACTAAAAGTAGTGATCATTTAAGAACAGCCAGCCAATGAAATCCAGAGTAAACACAACAATAGCTAAAGCTCTTGGTATGCGACCACCACCACCAGCAGCTCGTAACAGGGATTCACATTCAGCAGCAAATAAGAGAAGTGATATAAACAGAAGCAAAACAAGAGTTAACCCTGCCGTTCATTACTTTCTATTACTGCAGACCCTCTTAGAGAGCCGAGGGATGAGTTTTTTATTGCAAACTTTCTACTTCGCTCTTAAGTGAACCGAAGTGGGGGTGGAGGGCCGTACACTTTGTGGTGAGAGTGTTTGGAGATTCTACAAGCTGCTCCTATAACAGATATACAGTACAGCGGTAAGGTTTTAAACACTTGAGGACATCATTATATTCAAAAATCTATTATTCCAAACATGATGTTTTTATTTGTTCAGCAAAACGTTATTGTTTAAATATTTAAACAGTATAAATACAGTAAGCAGTGCTTTTACATACATCAGTGTGTTTATTTAACCCCTTCCAGGCTTCTCCTTGTGGAAACAACCCAGTATTATTTACAGTTCTTATCTAATACCTGCTTTGACTGCTCAGTACTTCATTAAGCTAAATCAAGATTGCTGCTGAAGGAACTGAATACATTCATACAATGTCTGGAGCGTCCAGGAGAAATCTGGAACTCTCACAATGAGATATTTCTGCTACTTTGTATTGTATGTATGTTTATTTACATCTGTTGTAATGATATCTGGTGTGCTTACTGGTGAGAGCTATGTGGTGTATTTTTTCTCCGAGCTTAGTCTAAATAGGGCTGGGCAATATGACAATACGAAATTATCATGATAAATAATGTCACAATAGAATATAATATTTTTATTTTTCTGAACACATTGTGTATATCCTGTAGAACAATTACCATCAGCATGTTTCATTATAAGGAGATCTAAACTATACTAGTCCAGTTCAACTGGAATAAATGCAGCACAAATATTGAAAACACTGTCTTTAAAGGTGTGTCTAAAAACAAACATTATCAGTCCTCTTTTCACTGTTCCATCTGATCAGACGACTAAATAAAAATAAATAAATATCATGTTGTGTATCGTGAAATTTATGTATCATGACAATATTGTATTTTTGCCATATTACCCAGGGCTCAACAGGCAGAGATATGTAAATGAGCTGGTTCTCATGACATCCCAGAAACAAAATTTCAAAACATAAGACACAGTCAGGCGTCCTCCTATTGTTTACAGCATTGACAATCGGCCAGGTTCAGGTTACCCCACCACACAAGACCACAATCAGCACTGCTTTACTACAACATCATTACAGTACCATCACTACAGTTGGGGATATCAGTAGAAAACAATCTGTGGAATCCCCCCTTAGATCCTCCGGTCTGGGCAATATGACAAGGCGACATTATTTTTGATAAATTATGTCACAATACAATATAACATGCTTTTCTAAACACATTGTGCATATCCTGTAGAACAATTACCAACAGCATGTTTCATTATAAAGAGATCTAAACTATACTAGTCCAGTTCAACTGGAATTAGTGCAGCACAAATATTGAAAACACTGTCTTTAAAGGTGTGTTTAAAAACATAAACACTACCAGTTCTTCGTTCACTGTTCCATCTGATCAGACGACTAAATAAAAATGAATAAGTACCTCGCTGTGTATCGTGAAATTTTCATCTATCATGACAATATCGTATTTGTGCCATATCCCAGGACTCAACAGGGGGAGATATGTAAATGAGCAGTTTCTCAGGACATCCCAGAAACAAACTATGATTTCAAAAACTAAGACACAGTCAGGCGTTCTTTTATTGTTTACAGCTTTGACAAACAGCCAGGTTCAGTTTACCCCACCACAATCAGCACTGCTTTACTACAACCTCATTACAGTATCATCACTACAGTTGGGGATATCAGTAGAAAACAATCTGTGGAATCCCCCCTTAGATCCTCCAGTCTGCTTTATCTGCTTTCACGTTTGGCCGCTGACAATTACGTGGACACGCATGAGCGCTACAGGGACAGCCTCCCTTCCCTGGAGGAACTAGAGGTTAAAGTGCAACGACAAGACCTACAACCTCGGGCCACAGCCAAGTTCTCCGACCACTGGGCCGCCACCTCCTGCTGCTGGTCCTTACCAAGTGCCTTCATCAAAGGATGAGTCCATTTAGGGACAGATGTCCTCGGCCAGGCTTTTTGAAGGGGTCACCCCTCCTGTGAAGCCCTCCGGAAGGCACTTCCTGCTCTGCTTTACAGCCGCAGCGTCCCTCGCTGCACTACGCTGCCAGGGCCAGCATCCTGAGCCCAGGAGACCGGCCTGGTGCCTTCTGCTTCTTGTTAAGGAACCACACAATTAGCTTAAGCGCTTGAGTTATTTTCTCAGCTGGGCTGCTTTAGGAAGGCTGATAGAAAGCAGGCCCGGCATTTCCGCGTCACTACAGCTCCCCAAGGACTGCCGTCCGTACCTTCAGCAAACCAGGTTATATTTACCCTGTTAATCGAATCATGCCAAACCACGTTAGGGAGGGTAAGCGGCACAAGGGAGGCCTGGAGAAGAGGTCTGGGTGTCTACAGGGCCGGATATTCGTTCGTAGTTTCTTAATTAAAAGAACGCTAATTCTCTATTAAAGAGACAGTGCTGTTGATGGGATACTGTCAGAACAGTGAAATGTTGGTAACACTATGTGAAGACTATCTACACAGAGACACTGTAACATCCGCAAGTACTGAATAATGTATTTAAAGGAGCAGTGTGTATAATTTAGGGGGTCCAATAGCAGATATGCAATATAGTATATAGTACATATATAGCAAGAGGGTCCAATAGCAGATATGCAATATAGTATGTATATATATAGCAAGGGGGTCCAATAGCAGATATGCAATATAGTATATGAAACTAAGCTTTCGCTAGTGTATAAATACCTGCAGCTATGACTTGTTACATTTTCGTTGGCTTAAAATGAGCCCTTTATATACACATAGCAGCCAATGTGTAATGTATTTAAAGGAGCAGTGTGTATAATTTAGGGGGTCCAATAGTAGATATGCAATATAGTATATAGTACATATATAGCAAGAGGGTCCAATAGCAGATATGCAATATAGTATGTATATATATATATATAGCAAGGGGGTCCAATAGCAGATATGCAATATAGTATATGAAACTAAGCTTTTGTTAGTGTATAAATACCTGCAGCTATGACTTGTTACGTTTTCGTTGGCTTAAAATGAGCCCTTTATATACACATAGCAGCCAATATGTAGCTCTGCAATGTTGCTACAGTAGCCCAGAACTGACAAACCACACACTGACTGTAGAGTGTTGTTCAGGGTTCACATTTTTATGTTGAAGTAGCAGCTTAAATTTGCTATTGCACTGGCTGAAGAACATGGAAAGAAGACAGCTGTGCGTGTTGTTTTAACTTTCTCATACCACCTTGATGATGTGGCACTTATTGGAATACTTCAAACACCAGAATGTGACCACAGCACTATTTAAGAGTGTGAACATTTGAACAAGTGGCGGTAAATATCCTTATTGGAAATATTACAAACATTAAAAGAATAATTAGGATGTTTAAATCAGCTTATTAGGTGGAAAGTGGTGACTTAAAATCTGACTCTAAACTAAGTCAGCATTAAAAACACAATAACATGAACAGATTTCTAGAACAGAACTCGAATTAGCCACATGTGTTTGTACACAGTGGAATTTAACCTTCACATTTAACCCATCTGTGCAGTGAAACACCCACATATACACACACTAGTGGGACAGTGGGCAGCCCTATCGCCGGCTCCCGGGGAGCAGTTGGGGGTAAGGTGCCTTGCTCAAGGGCATCTTAGTCGTGGCCTGGGGGATCCCGGGGATCGAACCGGCGACCTTCTGGTCACTAGACCGGATCCCTATCCTTCAGGCCACGACTGCCCCTAAAGTGGTAGGACCACTCGATTGTTGGAATAGGAAGCTAGAAAACCAGTACTGGATAATATTTTGTATAGTGAGAAGCATGAGAAGCCAAATAACAGATGTTATTTTGACAAATAACAGATCATTTAGCATAAAAAGAATCCTCACTATCACAGAAGCAAAAAGATGAAGAATCTAAACTAAAGCTACAGCTGAGGTTACACACTGCACCTTTAAAATGTAATACTTGTGGATTTATAAACAGTTGTGTCAGTATTCACAAAAAATACATATTGGGATTGAGAGGAGAAAAAAAACAGCATGAAGAATTTCTCTAATAACCTTCACGTTTACAGAATGCATCCAAATACAGTGATGAAGGTCACTTCAGTAAAAAAAATCACATTCAGGGAAAAACCTATACGGGTAGTGTTCTAATAAGATGCTACTTTAATGCTACATAGTGACTACAAGCAAATCATTGTGGGAAAGAGTGTTTAGAGTGATCAGCCTACTGTTCTGATGTAGCACTTAGCCACCCATGTAACCAGCAACCTGCTTATGATGCAACTGACAGTCAGAAAGTATGCAGAACTGCCACATACAGACCAAGACACCACAACTTCAGATTTTCTGCACGGATTAGTGAGCAGACTTTTCAAACTAGCCTTTCTTCAGCAGTTCGTGCTCTGGTCCACCTTTAAGGGATGCACTGGATACGATTTTGAATGTTTAAGAGATGCAGTGCAGGAAGAACCCGCACACAAATCTAGAAAATCTCAAAAACTGTGAACGTAACTGTAGCACTGTTCAGCTGTAATATTTCTCAGTCTAGAAGAAACATTCAGCATTAAACTTCATCCCTTCACACACCGAGAGCACCTCCAGTGGTGGTACGCAGCACCAATGTAAACTCTCATTTCCTTCTATTTAAATCACTTCTTCTGTTTCCTGCTGAATGTGGATTCTTGCTGAGGGTGGGTAGCGGATGTCACCGGTCAAAATCTTCAACCTTCAGCAGATATCCTTGCAACACGATACATAGATGTCTTTGTTTTACCGTTCACATGCGGTTTGATCATTTTGAGTAATTTTGGAATGTTTTAAACTACAGATCTTACATATTGCTCCTTTAAGGTGGTGCTCCATGCGCTGCACACAAGACTTTTTAAAGCTGACTAAAAGTGCTGCATTTAGAAGAAAAATGTAAAACATTGTCTTGTAAATGATGTAATGAACCAGGACTACAAACTAGTTTGTAGTTTTTTTCAGGGTTAAATCTAATAATAAGCTGAACACCTACATTTTCAGAGGTCTGTGCATGAATAATAATAAGCACTGGCCAGATTCTTACTAGACTAAGTAATAAGTAATACATTCAATAATATTTAATGCAAATCGTTATGAATTTAAGGTACAAGGTCTTTACCTCATCAATGTATTCCTTTGGAAGCGGCGCTCCTGCGCTCACCTGAGAGAGGAAACATTCAATGAAGTTGACTGAATAGAAGTGTGCAGTTCTTTAACACTCAATAATAAACAGATGTTTAGGACATGGTGCAGTTCTGGAAGCAGAAAGTAAAATAAATGCACATGCAGGAACTGCAGCTCTGTCTTACACTGGGACCCCCTCCGTGCATCTTCAGCGCTCTGATAGTGGCTACCAACACCACAACGTCCGGCTTCAGTCCAGAAGCACGACATTTAATATTAAAGAACTTCTCCATCCCAATATCTGCTCCAAAACCAGCCTCCGTCACTGAGAGAGAGAGAGAGAGAGAGAGAGAGAGAGAGAGAGAGAGAGAGAGAGAGAGAGAGAGATAAAGTGATAGATAGTACCAGAGAGAAAGAAGAGACAATGAGAGAATGATAAAGGAAGACAGATGAAAGGATGGAAAGTAGCAGAGAAGGAAGAGACAAAGGGAGAGAGAAGATAGTATAGAAAGTAACAGAGAAAGAGACGAATAGAGAGAGTGAGAATAAAGAAAGACAGAGAAAGACAGATAGATGAAAGAGAGATGAACGTGATAAGTAACAGAATAAAAGAAGAGTGTGAAAGAAGAAAGAGAGGGAAAGACAGAAAAGAGCGAGAGATAAAGTGATAGAGTGATAGATAGTAACAGAGAGAAGAAAGAGACAATGAGAGAATGATAAAGAAGGAAGACAGAGATAAAAGGATGGAAAGTAGCAGAGAAGAGACAAAGGGAGAGAGATGAAAGTATGGAAAGTTACAGAGAAAGAAGAGACAAATAGAGAGAGTGAGAATGAAGAAAGACAGAGAGAAAGAAAGACAGAGGTTAAATGAGAATGATGAAAGTGATAAGAAACAGAGTGAAAGAAGAGAGTGTGAAAGAAGAAACAGAGAGAGAGAGGGAAAGACAGAAGAGAGCGAGAAGTAAGAAAGAGAAAAGTAAACCAAAGAATAAAGAGAGAAAGAGAGGAGAGCGAAGAAGAAAATAGCGTGATAGAAAAGAAAGATAAAAAAAGAAAAACAAAGAAGAGAGTGAGAGAAAGAAATAAAGAAGAGTGAGAGAATGTATAAGAATGAGAGAAAAAAGAAAGAGAAAAATCTGTTAGTATTCACAGTTTACTCAGTCACAGTGAGCAGCAGCTGATGATGATGATGATGATGGTGTACAGAACCCTGAAACTATAACAGGAAGTGAGCTAAACGCTCCTCATACTGATAATGAGTGGCAGTAATGAGCTTTAAAAGCACCGCTGGTTACGTACAGCCGTGCGCTCACAGTGCAAACTGCCACTAATTACTGAATTTCCTCTGCACTCTGGAGAAATTCCTCAACAACTGATCTAACTAAACATACACGCGCAGAGTGAGCACATGTGTACAACACAGTACCACTTCTACAGCGCCTGCCTTCAGAGCGGCCTACACGCTGTACGTCTTATCAACATACACATCTACACTGTTTACTCTGTCTGATCACTATCACAGCAGACATCTGCAGTTACAAGTTTCCAGCTGAATGCAAAACAAGACCCATTACAAATTACATTCCATGTGGTGTGTGCATGTGTGTCGTGTGCTTGTTTTAATGCATTTTCAGGACGAAGCCCTTCCTCTATAGAAAAACCAGATTTAAACATGACTAATTGGCACAAACAACTAAACGGTCCTGACTTTAAGCAAAGTGTTAAAAGATTAAAGAGTTTTAAAACTGTTGTTTTTGGTTACAGTTTTAGGCTTATACTTAGATTTGCAACTAGGCTTATAATATATAATGTAATTATTATTATTAGTTTATATAAAGTATAGGAAAGAGTAGATATATAAAAGAGAAAACTGATTTTCATTTTTCTGTTTCATTTAAACATGACTGCTGTTTTTTTATATCCTGTATTATGTATACGTTTCATAATGAATCGACAAACAGCATAAAACCTGTTTACGCTTTATTAATTCTGATGTACTGGAACGTTTTCTGGTCGGGTCTCTCTTTGAAATACTGGCATTACTAATTTAGCAATGAATATTTTCACTACTGCTTGCCTCAAGCATAATGAAATCCAGCACTGCTGATCCAGCACCATGGGCATCTGTGTCAGCCTGCTATAACTGCCATGTTGGACATCATTATGAGCACATCTTAACACAAACCTAACAACGAATGCAACAAGTCCTTATAAATCCTTTCACAAGCACAATCACCCCAGTGGAGATGACAGAGGTAAACTGGAAAGTTGAAAGGCACCTCATACACTTGAGCATACTATATAATACTATATATACATACTATATAGCTCACACATTACACGATACATCACATACAACATCTCATACCTTTCAGCTGCAAACAACAAGTTTGTGAAGAGTTAGTCAGCTGATACCTGATAAACTTACTAAATGATGCTGAAAGTTAAATTCCATCAAATGAATCTGTATAGAGTAGAAAATGAGCCGACAGTGAGAGATTATCAGGAGATACTACAACTACATATATTTATATGGACATACAGTATATCACAGACATATTAGTACACATAAATGCACTGACATACTAATATAGTAACAAATGATACACACTAGCATGCATGCATAGCATATAACCCCACTTGCTGATACAGTACAAAAACAAGCGTGTGTGTATGCGAGTGTGGTATTTCCACATATCCACCTCTTTCAGTGCCCTTTGAGTTTCCTGCACTATTTCCCAGGCTCTGGAGCAGGGTGGGAAACGGGTAGAGGGGCGGGGGGACTAATGTTTTTATTTCCACTGAAGAGGTTTGGCATACTTTCTGGTCTTGTGAGAGTGTCTCTGTGTGTGTGTGTGCGTGTGTGTGTGTGTGTGTGTGTATATATATGTGTGTGTGTGTGTATATATGTGTGTGGCAATCAAGGTCTGGCATCATGTTTTGAACTGAAGTAACCTATTAGATTAAGCCAAGCGCTCTGTCCTACATACCTGAGACAGAACTACTTACTGCAACCTCAAAATGGGAATAAGAAATGAGCTAAATGATTCTAATTAAGGCGATTAATTGAATCATTAAGGGGATTAATTAGCTACATGCAAATGTGTGTGCGTATCTGTATGTGTTACAGACACAGAGGTATAACTGCTGAGAAACTCATGGGACACGTCTGTCTTAGTTTAGATTTGTGTTATTTACACACAAGAATGTCTAGCTTGCTGCACGAAACACTGCAGTGTGACCACCGGTGTTTTCAAAATATTAATATACAGACAATTAAACTTATAAAGAAAGAAAGGAATATATTGTGTTTTGAATGATGTAGTGAACTGTGCCTAAATTTAACCAGATATAACACCACAAACTAACCAGGTACAACAGAACAAGTTTGGTTTCAGGTTCAGATTATATAATGAGCTAAACACCTACATTATGAGTGCTTTGTGCATTAATAATAATCATCATCATCATAATAATAATAATAATAATAATAGCCCAGATTCTTGAATTGTGACATGATTTGTATTCAGTACCGTATTATTTCCCACCTTATTAATACTACTTATATCCAATGCTCTTTTCTTTTTGTGACTTCTTGTGATCCACATAGGTATTCAGGATGCACTGCTAGTAAGGAGACAGCTGCAGTGGGTTCACAGCAGGAGCTTTAGTTAAACAGCAGGAGGGCTATGTGGACATACTTTGCTTTGAAGCAAATACAGATAAAAAGGCTGCTGTGACTTATTTACTCTCTCGCCAAAATGTCCTTCCATAGCACATATTTATACTCAACTTCTTTAGAAATCAGCTTCTTCTTCAAAATCTCCACCTTACATTCTGGCAGTTGAGGTCTTGTTTAACTGCTGCACCTTTTAAGGTGGAACAGGATAATATAAAGCCGGCAAACAGGAATGGCCTTGCAATAAAACTACAGGTAGGACAGTTTGAGGCGTTGCAGTGGTGTAGCGGTCTGGGTTGGATTTGGGTTGGATTCCTGGTCCAGGCCTTTCTGTGTGGAGTGTGCATGTTCTCCTCGTGCTTCAACCAGGTACTCCGGTTTCCTCCCACAGTCCAAACACATGCATGTTAGGTTGATCGGTCACTCTAAATTGCTTGTAGGTGAGTGTATGTTGGCCATGCGATTGACTGGCGACCTGTCCGTGGTGTACCCTGCCTGCACCCAATGACGCTGGGATTGGCTCCAGCCCTGCCATGACCCTGACTAGCGGGATAAAGCAGAAGAGAATGAATGGATGGGCAGTTTGATAGTCTAATGTTTTGATCAGAAACCCTTTACAGTGACAGCTTTACCTATCATTCTAATAAATCTTTACTATCCCATTACTGGGCTGAGAGCCATAAGTGCTAACAACAGGTAAGCTGACTTGAAGTTTCCCTAAAACATCCAATATAGCTCTCAGCATAAATGTGTGGCGACAACTGAATCCATCCAGTGTTCATTAAAAAAAAGGATGTAGTCATTAACTAAAGTCTGAAGTATCACGTAACCGCAGAAACACAATTATGATGGGATTATTATGTGCATGCAAAAGCACTCGCTGTGTTCCCTTCTCGGAAGATCCGCACGTGAGGTCACCTACACCTACTATATGTATAATGACTAGAGTCATTATAGTTAACTGAAAGTATTACTAAAACTAGCAATAAAAAAGTTTGTTAACTGTAATAAACAAAAATAAAAATATTTTGTGTGCAAATATAGAAACTAAATAAAAGCAATCATGTTAACTGCAAAATGAACTAAATCAAATGGAACTGCTGAGTGAAAAGTGGTAGCTGTTTTTTTTTTTTTAGCAAGTTTAGAAGTGGGTCTCTTCTATGTTCGGTTTTTAAGTGATGTGAAGCATTGTTTACTTCGTGCCATGTTTCTGTTTTCACCCAATCCATCTCGCTCTGGCTCTTTTTAGTCTTAAGCCGATCACCTGGCCTCAATCATGTGGACCCGCCTGCTGCGAGAGATAGCTTGCTTTGATTTGTGGCCTGGTCTACCTATTTGTTATAAAGTACTGACAGAAGAGGCTATGAGGAGACAATCCTTTCTCTTCCTGCTCCACCAGCCGGACAGAGCACTTACTGTCGTGTGGTGTTGGTTTTTGTTCTGGTGTAAACTAGAAATGCTGCAAGGTCAACACCAAACCTCATCTCTTTACTCGCCAAGAGAATCCCTCCAGCGGAGGAAAGCAACACCAATGTTAACTATCGTTTCTTGCAGCGAGCTTGAGCTATCATTTAGTTTTCCTGTTCCTTTCATTGGCTACCTGGCAGGCTCATTGCTTCCCTGGCTCACTATCAGCTCTAGAGGCACAAAGTGGTAGTATGAGACAGAACAGGCTGGTACTGGCTGGTTAGCATGCAAACTTCCATAAGACAATACATAGATGTCTTTGATGTACAATCAAAACTGTTACTTCTTCACATTCTGTTGATCAGTTTGGAATGTTTTAAACTAAAAATATGATATATCGCTCCTTTAAGGATCTTCTCACCAGCTCCATGCACACCACACAATGTAAAAGATGAAAAAAAGGTAAGACTTTGGTTCATTCTGAAATGTTTTCTACTTTATATATTATAAAATTCAAAATCAAGTCTGCTGCCTCTGCAGTATAGGGCTGATTACCACAGAGAATCTACGCCCAGGCAGAAAACTCATTAGACACACACAATACAGGCCAAAAGATATTGTGTCTATGATCATCGACTGCAATGCTGCAGGTGAAGACTGGGTTGTGAAAGGCTGAAGCTCTCCCTTAAGATTAAAGGCTGAATAACCGGCGCGCTGCTGTAAATCAGCTGACTCCGCCTAAACCAGCTTCAAAAACAACATACCTGAGCATCGGATGACACTCACACAAACACATGCACACACTTTTCTTCCTCATTGTTATTCTGCGAAACTCAACACAAGCCTCCGCATTCCTGCCGTCTGCTGAAGACCCAAAAGTCTCAGCCCCACACTCTAAACAAGAGCAGGCCTCGTTACGGAGCCAGCTTAAAGCTCATTAGCAGCCAACAAGCAAGCGCAGCGTTGAATTCACTGAGACCTTCAGAGTAATCTAATGATCTAATCTAGCTATCTGACCCATTCTTGGACAGCCCAAAGCTTGCGCTCAGACATGCACTTCTCCAGCTTAGCAGATGCTGCACTCGTCTGTCTCTTCATTGTTTACATACGAGAGAAGTGTCGGACATTTTCTAGGAGCATCACGCAAAGTAGTTCAACTAGTGTCTTGGCTCGGCTCCCTGGCACCATTTCCCCCTCTCCACACATACTTCAGCCCGGCCTTAAAGGAGGCCCTCCATAGTTAGCGTTGTTTTAGTTACAGAGAAAGAGAAAGAGAGAGAGAGAGAGAGACTGTAGGTTCTCAGGTGTGCCATCAAGAGGATTAGAAGGGTTCAGTCTTTTAAAAAAAACAAAAAACATTCCAATGGGTTTTAAGTTAAAAGGCTCCATTCTGGTTTAAGGCTTACGTGAGCAGCAGTGCTTCCCTAAAACCTCCTAGCCCTACGTCTCAGTGAGCACCAGGCAAAGTATAGAAACTCACAAGGCACATCCAGACAGAAGAAGAAGGAACACTAAGAGTATAAAGAGTCCTGACTCACTGTATGTGCAGTCTCATTCAAAAGCTTTTCAGTCTCTGAGCCAAACTACATGCTGTTGCATAAACACTATTTTATAATTTTTTTTATTAATACTTGCAGATACAGAATCTGATACCATACTGTATGACTTGGAATGAATTATCTGCAAGTGTACGTAATTGTAATGTGCCATTACAATATAATCTCATTTTAATAACATGCATTAGCTGGGTATACAAACTAGCTACATCAGTTGGATGGAGTAACGCTGCAGTGGCTTTTGTTCCACATCATAATAGCTGTAAGTACCTACGATTTCTAGTTTTGACCCCCTCTCCTCACCTGCCTTAACAGCAGCATCTGTAACGCACTGACCTCAACAACCACTTTCAAGGCTAACACATCCAGAGCTCATGTTTCTAGTTGTTGAAGAGTTTTTTGGCTGCTTGAGCTTTAGATAAGTGTCCTGTAATGCCAGACGTACACTGTGCCGGTTTAGAAATGTTCTTTTGTCACACACTGTACATGCGCGGCCCTTGCTACATGAAACACAGCCTCTAAACACAGCCTCTATCCAGACACTTTAAAATAAGAGTTGTTTTATTCAAAATAACACACTGCACAGCCGAGTACTGAGCAACTCGACTAAGCACACTGCACCCATACATGGTATCTCATATATATATATATATATATATATATATATATATATATATATATATATATATATATATATATATATATATATATATATATATATATATATATATATATATATTTATTTATTTATTTTTTTTTTTTTTTTTGCTCCCAAAGTGGATGTATATTCTCTGTAGCACAAACATCTGCTAACATACGAAAAAAAAAAAGAAAAAAGAAAAAAAAAACAATTACAAAAAGCTAGATCAGGGCTCTGTATCATTCAAGGTCAATAAATACAGAGAATATTATATGATGTTTTAATGAATGAATGAGTTAATTCGGTCTATATAGGTATTAATATTATATTAAACACTGACAAAAACAAAATGCTCACTTAAGCCATTATCATGCCTTAATTCTCAATAAGAAAGAGAAATATAAAAAAAATCTAAAGAATTTTAATTACTTAGCTTTCTTAAACGCTGTTAACTAGTTTCATAGTCTAGTCTGTAGTAGTGCAGGCTGAAGCCCAGCTACTCATGTGCTTCATGTTTCTATGGTAGAATCTGTGACTGTAGCTCTCTCGTTACAACTTTTAAATATTTCTAAAGCATTACCTTGCTGGAGAACTATTGATATCTCAATGACCAGCAAATAAACAAAAGTAAAAGCAAACATGAAAACGTCTGAGCTATAAAAAAGATGAGCAGTTCAGAGACTGTAGCTGGGTCTGGCAGCATTGTTTCCAGAATAACGCACATAATTCTGCTGTACAATTACTTACTTCACTGAGTTTAACAACTATACACTGTCCAAGCACTGGACTGTGCATCAGGCATTTTTACTTTATTGTTAACAATACGTTGCATGACACATCAAGGTCAGTGCACACAGCATTTGGCAGGCATCTTCTGAGACCCTGCATCTCATAAATCAAAGCCTAGTTTGCTTTCTATACAAGAAGCCTAGATCTTGGACTACGATATGTTACCACCTTGTAATGTAATTTGTAGCTGGTCATTTAGCTCACATAGTGGTTACAGCACACCACAGAAATCAACATGTTCTACATGAAATTTAAACTCAAAACCAATGGAAGCTGGTTATATTGGCTGCTAACAACGATATTTTATCCTACTGTAAATCTTTTTGTTCACTGAAGAAAGAAGTCTGAATATGTGAAAATAAAAATCAATCTCACTCCTCATGAAACACGTCTTTGTTCACAAGTCTGTAGCCTATTATTGTAAATTATCTTAGTCCAGATTGGCCAAAACAATGAAATTTATCTGTGAGTTGGCTAAGGAATGAGCGTGAACTGCTGCTGTGCTGTGTTTGGGAGAGTGGGGGGATTCTCTCGCACAATCATCTGCTGGCAGCAGACGGTTCATGTGAAATGCAGATTCAAAGCAGTGTTTTTTGGCCAAAATGTCAAAAGTTTGCAGGAATGTGGAAAGTGCCAGTTCCTCTCAAAAGCCTCTAGCGCAAAAAGAACACAGGCTGTAATCGTGGAGGAGTAAGAATTGTAATATTTGTGTTAATGTACATGTTAAATAAAACATTTTAAGGCTCAATAAACACATTCTCGCAAATACAATTTAGCCATAATCAAATGCACTGTGTTTAAAAGAAACACTATTGATTATCAGTAATTATTAATTCAATTATTTTCATTTAATTAATTGTGTTATTATTCACTCAAATTTTATAACAATGAATAGATAATCAATAAAAGGATTGATCACTATTTACTCAATAGGGAACCCTAAAAAGAATACACCAATGAAAATATCTGTATATGACATGTATAGGAATAAATATAAAAACAGCTGGCTAGCTAACTCTGCAGGTATGTGAGGATATAAGTGAATGTCTATTTTAGGGGTTTTCAACCTTTTTCATTGCAAGGCCATCACCTTTCGTCATGTTTTTTTAAAAAAAAAAGAGAGAGATGAAATCAGGCACTTTCATTTCATAGCTTGTTTAGTTTTGAACAGCAGCTAGTTCTGCGTTCGTGCGAGTCTGTAAAGAGGCGGACGATAAAACAGGCAGATTATGCTGACAGTATATTGCAGACATGCTGCTAGAAGAAGAAATGAGATCATCTGATGAATTCCCTCATATGATCATGGAACATGTCCAAACCAGACGTCGCCTAGAAGTGGGCCAAGATCTCTGGCTAGCTAACTGGCTGAGTACCAGCAGCTGTGTTGTTTCATACTGATAATGTTTATTCATCACTACAATTTTTTTATTTGTAGGTAAAGATTTATATTGGTTGGTTTGTAGATAAAGATTTATGTAGGTTGGTTTGTAGATAAAGATTTATGTTGGTTGGTTTGTAGGTAAAGATTTATGTAGGTTGGTTTGTAGGTAAAGATTTATATTGGTTGGTTTGTAGGTAAAGATTTATGTTGGTTGGTTTGTAGGTAAAGATTTATGTTGGTTGGTTTGTAGGTAAAGATTTATGTTGGTTGGTTTGTAGGTAAAGATTTATATTGGTTGGTTTGTAGGTAAAGATTTATATTGGTTGGTTTGTAGGTAAAGATTTATGTTGGTTGGTTTGTAGATAAAGATTTATGTTGGTTGGTTTGTAGGTAAAGATTTATGTAGGTTGGTTTGTAGGTAAAGATTTATATTGGTTGGTTTGTAGGTAAAGATTTTTGTTGGTTGGTTTGTAGGTAAATATTTATGTTGGTTGGTTTGTAGGTAAAGATTTATGTTGGTTGGTTTGTAGGTAAAGATTTATATTGGTTGGTTTGTAGGTAAAGATTTATATTGGTTGGTTTGTAGGTAAAGATTTATGTTGGTTGGTTTGTAGATAAAGATTTATGTAGGTTGGTTTGTAGGTAAAGATTTATGTTGGTTGGTTTGTAGGTAAAGATTTATGTTGGTTGGTTTGTAGATAAAGATTTATGTTGGTTGGTTTGTAGGTAAAGATTTATGTTGGTTGGTTTGTAGGTAAAGATTTATGTTGGTTGGTTTGTAGATAAAGATTTATGTTGGTTGGTTTGTAGGTAAAGATTTATGTTGGTTGGTTTGTAGATAATGATTTATGTTGGTTGGTTTGTAGATAAAGATTTATGTTGGTTGGTTTGTAGGTAAAGATTTATGTTGGTTGGTTTTTAGGTAAAGATTTATGTTGGTTGGTTTGTAGATAAAGATTTATGTAGGTTGGTTTGTAGATAAAGATTTATATTGGTTGGTTTGTAGATAAAGAATTTTGTTGGTTGGTTTGTAGGTAAAGATTTATGTTGGTTGGTAAATGGTTAATTGTTAATTATGAAGTTGATCGTATGCATGTTTATGACAAAGTGACGTTACAAGCCAATTACAAACTAGCAGCCACACCTGCGTGCAGGCCTGTGGACCACTGAAGGGCGATTCCCAGTCCACTGGTGGTCTGTGGCCCAAAGGTTGATAAACCCTGGTCTAGACTTCTCCTTCTGCATCTAGTCAGGTACACTGCCACCTAGTGCACTGAAGTAGTCTTCTCTAATAACACTCTAACGAGGAACATAAAGGTTTGATCTTGAAATATATTTAAATCATGTATCTCCAATATAAAAAGTGTTGGATTTAATAAATACTGTTTTACCATCAAAGCCACAGCCAGACAAACAGCGCATGCCACGTATTTGCATATGTATGTGTACTTCACCTGCAGTGACACTCACCCACATAGCCGTCCTCTCCGACCAACTTGAGAGCCAGTTGGTCTGCCAGCACAGACGAGTTGCCATGGGCGATGTTCGCAAACGGCCCAGCATGCACAAACACTGGTGTGCCCTGTCACAACACAAGAGACACGAGTGAATAAAACAAAAACAGCAAAACCACCACAGCCAGCCGGCCACAACACAGCCCTGGACATCTGTGACCTGCATCGTGTCAGTATGACACGCCGTTCGAGCCAAAAAAGGTAACTTTACAGCCGCCTGATGATAACAATTTAAACATTTAGATGTGTGGAGTAAACATGTGGGCCTGGATCGTTGCTCAATCGTCCAGCTACAAAGCCTCAAAAACACAGGGAGAATTTGTTTCCATTGCTTGAGCCAAGCCCACTTAAAGCTGTGAACAGCTGGGATTTGAACCAACAGCCCTTCGGTTCAGAGTTCACTTCCCCAAACCAGCAGGCCACCTAGATTACAGCATATGAAAAGAGGATAGGAAGGACAAAGAGGGGGCAGGAGGATGGAAAAGCAAGCAGGCAAGCGGTGAAGTCACTTGAATTCAGGAAGAGAACTGAAGCACAGTTGGGGGAAAAATCTGGGGTGATGAGTTCTTGGCGTTCCAGGCGGAAGTCAGAAAGAGTAGATGTCCCTCTTTCACTCTTAACAAGCGCTCCTATAACAGCATTCCGCTGTTCCTCCATCACCAAATCATTCCTTCACAAAGTTGCAGCCATTCCACTGCTCGCGCTGAGCTTTTGTCATTACTGTAGTTTGAAGGGCCGCTCCCGCCTGCGGAGGAACACAGGGGGAGGGAGTTTGGAACGCTGGGTAAAAAGTTCAAGGCTGCTGGTGCAAGACTAGTGAGCCAGTCCCGCTACAAAGAAAAAAAAAAAAAGTGTGTGTGCACTTGTTTCCCTAAAACTTTCACATGAACACGTTTAGATTGTAGAAATGAGATTAGCTTTAACATCTGCTTCTACAGATTAATAAAACCTAGACATTAGATCAACATCACCTGAACGTTCTGCTCCTCCACAGGACAATAAATACATCATCAAATACCAGTTTAAAACCAGTGGTAGAACTTCTGTCCAATGCTGCGAATCTTTTATAACCAATCATATAAGCATAAAAAGCTTTGTTTTAAAATGAAGGGTATTAATTTGTAACTGTTTCAGGTATAAAAATGTTTATACAGAATAACAGTATATTTAATTACTTAAATTTAATTATATATATAAAAAAAGAACACAGGATTATATGGATGTGTATGTGTAGCTCTTTTCTTACAAAGTCTAAAAACAAGACCCTGTGTGTCCATTTATATTGACCTTGTGGAAAAAATTATACAGGAAGGACACACAGCATCATATCAAACAGGAAATAAAGACCTCATTCAGAGATGGGGGTTAGATAGGAACAGGGAAGAGGAAAACAAAAAGCAAAACACAGAGAAAAAAAAAAAAAAGATAAAATTAGCCAGACAAAAATGAGACTGAGAAAGAAGTAGATGAGAAAGAATAGATAAGTGGGCATAAAAGAAAAAAAAAAGATAAGAAGAGAGAAAGTGGAGGGAAAAAGAAAAATATAGAAAGATAGATAGAAAATCAAGAGAACGCTGAAAAGAAAACTCTTTTCAGAGGAAAGAACGAAAATAGAAATTGGAAGAAAAAAGGAGAAGAGATATAGAACACAGATAAAACAAAGATTAAAAGTTTTCTCTGTTCACTGGTACGAAAGCAATACACACCCAGAGTGCGCACACTCATCCTTTAGCTCTCTCCCTCATTCTCTCCAACTCTTTCTCTCTTACTCTAAATATCTCTCTCTCTCCCTCACTCACTCTCTAACTCTCTCCAACTTTCTCTCTCTAAGCTGACATCTCTCTTCCTTTTTGAACACACACTTGAGCCCATCTGTGAAAACATGAATGCCATCACACCCTCCTCCACACGGACTCAGCACAGTATCCCTATCACCCTCCACTGCCGGCTCCTTCCTGATATGATTCCACAGGAAAAATCCCCCGAAAGAAGAACTCCCAAAACAAAACTCCCGTACACAACACACACACACACACACACACACACGACTGCATGCTAAACATTAATCATAAAGTGATTAGCATGTTTGTCCTTACAGATGAAAGGCATTCCTAGAAATAATTCTTTTTTATCACTGTAAAGCATAATTTCCAGCTTTGCTCTCCGATCCGGGCAGTGCTGAACTCTCCCACTGCAGCCAGACAAAATCCAGATGTGTGTCTGAGTGTAGATCTGTAGTTCACATCTCATACGAGTTCAGCACAGCTGAGAGTATCAGGTTTGTGTGTTTCTATCAGAGCTGCACTGTTAAGGGTCCCTGTTATGTGTGAGGAGAAAATTAAAGTCTAACCTCCAGAGTTTGCATCAGGGTGGGTTTGATGGCATCTTTCATCAGCACAGCGAGCGCCCCGGTAACGCCCTAAAGAAGCAACCAAAAACAATCAGAATACATGAACAAGTGCAGAGAGGCAGTGAGCCTAGTGAGGCGCCAGAGCTTAACTTTTTAATCCAAAACCAACAACGAGACCCTGACTTCATAAACTTGTGTGTGTGTGTGTGTGTGTGTGTGTGTGTGTGTGTGTTTTACAGCTGTGGGAGCAAGTAAAACGTATCTTCTAGGTTTGTACACAATTTTGCAGGGTTAGGGTCAGTTTGACAGAACTACAGGTGGTCTACAGGTAGCATCAGGTTCAGACAGAAATTTGTCAGCCTACAGTTCAGAAAGAATTCTGTCAGTCTATAGTCGGGTTCAGACAGATCTTAGACGGTCTGCAGTCAAGTTTAAAAATAATTTTGTCATCCTGCAGTCGAATTCAGACAGAACTACAGGTGGTCTTTAGGTAGAGTCAGGTTTAAGCAGAAACCTGTCGGCCTACTGTCTCGCTCAGACAGCACTGTCAGTCTACAGTCGCGCTCGGACCGCACTGTGTCAGTCTACAGTCATGCCCAGACCGCACTGTGTCAGTCTACAGTCATGCCCAGACAGAATTGTGTCAGTCTACAGTCGCGCTCAGACCGAACTGTGTCAGTCTACAGTCACGCTCAGACCGAACTGTGTCAGTCTACAGTCGCGCTCAGACCGAACTGTGTCAGTCTACAGTCACGCTCAGACCGAATTGTGTCAGTCTACAGTCGCGCTCAGACTGCACTGTGTCAGTCTAAAGTCGCGCTCAGACAGAACTGTCAGTCTACAGTCATGCTCAGACAGAATTGTGTCAGTCTACAGTCATGCCCAGACTGCACTGTGTCAGTCTACAGTCGCGCTCAGACTGAACTGTGTCAGTCTACAGTCATGCTCAGACAGAATTGTGTCAGTCTACAGTCGCATTCAGACAGCACTGTCAGTCTACAGTCGCGCTCAGACAGCACTGTGTCAGCCTACAGTCATGTTCGGACAGAACTGTCAGTCTACAGTCATGCTCAGACAGAATGTGTCAGTCTACAGTCGTGCTCAGACCGAACTGTGTCAGTCTACGGTCATGCTCAGACTGCACTGTGTCAGTCTACAGTCGCACTCAGACCGCACTGTGTCAGTCTACAGTCGCACTCAGACCGCACTGTGTCAGTCTACAGTCATGCTCAGACAGAATTGTGTCAGTCTACAGTCGCATTCAGACAGCACTGTCAGTCTACAGTCGCGCTCAGACAGCACTGTGTCAGCCTACAGTCATGTTCGGACAGAACTGTCAGTCTACAGTCATGCTCAGACAGAATGTGTCAGTCTACAGTCGTGCTCAGACCGAACTGTGTCAGTCTACGGTCATGCTCAGACTGCACTGTGTCAGTCTACAGTCGCACTCAGACCGCACTGTGTCAGTCTACAGTCGCACTCAGACCGCACTGTGTCAGTCTACAGTCATGCTCAGACAGAATTGTGTCAGTCTACAGTCATGCGCAGACTGCACTGTGTCAGTCTACAGTCGTGTTCGGACAGAATTGTGTCAGTCTACAGGCGCGCTCAGACCGAACTGTGTCAGTCTACAGTCACGCTCAGACCGAACTGTGTCAGTCTACAGTCGCGCTCAGACAGAATTGTCAGTCTACAGTCGCGTTCAGACAGCACTGTGTCAGCCTACAGTCATGTTCGGACAGAACTGTCAGTCTACAGTCGCACTCAGACCAAACTGTGTCAGTCTACAGTCGCGCTCAGACCGCACTGTGTCAGTCTACAGTCATGTGCAGACCGCACTGTGTCAGTCTACAGTCGTGTTCGGACAGAATTGTGTCAGTCTACAGTCACGCTCAGACCGCACTGTGTCAGTCTACAGTCACGCTCAGACCGCACTGTGTCAGTCTACAGTCGTGTTTGGACAGAATTGTGTCAGTCTACAGTCGCATTTAGACAGCACTGTGCGAGTCGTGCCTAGACAGAATTGTGTCAGTCTACATTCGGGTTAGAACATAATATTGTCAGGCAAATAAGGTGTGGACTGCAGTGAAGTCAGTAGCCCCTGTACAAACGTACAAGGTCATCTGCAGTTACTGGCCGCCCACTCCGGCTGCTGCCCACAACCATGCGGCCCAGCCTGGACTTCATGTCAGCCAGTCCATCTGTCAGGGCCAGAATAGCCATGATCTCACTGGCCACAGCAATATCGAACTGCGTCTGCAGAAAAGAGAGAACAGGTATTATACATACGCAAAGCCATCATGAATATATGACATTGCATGTTTTTAAACAAAAGGGGTGTACACTGAGTTTAACCAGTATTTAGGAAACAATTTCACTGTAATTTTATTACTTAACAATTTAGTATATTATACTATATACACCCCCCCCACACACACACACTATATACTATTATTTAAAACTGAATTCATTCAGAATTATGAAACAGATACTAAATGCATAATGGAAAGTGCAGTGGGAGGAGCCGTCACCACACAGCAAGAAGGGCCTGGGTTTAACCCCCTGGCTGGACGAGCTGAGTACTGTCTTTGTGAAGTTTGCCCCCCTTGTCTGTGTTGGTTTTCTTCCACGGTTCAAAGACACGCAGTCAGGCTAGCTGCAGATGCTAATTTACCCCAGGTGTAAGAGAGTGTGTGCCTATGTCATCCACGACCCCGGAGGATAAGCGGTAAGAACGAATGATTGCATAAATTAAACTGGAGGACCACTTTACACAGCAGCAGAGAGTTTAGTTTATTTTGAAAACACACATACATATAGACATTATACATACATACATACATATATATATATACACATACACACACATAAATACATACACACACACACGCATATTATATATATATATATATATATATATACACACACACATAAATACATACACACACACACGCATATTATATATATATATATATATATATATATATATATATATATATACACACACACACACACACACACACACACACACACATTATATATACATACATATTTCTGTTATACACTGGCATATTTACCAGTTACATCTGCACTGCTGTCAGATAGTTAAAGATAGTGTAACTCGTACTGGGTTTCTCTGTGGCAAAAGCACTTAAGGTTTCACATTTAATATCACAATCACTGCAGACATAAATCATAAGTCATCAATATCGGCCAACTGATATACCGGTCTAGATCTAATAATGATGCGCTGAACATTCTTTACACCACTACTCAATAAATCATACAAGCTCTGTATGAGTAGTAACTCCTACATCACCTCTGCTTGACAGTTAGTTGATGCAAACGATGCAGAATGTATGTGAACTGCACACCAACGCATATAGACAACACAAACAAACACGCACACCGGCTTAGGCTGGCTGTTAGGCCCAGCCCTATCTTTATCGTATACAGTAAATAGCTTGCACATGTGCTAAAGACAAGGCCGGCTGGAGTCAGTCCCGGCGCTGTCCTGGTGCTGCTCGCCTCCAATAAACACCAGCCTCATAAAGCAGCTGGAGGAGACAGGCGGCAGCCAGACAGCTCTTATTCAGAGATCCACTAAACCCTGAGAGCGTCTGCGTCACACTGACGAATGTGCTGTGGGCTCAGGGGTGGAAAAGCTTCAGCCATCATCTACTACTCCGATCAGTTCAGGTCCCAAAAGAGAATAAATCACCCTCTTCCTGATTTTCCTTTAAGATGGCCCACTTACGCTAAACGAGTCAAAAGATCCAGCCCATCGCCATCTTTCCGAATTACGAGTTTAGATTTAAGCATGTAATTGCTGAGGTCATGTGATCCTGTCAGAGCAGAGATTTGCAAGCATTACTCTACCTCGAACGCAGCTCAATAACAAAGCCCCTCTAGGCTGTGGGCTGTGTTTCTGCAGAGGTCAGTAGGAGAATGGATAAATGTAAGCATGTGCTTTGCTGGCTTTGAGTGTTTGCAAGCAAACCACAGTGCATTTTTTCCCTTTCCACTTTAAACATTTGCTTTCGCTCTGGCTGGTTCACACTGAGGGAGCGTGCTGTTTATTTGCAAGGTTTGGTTTAGCAGCCGCTTCTTCTGACAGACGCTCACAAACCGCTGGATTTAACCGATTCCAGCAAACGTGGAGAGAGAAAGAGAGAGGCTGAGAGATCAGCCATAATATCTACTCACCGCTAATCACTACATATTACTAAACGTTTCACAAGGAAAGGGTGGAGGGAGTGCAAACCTGTCGGCTGTGGCCTTTCTCCGTGTTCGCTTGCCCGACGGTGATCTTCCGCAGGAAACGGTCGTTGGTGTCCACCACTGTTGAAATGACAGAAGATGGACTGTTATTGCTAGAGTGGCAGGAAAGATCAGCTATTGATACGTTATTTACAGACATTATAGAAATTATACATGCAATGTCTGGATTACATACATATAGAACCAAAAATGTATATTAAATATAAGTATCTAATCTATAAATATCTAATGTATAAGAAAATGTATATTAAAGATTCCTGACTAGACAAGACTGACATTCATATTAGACAGTAAGGCTGTGTCCCAAACCGCACCCTCTGGAACATTACATACTGCACTACTGAAAGCCCTTCTAACGATGGTGTCCTTTTATTTATTTGTTCAATTTATTATATTTATATTTATATATTTATATATGTATATATACACACACACAATTTACTGTAATTCCACATATGATGTTCTACGTCACCACATACAGTGATCTTTTTATTATTTTTTTTTTTACACATGTAGTGTAGTAGCAGTCTGCAGTTTGGGATGTGACCAGAGGGTAATGTAACTTTAGAGTTTCAGAGTGCTCTCTGACTAAAGTTAACATAAACATTAGCTAACCCAAACCCTCCTGCTCTGTTACCATAACAACACATTATACTGAAGCAGTTTTATTACAGTATATATGGTCATCGTTGCTATTCATTGCTCTCATCACTGACCTCACAATTAAAGCTGGTGCAAACTACCTGACGCTTCAACGAGGCGAGAGCTCAGTTAGCTAGGATATTTCTGAACAAGCATCTGGCCACCTAACAAAAAGAGCCAGTTGCTAACAACAAACACAGCACATAAATTGCGAAGATTTTTTTTAAACAGTTTCCATTTTTTCTGTGGTTTAAACTTTGGGTGGGACAAATCTACCAGTTTCTGATATTGGGTGAGACATGTCCATGGTTTTCTAAAGCACGGTTCTACATACGACCATTGATATTGCTGAAAGAATAAATGTTGAATGAAGGAACGCAAAGCAAAATGAATAGGTGAGATGAACAAAAGCAATATTTTACAATAACATTATCAAACAACTTTAACTATGTGCACAGTAAACTAATAAATCCACCAGTCGGCACTGAGGAAAGGCTTAAGCACGTTCTTTAGCGAGAAATGAATCTGTCTACTACAAGTGTTTAGAACTTTACTGAAATACAGGCTCACAGACTAGTCCAGGTCTGTTCTGAGAACTAACACAGGTCAGTAGGATGTGTAAAAAACACAAACATAGGGAAAACCATGGGAAAAAGGGCCATGGGAAAACCAAAGCCTTTAGATTTTTAAATGAGAGCTCCTGAAAGCTACAGGTGCCATGCACTTCAGGTCAGACTGTAAACAGAGTACCTGGTCCAGAAACTTACTGAAATTTAAAAAAAAAAAAAAAAAAAAAAAAAAAAACCAAACACAACACCACCACCCTTCAACTGCAGCCACTTTAAATCTGTATAACAGCATCAGCCAAATAAAGAAATAACTTACGCAGGAATGTTGTATAATAAATTATTATGTCTTACTGCATATATCATGTCTCACTGTACTTTTTTGTTTTAAAATCAATTTTAATTAATAAACATAGAATTTAAACATAGATTTCATGTATTTAACTATACTGGTGCATCCTGAGTCATTACCCAAATCGCAACAGTAACTAAAGTTTTAAAGCAATCTGAGCTCCGATACTTGGTGGGCTAAGACTGCCCAAACAGTAGGACATCACAAGAGAACACCAATCACTGACCGACAGAGTTGCAGAGTGAATAAAGACAGAGGTTAAAGTAGTGAGCGGGAGGAGAAACAAGCTGCCCCGGGTGTCTGGTGTAACACAGGCTGTTAAAATGCAGAAGATTTTGTGGCCAATGCTCAGTTGACCTATGAAGCAACAGAATGGAACAGATATAACGTGTACAGCTAGCCAACAAAGCAAAGAGAGCCGAGAGAGACCACAAACTAGCAGAAAACAAGAATTCCTAGAACACTCAGATTTCTTAATTTCGTTGGAACTAGTTTTCCCTCCTTTACCAAACATCCAATTCCCAAATGGATGAGCAAGCTGGAAGAAGGAGAGCAACACTCCCTGCAGACGCTACGTGCACTAAGCAGTGGTAGGCCTGACCATAAAGATGTCGCTGGCAAGAGGAACTAGAACAGCCCAGATTTTTCATCCGGCTCCTCCGTTATCTCTCTCGCTGTATATGTGTACAGAATAAACTACAGTATCAGATACATCAAAATATTTGCATGGGAGAAAAACAGGTAAACAATTAGAACTTAAAGTAAGCAACCCTAACTCCAGCAGAGGCCACTAGAGGTCATCCTGAAGTTTAATGGTTATAATTGCAACAGTAACAAGAAAACTTGGAGCATGATACACCCCCCCACAGTCCTCCACCACCACCACCACACACAGAGGTAAAAAGCTGGTCTTAATCTTCCGAGATCCTCATCTGAGTCTGCACTCTTGAACCTCCAGAATAAATATCCCATCAGTCACTGAAACATTCACTCCCATAGGACCTGTGGTGGGCTAAAACAACAGCTGTTCCCAGGCGGGTGCTTGCGAGATAGAAGTCTGCCCCAGTCCAGCTGCAGCTCAACCCCTAAACCTCAAACCTGCTGGACTGCAACTCCCAGAGTGCAGAGCGAGCGGTAAGTGGCTTAGTCACCAGCAAATGTGGTTAAAGTAGTACTTCAGCATTTTACAACCTCATTCCCATCAGCTGCATGTGCACCAAGCACTCCACTCGCACCGGCACAGCACACACCACCATACCACAGCTTGGGACTGCAGACATGCCCCCCGTTGCTTTCCTATATATAGAGTTTTTCTCTGTGCGGTTATATATAAAATATATATGTAAAGGCATGGTTTTTTTTTGTTCAATGGTCCAGATTTTCATTTAAGACATAGGCTTTCATTTTTTTCAACCCAGACTAAAGAGCTAAAACACCTAATCAACAACTAATCTTCCTGACTATTATAGGACGTGTTTGACCTTCCAGTACTGAAATATTTAGAGAATAAAGGAGCAGCAGAGTTTGTTTGCGCACCCACATACCAAAATACACTGAGATAAGACATGACAAGCAATGAAAATTAATCAGAAAACCCAGCTAAAAAAAACCCAACCTACATCAATTTACCTAATTAAACTAAATACGACTTAAAACATTGCATGCTGCATGTAGATTCCTGGCTAGCCTACAAGGCGTGAAATCTTTGCCCCATCACAGTCAGAATGCTGTCGAGGGAGAAACAGATGTACCAGCTCTTTTAGAAATGACAGTTTTATTGAGCTGTTTGATTTGACTGTCTATTTGTTTGGATATAGAGGGAAGGATGGAGTGGGAGGTTGACAGGTGGATCGGCGCAACGTCTGCAGTAATGTACCGGTCTGTCCTGGTGAAGAGAGAGCAGAGCCAAAAGGCAAAGCTCTCAATTTACCGGCTAGTGTACGTTCCTACTCTCACCTGTGGTCACAAGCTTGAACTGAAAGAACGAGATCGAAAATACAAGCTGCCGAAATGAATTTTCTCAGTGCGGTGTCGGGTCTCACCCTTAGAGATAGGGCGAGGAGCTTGAGTATACGGGGGAGGCTTACAGTCGAGCTGCTACTCCTCATAGTCAAGAGGAACCAGTTAAGGTGGTTCAGGCATCTGGTTAGGATGCGTCCTGAACTCCTCCCTGTGGAGGTGTCCCGGACATGTCCGATCGGGAGGAGACACCGGGGAAGACCTAGGACAAGCTGGAGTAAAAATATCTCTCGGCTGGACAATATCTCTCGGCTGGCCTGGGAACACCTCGGTATCCCCCGGAGGAGCTAGAGGAGGTGGCTGGGGAGAGGGACGTTTGGGTTTCTCTGCTTTGTCTGCTACCCCCGCGACCGGATCCCTGGAAAGGCTGTAGATAATGGATGGATGGGTGGCTGGATGTTTGGATAAACGAAGACTGTGTAACTGCCTTGCTGCTCCACAGCAGCACAAACACTATGTGTGAATGACCAGCGTGTGCAAGCTGTCGTGTATGTGTATCAGGAATAGGGTGGTTATTGTCACATTTTTATTAACAGTATTATTAATAGGTTGATATTTAAACCGACACAGGTGACACACCCTGTTATATTGGGAGAAACCAGGTATTTTCAGAGTAGCAACTTCTTGTGGTGGGATGCGCAGCACATCCTTAACTGCGTTTTGGCGATAGGAGTTTAAAGTTGATGGGAGAACAGGCAAGTGGGCAATGGAAATTAGTGAAGGCATGCTCTTAAAAAACAAAACTGCCCCTATCCAATACTAGAGTACAAAAAAAAACAACAACAACAACATGAGCACAGAAACCAGTCGAAGTTGATTCACATGGCACGTGAGGACAGCTATTGAATCAAGAACGAAAAATTTTGGATTGAGCACAATATGACAAACATGCACGCAGGGCTTCTTTCTGTGCTTACGAGTTTCACATTTACACTCACAGGAGGGATATTTACACATGCAAAATATAACTTTCAATTGGCATCTTGAGTTGCCTAGTTTAGACATTCACAATTCACTCCCTGCCGGTTACCTCTGAAATGGCACAGACACTTGTAGCAGCGTAGTTTGATGTCTAAATGTGTATCTGCTACACAACATCCATAGAGGTTGGTGGGTCTGCATTTCTATGTGGCATCAGAAGATTCGGCAGTCAAATCAGGCTTCTTTTTAAGATGGCAGTGAGCTAAACTAAACTTTTAAAGCTTCCAATAGTTTTAGACATAAAAGACATCAGGAAGCTGCTTCAGCACCTGCCCATTGCCAGCCATCATTGGTATGTTTAAGAGCTTGTGTAAGGAAATGCAACTAAATTGTCTACGCTAAGTATCCACATTCTACTCGTATGGCAGACAGAAAGTGGCTTGAACACTGTCAGTGTATTCCTTTAATGCTGCGTCCATGATTCTACAGATGTTAACCATTACCAAATAAAACAAACTGATGATGATCCTTAGAGGCTCTCCAACCACTTTTGTCTGCCTGAAATCACATTTGCTCTTTTCGTGAAAACCTGGACACAATCAGGCTTTCGGGAAGTCCGTGTGTCACACATTGCACAAATCAACCATCGTACTCGTCCTGAATAGCCATGAATTATTAGAACAGGTCCTGCTTAGTTCCCAGGCTAATCCGTTCTCTTAAAACCTGGGGATGGAAAGAATCTCACAATACCTACAGCACTCCATGCTCTCATCAGGATAACTGGTGGGTTGTAAACCACTTCAATCTTTGTTTCCTGGAAGTATTCAGTTCTTTACAATGCATAGGGGGTGCTTAAGGGGGGGTTGCAGGGGGTGGAGAGGAAGGGGCTGGTGATTGCTGTGGGACAGCAGGCAACTCAACTAAGGCACAATGACACAAAGCATGAGCGAATGACGCAAGCGTCCACATATGCACACAGGCCCAACAGGCTCAGACTCGCCTGCTATTCAGACTTCAAGTGGAACCGAAGTCCAGAGTTATGACCTACAGTACAGAGCACGAAAAGTCAGGAGACAGGTCTGCTGGCATAAACAGCCTGATGTCCACTGAGTGTTTTGCGGTTTATGTTATCTTAGCATGCTCACTGCCGACCACACACACAGACAAAAACAAACAACTCTAAATAGCACTGAAGTCTCCATCCACCCGCCATCTTGGAAGAGTTTTTGCACTTATTAATAGTTAACACACATTAACTGCCCATACTGAGTTTTCAGTAGTTCATGGTGGATTGTAAGGTGTTTTGGATCACTATCCTGCAGGAAGTTTCTGAATAGTTATATAAGATTCCAGTTTTTGCTGATATATAGTGGAATCCAATTTTCCATCTACTTGTGCAACGTTAGAGTATATATTTACACTACCGCTCAAAAGTTTGGGATCACAGTGAAATGTTCTTGTTATTAATGGAGTATCTTCCTTCCTTAACACAACAATGGACTGACGGGTCTCTAAAGAAAGTTGTTTCTTTCTGGTCATTTTGAGTCGGTCAGCAAGCCATCAACTGCTGAAGCTTCAGATACTAAACTAACCTAGAATGTTGTTCTCCCTTTTATACTCACTTATTAGTAGAATGTGTTTCCGCTGTGCATCACAATTGAGCAAGAGTGTCCTAACAACCAATTAGCCCAATAACATCCTTAACTTGGATTGGTGGCCGTACCAGGAGATTTAGACAGAGGACTGAGAATTGCTGATAATAGGACTATATGCAAAATAAGCCTCTATACAAAAATAGGCTTTAATACAAACATTTTTATTCTTTAAAAATCATCTGATACACTTACATTAATTGTGAAATGGACAATATTGTTTGTGAATTGCATAAAAATTGCATGAAATTAAATTCTGAGTGATCCTAAACTTTTGAGCAGTAGTGTATGTACATGTATATATGTATATATCAGCCCCAGGCTACCCCATTAAAAAAAAAAATCAGGCCACTGCCAATAAAGACATTACAACATGTAAGCCATCAAATGCAAAAGTGCTACTGTCCAGCATTTTCATGACCCAAATAAACAAAGACAAACCAAGCTCCTCTTTTATCTAAGAACTTTCAGTGAACACTTCCACCATGAGATCATTAACGTGGCTGCTGTCAGTCACCAACTTCACTTCCGTGTTTCTTTCAAGAACACAAGAGAGTTGTTTGCTAGTTAGTGAGAAGTAGCTGCTGACCAGAGTAAAGAAAACAAAGTTTAACACTGTGAAAAACCCTTCACCATCTATTCACCCTTAACCTCTACAGCTAGACACAACTGGTTAATTAGTCTTGACCTGCAGTGGTATGCTGTCAGCATGTACTGTAAGTAACATTAGTCAGTTAGGTAAGCAATCACGTGTTTAATAATAACAACAACAACAACAACAATAATAATAATAATAATAATAATAAACACACAATCTCTCTAATTGAAGTAATGGGGTGGGTCATTTTCTACTAACATTGTTTAAGATAAAGTCTGCTTACTGGTGGTGGTCAGTGCCCTCACACTTTGGTGATATCTTAATCCTTGCTACATGTCTTTTAACCTGTAACCTGTTCACCTGCTTTGTAAGACACCATGTAACCAAAATCATCACTTTCTCCAACAGAAACTTCTAAGCTACATAGTAAATACCAAGTCCTACATAATGTTCCACATTCTGTTGCCCTACTGGTCAGCTCACAGTGACCTTGATGTGTTCTTTTTCATCGATCTCACTAAGGTACTGTGTAAGCTATGAACAGCACAGCTAATGCCTCCAGTGAGGTTGTGTTCCAAGCCCCTATATCTAACTGTGCTCAAGGAACAACAGAGGCAGTAGGTCGATTCGCTGAGTTGGCCCCATTTCACACTGTAGAGAATGAGAGATTTGGCATGCTGGCTTCTCAAGCTCTGGTAAAAGCAGAATACACTGCAAATATGACAGATGGCTGGACATCAACTTGTTTCTTATTCGTTATATTGCAGATTTCTCATATTATGAAATTCTGCAAAAGAGGGACTTAAATCTAAGATGCCATTCTTTCCTCTTCTGGTTTGTATCTGCATGGCTTGCATTAAATCTAAGCCTCCAAGTCAGTCACACTTTTCATCTCTGTACCAGGTTACAAACCACACTATGGTGCAGGACCTCAGGACCGAACTGTGAATTAAACTTCTATTACATCTCAGTACATATCAGTAGTTCAGCCTTGGAGATCAATAACATCTATCAATCGGTTCTTCCTCAGAAATACTGATAGAAGGTTCTTCCTCAGCTTCCTGAAGACCAACTTCCTTCTTACTGTTCTTTCTCTTTATCAGGAGGAACCACGAGGCTTCTAAAGAAACAAACAAGCTGGCTCCTACCTCTCTGCCAAGTGACCTTCGCCGGGTCAAGGTCAAGACGGACGAAGGAGCTGACCTCCTCTGGCGTGAGGGCGCTGGGGTCAGATTTGTTGATTCCAAGACGCTGGGAGGAAACAAGAAAGGGAAAAGAAAGACACAGTGGGGATGGATGGATGGATGGAGATTTTTACTACTACTTTTCTATGAAACTAACAAAATCTCAGCTGCCTCTACATAAATTGGTTAATAAGTCTGCAGGAAGGCAACAAGAAAATGCAATGTAAGAAGGGCATTTAGAGACCTGTGAAGGCCTCCTGACTGGGAATGTCTGGAGTTGGGTTATGAGGACACCTGTTGGAGAGACACAGTACTGCACCTACTGTCAACTCCTTCTCCAGAAAAAAAATAACTGACAGAACTCCTTCTGCTTTGTGAGGTGGGACTTTCTCAGATATTTGCTGGGCTTAGATTGGGTTCAGATTTCAGGTCTGGAAATCACAGCCACAAGGGGTGCGCTCAAAACACAAGGAAATTTGAATTTAAGCAAGCAAAGATCAGCAGTTTGTAAAATCCAAACCATTAGCAAAGGATCTGTTTAACCTAGTCAAGGCAATGGAAGAAACAGACTTGATCCTTAAATTGATCCTCCGCTTAAAGCAAGTAAAGAACAGTTTAGGTATAAGTGGTCTTCAGAATAGTAAGATACTATTGGAGCCACTGGTGACAACCACGTATGAGTTCAAAGGTTCAAGTAACAGGACGTCCTTGTAAAATCGAAAGCATTTGCTACTGAAACTAGGGCTTCTCACAGCCCAGCCACCTCAACAGAATTTTATCCCTGCTTTAGTTTTCCCTCCATACTTTCCTTTTCCAATATTTTGATTACTTTAAATCAGGGGTGTCCAAGCTTAACCACAAAGCGTCCTAGCATGCCACCTGATTCTCTTTACCAAATGAGTTCGTCTTCAGACATTTCAGTAGGTGTGTTCCTGCTTTGTGGGAATGAAAGCCTGCAGACACACACCTCTGAACAGTTTACAATCTGGAACTGAGGTCTATGAGATCAGCATGAAAACAACCCAACTTAACAGTTACATGTTAAGTTAGCTTTACTATTTGTAATGTGGCAGAGGAGACGCGGAGTAGTTGCTTTCCCACCAGCATGTCCTGGGTTAAGAACAGCTCCAGGTCATTCATGGAGGAGCACTTGGTGTGGAAGAGAGAGGAAAGAATGCTGGCCTCCTAGCAACATGCAGGGAATTAAATTACCAAAGGTACAGTCATGGCCAAAAGTTTTGAGAATAGCACCAATTTTGGTTTTCACAAAGTTTGCTGCCTCAGTTATTTTGCCAGATGTTTATATTGAATAATCAAGTACAATTAGAAGTATTTCATACCTGTGTTAGCTTTTTTTTTGACAAATACAGCCAGTTTAAGCAAAGACTTAATATTTACAGTGTTGACCGTTCTTCTTTAAGACTTCTGCAGTTTGACTCAGCATGCTGGATATTAGCTTCTGGACAAAATCTTGAATGATGGCAACCCAATCTTGCCTAATCATTGCTTGGAGTTAATCACAGTTTTTGTTCTGTCTACCCGCTTTTTAGGGATTGACCACAGGTTCTCAATGGGATTGAGATCTGGGGAGTTTTCTGGCCATGGACCCAAAATTTCAATGTTTTGTTCACTGAACCACTTGGTTATTACTTTTGCCTTGTGACATGGAGCTCCATCATGCTGGAAAAAAGCATTGTTAATCTCCAAATTGCTCCTGAATCGTTGGGAGAAGTTACTTTTGGAGGATGTTTTGATACCATTACTTGTTCATGGCAGTGTTCTTACTCAAAACCTTGAGCGAACCATCCATCCACTCCCCTGGATGAGAAGCAACCCCACACATGAATAATCTTAGGATGCTTCACTGTTGGCATAACACAAGACGGTAGTGTTCACCTTTTCTTCTCCGGACAATCATTTTTCCAGATGTCCTAAACAGTCTGAAGGGTTCAGTTGAACAACTCTCCTTGAAGTTCTTGATGATTGGAGTGATATCTTACAAGCAGCAATGTCCTTGCCGGTGAAACCCTTTTTCATGGTCGAGAATGACTTTGCAATTAGTTGCAAATTACGAACTGAGGCCTAAATTTGTGCCATTCTCAAAACGTTTGGCCACGACTCTAGGCAAGACATCTGATAAGGATTGGATTATTTCATTTTACATTTGTAACTAAAGCAGGCTGGTTGACTTGCACTGGTGTTCATGCGTCTCTCTGAGCTCTCTCGTCAGGTCTCCCAGTCAGTATGCCGCCGTTAGGTTAATTAATCCTATAATTACAGTAACTAAACAGGTGGCATCATTAGGAACATGGCATTTTCTGCCACTGTCTGGCTAGTAATGTTCTCAGCTTATGCCACAGATGCCCGATTTTGATGTTCATATTGACCTGCAACCTGTTATTTACATTAGAGAAGAGTTCAGCATATATGGTAACCGTCAGAACTTTGGTATTTACAGATAAGAAACGTGCTGAAATCTTTAAGGAAGCTGTAAACTTACCTGCAGTCTGCCCAGCTGGATTGGAGAGAAGCGTCTCACTCCATTAACAGATGGCACAAGTCTGTTATACAAGGCCTGGGAGGAGCACAACACAGCTCAAACTTAACAGACATAAGCTATGGGAAGCAACAGCTATCAGAAAAGTTAACTCGTCAAATGTATCGTGCATCAGTCAGTACAGGACTTTTCCTGGAGTCCGTCAGATCAAGTATTTATTACAGCGCATTACGCTGATTACTACCTTGTCTGACTGGGTGGCTTCGTGCAGGATGCGGGCATCAACAGCTGCTGCCACCAGGTTGTTGGCTGCAGTGATGGCATGGATATCGCCAGTGAGGTGGAGATTGAACTGAAAGAGAGGGAAAGAAAGAGAATCACAGACAATCAAAATATAAAGGCTTGCATTTGTAACAACTCAAAACTGTTAAAAGCAACCCTTCTCTTACTCTGAATGCAGATGATCAGATAAAACCAGAGATGACACTGATCCAATACTAAATATCAATAGGAGGCCGAAACTAGCAGAAAATAAAGAAATAAATCTGACCCAGTTCTGTAATAAATCTAGCCTGAAACAACATTGGCTCACATGCTGAGAGCTGTAGAGTACTTCTGGTGCGTTAATGGAGTATTTGAGTAGTGAGGCATGAGCCTACTTTCAGATGCTCATCTTAAAGTGCTTAAATTTAAAAGAGCTTGGTCATTTTTAAAGATCAAACACTATTTTGGAATCAACACTGATGCTGGATAATTCTCAAGGTTTCATTTGGCATCAACAAAGAAAGTGATACTGTGTAATTCTTTTTTTTTGTTACTTTCTAAATGGACTGGATCGGACAAGCTAATGCAGCTAACAACATTGCAATTAGCACTGTCAACCATCACTCACTTATAGTTCAACCACAATTACACAATCACCTGATCACAATTATTTAGTTGGTAGCTTTCCCAAGCATACACTATTATTAATTAAATGAGTGCTTTTATATCTGTTGTTTTCAGGGTGTGTGTACAGACAAGAAAGCAGAAAACTGGCCTACACTCTTATTAAATTAATGAAAGGCTTTGGGTATCCAGCACAAACACACAGCTATTTACCGACATCCTGAGTTTGTACATGAGCATGTATGAGGCTTGTGTCTGTGAGTGTGTGCATGTTGTGCATCCTGCTGCAAGGTGTCAGAGGTATATAGAGTATTCCTTGATAAATCCTCACCTCTTCCATAGGGATGACTTGAGCATAGCCCCCACCTGCAGCCCCTCCTGCAAAGACAGAAAGATGCATATGAGCAGCCATACATGAAACTAAGGTCACTAAGCATCAGTGGAAGTGCATTGTCTGAAGTGATGGAGCCTCACCCAATACTTGAGGGATGAGTTGGAGTGACCCAGAAATAATTATCCAACATCACTTCCTGACCTTGTTAATGCTTGTATGGCTGAATACAATCAAAACCTCATTTTCAAGAAGAGCTGATGCTGTTATTGCAGCAATGGACAATCTCTAAGCCCCTGATTTCAGAAAAACCTGGGTAAGCATGCGTCCTCAAGATAGATAGACACAGTGTATCTATCTACCTATCTATCTATCATTGTGTATCTATCTTAAGGATATTCTTAGGGACACATCAATACCTTTGACTCCAAACGTGGGGCCTTGAGAGGGCTGTCTTAGGCAGGCGAAGGAGTTGAGTTTCAGGTGAGCAGACAGTGCCTGGACCAGACCGATGGTCACTGTGCTTTTGCCTTCTCCAAGAGGTGTAGGAGTGATGCTACAGCAGACAAACAAGACTGTGCATTAGTAGTTTTACAACAGTTAACTAGTACCACAATAAGAAGTTAATTTTATTTTTACTGTTATGCAGTTACACAATTATATTATTACATTCATTATAACTAACATTAGTCTTATAATAACGACAACAAAGAGCTGTGACAAAGGTCAATGAAGGGGCTTGTTTGGAGGACCAAAGCAGCAAAATACATATAAAGACCAACACAGCAAAAACACGTCTCAACTGGAAATCAAAAACGTCATCCAAACGGGTGTTCAGCAAGTACATTGAGGGGCACATAGCAAACTTTATACCAAAAATGTTTTAATTACCGAATTGCACTTCCTCCCAGAATGATTTAATTTTACTACAGGTCCAAAAAGAGTAAACGTGTGCCTTTCTGTGTCTGGCATTCAAAACACAGATCAGATCTCTCTGGGTATATCCTGTATAACCGCACTTCTGTGCATGAACTTGAGATTAAGCTCATGCACATTCCTTGAGAAAGTAATAATATTTTTAATAAAAATGATAATATTTTTAATAAATGTATCTTTAGGCAAACACTAAAGAGAAATAGTATAAATGGACTGGATGAAAAAGAACCTCATCCAAACTGTGAAATATGATGGTCGATTTGCTACTACTGGACTGCTTGCCATCATTTTTAGGAGCTGTTGAGTTCTGGACTGTAATCAAGAAATTCTGCAGGAGAAAGTTAGGCCATCTAACCGTGAACTGAACTCTCCACAAAAAGTGGGCCATGCCGAGAGACTGTGCCTGATGGCTGAAGCAGAAGAAACACTTTTGAGTGAACCTTTTTGGACTGGAGTCAAAGTTCAGACCTTAATACAATAGAGATGCTGAGGCAGAACCTATAGTGGGGTGCTCGGCAAGAAAGCCCACCAACATAACAGAGTTGAACCAGTTTTGCCAGACAAGACATTTATTGTTATATTATTTAGCTCAATGAATGAATGAACTGTATAGTTTGTGTTATTGGTTTTATAGGGTTCTATATATCTTTTTTTATAATTTAAATAAAAATCTAATCATATTTCAGGCTTTCATGTAGAAATTCACAAAAATGATAAACGGTTCACAAACTTAAGTATTACTGTACTTACTGTCCAGTCCTAGGTCAATGATGGTTCCTTAAAATCATATCTGTTCTAAATATTCAACAATATTCTAAATATTCGACAAAAACAAGGTGAACAAAAGCTCAACCAATCAGATTTCAGGAATAAAATTATTCATGCATAAGAACGCATAAACAACCAGTTATAGCTAAAGACAGCAACTACCTATCAAGTTACCAGGTTGGACAGGTCATGTTGTACTCTTTATTTTTGCCCTCTCACACTCCAGTAGCCCCTTTTCACCCTATGCAGCACTAACCCCCACCTTGCCCACCACCGCCCCATAGCCTGTAGAGTGGAGCTGCTGGCAGTGCAGCAAAGGCATCCTGCTGGCTGACAGTAATTGAGTGGAGGGAGTGGGCTTCAGAGCGTCTGCAGGAAGAACAAAGCTAGACTTTAAGAAGGAGGAAAGAGTGGGGGGCTGATAAAGGGGCTCCACACATTCTCCAAAAACATGAAAGCGCCCACGGGCCCCTGGCCGAGCCGGCCTCAGCCATGCTTCACACACATACACACAGATGAAAGAGAGGCCTCGGGGAGGGCAGATAAGAGCCCTCAGCGTACCCACCACTCGTTCTGTCGAGGAATTCTAAAAGCCTTCACACACACGGAGCCTGACAATCAGCGTTCACCTGTAGCTCACTTCTCCAGCTTCATCCAGAGGACCTCACTGTTTCCACACGTTCTACAGTTCTTTAATTGTGGAAAACAGCTTCTCTCTCTCACACAGCCTGTTCATTTAGCGTGTTCACATACACTCCTTCATCTCGTTGCTTTATCTTTAACAGGACTGCAGAAGCTCAGCACTACCACAATGTTGTTTTACTGCTTTGCAGTAAAGCTATGCAGGAGACATAGCTAAAAACCCAATGGAACCCATCCACCAGCTCAGCACTGTACAACCTGCAGGCCTTAGTCACACTTTACAAAGTGGGTTAGCTGGTGCTTTCTGTACTGTGACTGTTAAATGGCAAAACTTATGTTGCAAAGCCCCATCCCACCAACCCATACTTATAAAGTACAACCAGCCACAGTGGAACCTGAATACCTGCATAGATAAAGTGGAGCGGTCAGAGTGGTTTATTGCTAACACTCTTTTCTAGATAAAAAAGGTGATAAGATTCAGAAAACCAACAGGCTAAATATCTGTTAAAGCTACCACACAAAGTTATTATAAGAAATACACTGAAACATTGTTTTACGATAGTTTTAGATAAGCATTTGGCCTGATTTTTTTTTTTTACATTTATGGTGAAGAAGTACATGCATGATGTCGTAAGTCCTCCATAGGAACTTTCATTGCACATAAAAATACAGATATGCAGCTATTTATTATATACTATATTAACCATGCAGACATTGCAACCTAGCACAACTACTGTTAAGAAACCCGTGTTTCTACACAACAAGGCTTTTCACATTATTATTAACAATAATAATAATAATAATAATAATAACAATAACAATAATAATAATAATAATAATAAGTTAAATTTATATAGCGCCTTTCTCATACCCAAGGATGCCTTACATCGAGAGAAGGGAAATAATTTCTTTTTTTTTTTAATTAGTGAGCAGCAGAGAGAAAGTACCGAGAAATAAGGGATCCGTTTTAAGCTCAGCTTTGAAGGAGGAGAGTGAGAGACAGTCACAAAGAGACTGTGGTAATGTGTTCCACAGTTTGGGGGCCATGACGCTGAAAGCTCCCCCCACAGTGACCAGTCTGAATTTTAGAGCAGACAGACAACCTGCGTCAGAGGATCTAAGAGTTCGGACAGGGCAGTACAGGTGCAGGAGCTCAGCTAAGTAGGCAGGAGCTACCATGAAGAGATTTGTATGCTAGCAGGAGGAGTTAAAACTGGATCCGAAGCTTGACAGGTAGCCAGTGTATCTGTAATAGAACTGGGGTGATATGAACTGATTTTTTAGAAGGAGTGAGTCTTCTAGCTGCTGAGATTTGTATGTATTGAAGGGGATGGATAGCTTTGTTTGGAATGCCTATAAGAAGAGAGTTACAGTAGTATGTTAAATCAATCCAAACGACTGTTTACATGCAGAACAAAACATTGAATTGTTTTAAATTTAGGAAAGTTCGTTTGGTTCCACTAGGCTGGGTGTTAGCTTCTGCTACTAACTCGCACAAAACTGAAGAAACATACTTCTGAAAATAACTCAGACTTCATTTAGCTTAAGGGAAAAGCTGGGTGAGTTAGAAAGTTGACTGCTGCTTTAACGATGTTACTAAAGAGTCAGTGACTTCCTCAAAAGCAGTAAGCTCCTACACCTGTACTGCCCTGTCCGAACTCTTAGGTCCTCTGACGCAGGCTGTCTGTCTGTCTGTTCCAAAATTCAGACTGGTCACCAGTGGGGGGAGAGCTTTCAGCGTTATGGCCCCCAAACTGTGGAACACATTACCACAATCTCTTCGTGACTGTCACTCACTCTCCTCATTTTAAGCTCAACTTAAAACGTACCTCTTTTCTCAGTACTTTCTCTCTGCTGCTCACTGATTTTTTGAAAAAAAAAATTTCCCTTCTCTCCTTGGGTATAAGAAAGGCGCTATATAAATTTAACTTAATAATAATAATAATTATTATTATTATTAATAATAATAATAATGTGAAAGCCTTGTTGTGTAGAAACACAAGTTTCTTTACAGTAGTTGTGATAGAGTACAGAGTGCTTAAAACAAACAAACAAACAAGCAAACACAGCAGTCTCACCCTGCCACCAGGACGTATTTGCCGTTGGGCTGGTGCTGCAGGCGCGTAAGCAGAGACAGGCGAACTTTAGCCTTGGTGCGGCCGTAAGCCTCCAGCTCCTCCGGCAGCAGGCCGATCTCCTCCGCAAGCTGTGCTATGGGCTTTGGGGTCTGAGCTCTGGAGATCTCTATATCACTGTGGACAAAAGAAACACAAATAGCACAGGCTGATCAACACAAAGAGAGGCAAAGCCCTTTGCTCTGTTCAGATTTACTCCATGTTAGAGGAACAGTGTGTCAGATGTTGTGTAGTTTTGTTGGAATTCTCAAAGCTAAAGCTTTCAGCTGTTCAGACGTTGCTCCCTATTATACTGCCATCGTAACAATGAGAAACAACTCAGTTAACACAAGAACAGACAGACCATCAGAACTCTTCAGAGAGTAGGTCCTTAGAGAAACTGCACAGACAGCGAGGAAGTCTGAGGGTGTCGGTTTCCTACACCATCAAAAGGTGCTTAGAAACTGGAGGAGACTGACAGGAAGAGGTCGAGCCTCAACTGTATCAGAAGTTTCAACAGCTTGGCTCACAGGACAACACTACCACTGGTCAAAGCAAGCGAGCTCTCAGTTTCAACTGTGAAACAAAGACTTGGAGCTGCAGCTATGACAGGCAGAGAGCAGTAAGAGTGGAAATTAATAAAAAAAAAGCTTTTTCGGGGCCAAGAAGCACCACCAACGTCCTGCTGAAGACTAAAAGATGAAGCAAAGACTTTCATTTTCTTTTAAATTGATCTTTCAATTAGATCATCACGCTGAACATTTTGCTGGCCTTGAGTAGGTAAAAGGATGTTTCTACCCAGTTGTCAAACATAGGGGAATCTGTGGCTGCACCCTGAACCAAAAGGACTACAAAGTTCCAGCAAAAAAATAATAAAAAAAGTAAATTAATAAAAGAAAAAAAAAAAAGATTCTATGACCTCCAATTGTTTGCTTTAATTTGCTTTAATGCCAGAGCACACTGCGACAGAAAGCGTCATGAATATCTTATTTAGTATCTCAGTAATATAGTATCTCTTTTTATATTCTGGAAATAAAAATTCTTAATCTGGTCTGTATTGACTCTTATCCGCCCTCTAGTGGTCTTGACTGGACTAGTCTGTGTTCTAAAAAATAAGACCAGGTCAATTCTAATTTAAGACATCACAATTTTCAAATTAACACATTAAACACGTGAAGGCTTTCATATGAAAAGTATGAATTCAGTCTTTTTGTTTTATTTAGTCACCTACAGACACCCAGGAAAGTAAACAATGTAATGCGTGAACATGTGCCAACGATGGCACAGCTTTTAGCCACTGTCCCTAGGGTTACAGAATGACTCCATATTCAATGGCAGCACGTAAACATAGCACAAGAGACTTACCTGGGCACAGGAGACAGTGGCTGGAGCTTAAGTGGGCGGAGCGTCCAGGGCTGATACTGCTGATTCTCCACCCACCGCATGCTGCTCCTCACCACGTTCTGTTAGAGCACATTCACAGTCACGGAGATAACACTGCAGGTACTGAGTACAGTTACAGCATTAACACAACCAGTCAGTTACCCCATTAATTAGGTTCTAATTACACACCTGTCAAATAGCTATGCTGTGCCCTGACACAAACTTTATTAAGCTAACAGTACGACAGAAAGTGCTAAATAAAGTGAAGAGATAACGTAGCAACCACATTACAATTAGTGGAAGTGTGTTTTGGATGCAGTTGGAAAGTGATATCAGCTTAATACAGCAGGGGGCGCCCTGACCTGCATCCTTAAGGCTGCACTGATTGAGCCTATCTCTGCCCAGCTTTCAGTCTCCATCCTCTTCTCCTCACTGGCTGAAGACTCTGGAAGATAGGAAAGAGATATTAATATTAATTTGCTTCTTATTTACTTAATTAATTCATTCATTAATTAATTATTCAAAACTAACTGCTTACTGCGAGTCTGACATCACACCGCATTGGAAAGTACATTTCATACACTCAGACACCAATAAAAGACCCCACCTGGCATTAAGGCTGAGTCACAGTTAATGAGGGTCACTCCTGGTTTGAACCAGCTGGGTGGGAGCTCCATGCTTCCAGTCCCCATTCCAACAACCACATCTGCCTGCTTGATCTGTGAAACAAAGAGGCAAACAAAAGAAATATGTGGAAGTGAAATAGTACAGTATGAGGGTATAATGCATTTAAAGGAGGACTCCACTGATTTTCCAATTTTTCTTTATGATCCAACTGTCAAGAAGTAAATAAAGACATTCAGGGTGGTCTGTCTGAGGCACTGTATTATGAAAGTTCTTGTCTGCAGGGTGTTTTTTGCTTAACACATTCATGACAGGTACGTGAAGAGCATTGAATTTAGTTTTCAGATTTCCTATCGTGATGATGTCAAGGCGCCAGACACATCACTTAGTCTATCATGTGTACGCCACACCTGAGACCCCTCTCCTAATTCTCTTTTCTTGTACTCCACAGGATGGAGCGCTCCAAGAGGGTAGAGGCTGCTAGAAGCCTTCTGAGGTTTTAATATGTTAATATTTTTGTAGATTTGTATGCACAGCACTGTGTCTCTGGGAATCCTTGTGGACCGCCACTTAATAATGCCTCATAACGCCCACATTATTATTCATAAAACTGAGCAGATATGCAGATTCATGGAGACCACACAAACCAAGTTCCTACCACTTCCACTGTAGAGAAATCTGAGTTGTTAGTGTCTAGAATGAGGCATTTCACATTAAACCACTCAATTACTGACTGAATGTGGGTCTTGTGTTTGAACGAGGGACAATTAAACACTGCAAATAATTCAAGTTAACTTAAACTTTGGCCTAAGACCTCATCAACAGCAGTGTGAGCTTAACAAGAGACAAATAACACACTGCCCATATGACATCATGCTGCCATCTGCTGGTACACACAAAACTCTTAAGCTCACCCTGCAATGATATTGTTTCAAGTTTCTAGTTTGAGAGAATAAACGGAAAAAAAAACAAAACATTAATTCACTCTAATTTTAATTAGTCTATTATCATTTATTAAAATGTTCTTCTTCGCTTCCATAGTTTATAAAAGTCCTCCACTGATTTTTGTTTTATATCTGTTAGATTCTCAAGACTTATTGATGTGAAGCCTAGTCTGGATTTGATTTTCACACAGCAGGAATATACAGAAGTTTGGAAATGCTGAAACAAACAGATGATATAGCTGGAGTTCACCTGAGCATTCAAGCTTAAAGAAACCAGCAGCATACCTGGTTCTGCAAACCGTCTGAGCTCCACAGGCTAGTCTGGACTTTCACTCCATCCCTCTGCAGCAGGTACTGGAAAATCACCTTCAAAGGCCCCTCTAGACCAACCAGCACGGCCACCTTTCCCACCAGAGGAGCATCTGAACAGAAAGGTCAACAGCTGTAACGGTCCGTACACAGTTTCACATTTTTCAGTATGTGTAGTATTTATATCCTGAATAGACTTTACTGGCAATTCTGTACTTTGCACTAAACCTGTTTGACTCACCATTAACCTTTATCTTGATACTGACTGGCAATACTGGTAATACAGAGGGCTGAGTCCTCTGTTAAAATCCCATGTGATCCGAACCCCTGAACTAACTACAGAAGCTATAGAAATTATGCCATTCATGATCCAATAAACATTTCATCGCTGTCCAATGAAACATGCATCTCCATTTTTGTAGATTTTAAGTTTTCTAAATTATATGAACACGCCAATGGTAGCTTACATTGTGTGAATATTTCATGATGAATGGACCAATAGAAGTGCTCCAAAAGAGCTCAGAAAAATTCTGGTTCCACTTACTTACATTAGAAGTAAAGTATGTTTGTGGTCTCTCCTGTAAAGTTGCAATTTTGGAAATACTTGTTTTTCATTGGACAGCGACGATATGTTGGTCATTTGCATATCAAGCAGGCCCAGCATCAGGGGTGCCGTTTGAATAATAGTGTTCTCCCCCACTAATGTCCACGTCCCACTAAATCCACTAACGTTTATACTTGCTTCTTGTATGTAGACGGCAAAGATAAGATTCACAGATTTCATAGCCAAGGAGGATTCTGGGGATTTGCTGTCAGTGTGGTCCTGTTGCTTCCCCTGAATGTGTGTTTCTACTATATATTTAACATCCCACACTTCCTTAGGATTTTCCTTTGGTGTTCAGATGACCCACTCGCTCTAAAGCCAGGTCTGGATCTAAACTGCTTCTTTAAAAGATGCCTGTCGTGAAATGTTTCTGAATGAAATGCTATTTCACTGGTCATGTTGGGTAGCAAATAACATGGGTATATTTTCATTGTACACATCACAACCCCTGGTTCCCATCATTACCACTGTAAACCCAAATCACATCAATTTACTGTGAAATCACATCAATTTACATTTCAACAACTTAATTATGCAGAAATCTCTCTAAAAAAATATTGGAATTCCTCTTTAACCATGTCACACCAAGGATTCACAAGTGTTTAATACATTAGTTATATTTCAAGTGCATTATGCTACAGCAGTATAATAACAATTTATATTCTATTTCCATATCAACCACAGTCTGCAGCTGAAGTTACAGTACATAAAAAGTAATGCATCAGCTTCTACCATCTATTCTGAACATATATGGATCTATTCATATACAGATACCCGTTCTTCTCTTACTTAAAAGCCACCAAACAGTGAACCTGATATAAACTCCCTACATTCTGAGTCTGTTAGGACTGGACAGTATTAATTACATCAACGCAATAGAGGAACATATGGATTTAAAGCTTCATTCCCAAAACTTACACAGCCCAAGAAACTACTGAAGTAGCAGAACTGAAATTAAGGACATCGGTTATAAGGTATGGACAGAACACACACCACATGTTCACACACTCACCGTGTCTGGAGAGCAGCTCCAGCACAGCTCCAGCTACAGGTGAGGGAAGCCCCTCAGAAAGAGCTCCTGAAACCAGACGCCCCACATTCAGATCTGAAACCCTACAAAACACAGTGAGGTTGACGTTACACAAAAAAAAGCCAAGTGCCCATCACTTACCATATGAACCTGTTTCCTTATTTTTCTTAATATTAATTTATTGTGTGAACGGAAATAATGTAAATGTCAAAAGCACAAGATCATATTTTTGATAGCTTCATTATTACAGCTTTCTCTATTATTATACAATCACCTGCAGCTCTGCTTATCATTCTGGACAAATCTAACACAATAGCTGTATCAACACATCATACCTTTATACAGACCTCTGCTACTGATCTGGATTTGTATTAATGAAAACAGTGATGCCTACATTTTAAACTGTAGCGGTCATGTACAAGCTATACACGCTTCACGCACAAGTCAACAACACTCTCTCTCTCACTCACTCACACACACACACACACACTACGTACCCGTCCACATCCTTCTCAGGTTTGATGGTGTTGAGTATTCTCCTGGAGAGTAATGAGGGGGGAAGACACAGGAAAACACCATGAACATTTGGGTCCTCATTCAGCCTCAGCACCTCCTCTAGAACCTACAGAACAACATACACGTACGCACAGGAAGAAAGAGGATGAAGATTAGGCACAGAAATAAATCAGAACAACTGTTTAAAAGAAAAGGTACCACACTGATCAGTCAATACTGCCCAACATATACAGCATACTGTTTTTGAAACTTAAGCTTAAACATCCTCTACAGGAAGCTAAATTCAATACAGCAGGTTCAACAAAATTACGACAGTTTCTTTGTTTCTGCAGTATTTACCATAACGGTAAAAATAAAATAGAAAACCTGTTTGTTTAAATGTTTTTGCACATTTTCTGTTGAATTTGTTCTCTGTAGAGTATACACAACAGTGACATTTGAACTAGGGTACCAAAACTTTAGTATGTGAATGTACGCTACAGGATACACTGGGATTGGAGCTGTATGGAAAAGTAACTGACCTCGTCCTCTGTGCAGTGTCGCGGCAGACATATCTGCGTCACGTTCAGGCCGACCTATAAGGAAAGAACATGACTGAAAACTACACAGAACCAAAAAACCAAACAAAATAAACTGACTCCTCAAACTCTCTTAACTTCAACATACATCAGTGCAAAAAGACTTTATCATTTGTACCGTATACACTCCATATGTTACACAGTACAAATAATAAATAAAACCACAAATAATAACAATAATAATAATTTCATCTTCATATTATTATTATTATAATAATTAGAGCACTTTTGATAGCGTGGCAGCTGAAAGTGCTTTACAGACAGCATCAGGAATAGAAAGACATTGATTAAATCTATCAGGACCAAGTGGAGTTTGACATGTGAGCACTGAGCTCGACTGTCTGATAGAAGATTTAGAAGCAGAATAACTGAGTCTCTTCAAGTTCTGTGTCTCTTACGAAATGTGTTCTGTGATGCAAACAGGTTTTAGATTATTTAGAGCTTTATAGACAAGCACAGAGCTTTAAAGTATATTCTACACAATACAGGTAGCCGGTACAGTTCTATTAAAACAGGAACGATATAAGCTCTATTTTGTTTTTGTAACGTTCTGAGCTGCTGTGTTTTGGACGAGTTGTGAGGGATGGATAGTTTTCTTTGGAACTCTAGTAGGAGAATTAAATTGATCAATTCTGTTTGTAAGAAACACAAACAAGTTTTTCTGCTCTGCTCTGATGTAACAGTGAGTCATGTTCTCTTGTGCTGTATTCCGGCCGCACTAATGGGAATCGTTCAGACAATGTGAGCTTTAGTTTTTTAGCTGGAGCAGCATTGTGGAGGAAATGTAACACTCAAATGAATATTTAGGTGCTGTAGCTCAACATTATCTACATATTCTGAGTACGACAAACATAATATCACATGTTGTTTTTTTAATGGAATTATTGGTCAAATCAGAAGCCAATAGTCTAGTAAAGCAGCTATTTCCCCAATACTAATAAGATTCTGATACAGAAGGAATAAAAAGAGCAAATAGAGTTTAACTATGAGTTTAATGGAGTTTGGATTTGATGAAGGAAAAAACAGGGAGTAAAGAGTAACACACACACACCTCCCCAGCCATCTTCTTATTCGTCTCCAGCAGCCTGTCATCTTCACCAGCCTGTCTCACACAAAACACACACACACACATAAACGCAACTCAGAACAGTTACAATAACTTAACAGATTAAGTCACATGAGGCTGGCACACACTCCTCTTATTCATACCTGTAAGATGGCCAGTGTAGGTTTGATGTCTGGATGGACTTTGACCACAGAAGCGAGCTCCTCTCTGCTCCTCTGGATGATCTCCCTGTTAAACACACATGAACATATCAGGAAAAATGCTCTCAGTGAATTTGGTGCAATGTTGGTCTAGAATTCTCTACGGTACCAGACACTGCCCCTCCCATATCCTCTAATATTGTCCCTCATTACAGGTGCGCTCTCTATTCAAAGACAGGGTTAATACACAAAACCATAATTGCTAAGCTTGACATTTTAACAGTACAAAAACACTTTTTAGTACTATAGAGAACCATATACAAAACATTCCCCAGAACCATGCTGCAGAACCATTTCACTTTGCAAAAAAAACAAAAAACAAAGCCATTTAGGCATGTAAACAAGTCTATATGGAACCATTTAGGGCTGTGTATTGGCAAGAACCTGGCGATACAATACGTATCGTGATACAAGTCAAGTCAAGTGGGTTTTATTGTCATTTCAACTACATACAGAGTACACAGTGAAACGAAACAACGTTCCTCCAGGACCATGGTGCAACATAGACAGTGCATACAAGACACAAATGCAACACAAACAAACAAGTGCGGACAGACAACACAACACAACACAGTATCACAGTACAGTACAGTATCACAGTACAGCGATCACAGTTCAATATATCGCAATATACTGTGATATTACAAGCAGGTAAGATATTGCGATATCTCAAATCCTACTATTAAAACATACCGCTAAATGAACAGGTTTGTTAATGCTTACAATAGCATTGTTCTGCTTGTTATTGTTGGAGTGGAGCTGAAAATGGATTACAACACTGCCATCTAGTTGTCAGAGGTTTAAACACAACACAAAATGATTCACTGTCTGCCAGGAATCTGTGTATCGATACTGCGTTTTTAAGAATCAATACAGTATCACTAAACATAATATCCCGATATCCAATATTTTTTTTTATATTTTCTTAAACCCCTAGAAGAACTACCTTGCGTAGTAACTGCACAAGAATAAGCAGCTGATTGGATGTCAGTCCATTATGCCATTATTACATTTTTGTAATAGAATAGTATGAAACCACCGTCTGCTATTTTAAGAGAAGTGGGGTGTATAATTTAATTCCCAGATCATTTCAGTCACAGGTCTTAAATCGATGAGGAGAGGAAAGGAGAAAAAGCTGCAAGGTAATGAGAATGTGTGTAAGTGAACTTCCTTTTAATCTCCATGTCATCTAAAATTAATCTGATGTTCTCCACTATCGCCAAACCGCAGCACGACTGACACACTGCTAATACAGTCCACATTCGGGCTGGTGATAAACTGTCTCTACCAGTATACTGTAATATTGACATACGATGCTACTGCGTATGAACTATATTATTTCAATGAGCATTATTTCTGTGATATGAAGATTATTAAAGAGCAGCACAGCTGGTGCTTCATGGGTTTGTTTTTAGCTTAGTTCTATTTTGTGCCCTTTATTTGCGCTAACACAGTACCTGACATAACTACAACGTAGGTCACATACACATTCTTCAGATTGTTTTAAAAGAGCCTTTTAATGTTTACAACACTGTGTAAGAGCCACTCTGGGATCATTGCAAGAGAAAAAAAAAACAGAACAATACTGTCCACTCAAAACAGTCTGTCAGGTATGTTATACATTCTGATGGCACAGATTAGAAAAAAAATTGAAAAAAAAAAAATGCATTAACTCTATTAAAGTTAGTAGACATGCATTGGTACTGAAACCTTATGCTGATTTCAATGCTCTACCTGAACAAGCCTTATGCTGAATTATAACATTTATTTATTTAGGGCTAGAAAAAAAGCTAAATTAATAAAATGCAGAAAATGTTTTGCCATTTATCCCATAATGTTTTTATAGATGTTATCTACTGATACTTGATGAATTTTCAGTTTTAATTCAAAATTTCAACAAAAAAAAACTCTTAAGGAATGATCATTTTTAGATAGTCCCTCCACTTTCACAGGCTCAAACGTAAATACAATCATTATTTTTAATACTTGAATGTGAACCCATTGCAATAAGTGACTGCCTGAAGTCTGAACATCATCAACAGCCTCTAAAACACATTCTATTGCTTTTGGGCTGCTTTCGCTGTATGTTTGGGTCAATATCCACATGTACTATGAAGTGCTGTCCTACCAGTTTTTCAGCATTTGATAGAATCTGAGCAGAAATTATTATAAACTATACATGTTATGTCATCTTGCTACCTCTTTTAGCAGTCACCCAGTTCCACTAGCAGCCACACAAGCCTATAACACTGCCTCCACCATGTTTTGTAGATGTGTCATGTTTCATATAATTAACAAATTGTTTTGCTTCTTCCTCTCTTTCCTTTCTGGCACAAGTTAATCTTGGTTTCATCTGTCCAAAGAATTGTGCTCCTGGCAGTTTTTCTTCACCACAGAAGGAATTCTGTAATCATCGATTCAGTGGTCTTCCAGATACTTTGACGATGCCGAGCTCAGCAGTACGTTCCTTTGAAAGAATGCATCAAATTGTTGATTTAGCCACTTTTAAAGCTCCTGCTATCTCTCTGATAGGACTGTTTTGATTTTTGAGTCTACTGATGGTCCAGTTCACCTGGACTGACATCTCTCTAAACCACATATTTAGAATTCTTAAGTACAGCTTTTGGATGCATATTCAACACTTGGAGTCAAGTCCAGACTTTTTATCACCTTAATTCAATAACAAGATAACAGTCCACAGTAAGCATCACGATAAGCATAAAACTGCCCATCAGTCAACTGTCCGATTACTTCTGAGCCTGTAAAAATGGAGGGACTGCGTGGAAAATGTCTATCTAATATATTAACATAATAAATATTATTAAAAATGTAGCCACAGTGGGAATGCTTGGGGACCTGACTCTTCACTGTCAATGTTATCAGTACGTCCCAGCACCAGTCCACATAATCCAATATGCATTCACAATTATTGTTTGTGAGCTGATTAAACATCACACTGCGCCAATAGCTGAGAGCTAAATAAGAACGTTCTGCACACTAGCAGTACTGAATCATTGCCCTCTGTACTTAAGATGGGATTCTTACTCATCAGTTTCTCAGGAAAAGTGGATTCCAAAGTTCATGCCTTGGGGTTTGGATCAATAAGTGCTTGCACACACATGTGCTTGTGAAACCCCAGAAAGTGGGAGATAATTAGCAGCCTGGAGAGACGAGCAAGCTGTCATTATACAGCAAGGCGGCCTGTAGACAGAGAAACCACGGTGATGTATGATGCTTGTCTGTCACTTCATAAGCAGACAACCAACACATGCTCATCTGCCTAAGAACGTCATCTGTCCTAATTAATGATGTTTAGTGATATTCATACTTTACATAAAAAATGATATTAAATAATAACACCATCCAGCTCTGTTCTGAGGAGCACAAAGAATACCTCCACTGACTTTTCTACATAGTCATTTGAGATAAAAAAAAAGGTCTCTTGTAGAAAAACTTGTACAATGTTGGTGATGGAGACCAGGAGTCACACTGTATTTTCACCAGCACGAACACCCTATATACATAACAGACAGATGTAAATAAGCATAAGTGCAATACAAAGTAATATAAATATAAATATAAATAAGTAGAAGATCATATCCTGTGCTCCAGTTTGAAGAACAAAGTGTAGTTCCAGATTTCTCCTGGACGCCCCAGACACTGTATGAACGTATTCAGTTCCTTCAGCAGCAATCTTTATTTAGCTTAATGAAGTACTCAGTAGTTAGAGCAGGTATTAGATGAGAACTGTAAATAATACTGGGTTGTTTCCACAAGAAGAAGCTTGGAAAGGGTTAAATAAACACACTGACATATGTAAAAGCACTACTGTGAATATACATTAAGTGTTTTGCTAAGCAAATTAAAGCTTCCTGTCTGGAAAAATAGCTTTTAAATAACAGCGCTGTATTTGTACTGCTTATTCAGTGAAACTGTGGAAAGTTTTTTGGAAACAATTCTGACTCAGCAAGTTTCCCCAGAACGAACCATTTCACATCAATCCACTCCAAATGTGTTTGTTTATGCCTTAAAATAGTAAACTATGTAGAAATCTGGAACAATTAGTGGAGTCACTATGTAATCATGAGCTGGTGGTTGGTGAGGCCACACTCGCCTCTACTATTTGGAGGATTTAAAAAAAAAAAAAGTGAAATACTGCTGTAGCAAATAGAAAGAAAAGAAAAGCAGATCTACAACCAGTTCCTCCATTCATATATCTCCGCAGCAAAAAGAAAAACATGCACCTCCATTTGTGTCTATTTTTATTTTTCTACATCACTTAAACAGGACAGCAGCCATTTAAATTGTATAAACAACAGAAATAGCTTTAATTGTTTTGTTTTTTTGTTCCATTAATTTATATTAAAAGTAAAACCAGATTTTGTTCTATTCTGAAAAGTTACTACTGTTTTGGAGATGCATGCTTTTCTTAGGACAGCGACGATATTTATGAAACAACTTTATGCAAATAAATATAATAGATTAAATTATCATCATTATTTATATATATATATATATATATATATATAAAAATAAAAATAATTATAATTATAATCTTTTAAAGCTTCCTGTCTGGAAAAATAGCTCTTAAATAACAGCGCTGTATTTGTACTGCTTATTTCAGTGAAACCGTGGACAGTTTTTTTGGAAACAGCAAGTTTCTCCAGAACTAACCATTTCACATCCAACAACTCTGAATGTGTTTGTTTACACCTTAAAATAGTAAACTATGTAGAAATCTGGAACAATTGGTGGAGTCACCATGTAATCATGAGCTGGTGGTTGGTGAGGCCTGGAAGCACACTCGCCTCTACTATTTGGAGGACTTTAAAAAATGAAATACTGCTGTAGCAAAAAGAAAGAAAAAAGAAAAGCAGATCTAGGACCAGTTATGCCATTTATATATCTCCGCTGCAAAAAGAAAAACATGCACCTCCATTTGTGTCTATTTTTATTTTTCTACATCACTTAAACAGGACAGCAGCCATTTAAATTGTATAAACAACAGAAATAGCTTTAATAGTTTTTTTTTGTTTCATTGATTTATATTAAAAGTAAAACCAGATTTTGTTCTCTACTGTAAAGTTACTAATGTTTTGGAGAAGCATGCTTTTCTTAGGACAGCGACGATATTTATGAAACAACTTTATGCAAATCTTGGCCATTTGATTGGATGCGGGTGATCAGTACAGCTCCTCACTGTTCCTGCTTTCTGTTTCCACAGAAACTCGACACTGTATTAAAAGAAACCACTTCCAGCTCAGCTCCGGGAACAAACTGGCAGATGAGTAAATCAATGCCAGTGAACGCATTCCGAACCAAGGCTAATAAGATTTAGGCGGAGAGTGTAGACGCCGGTTTGGTTGACACCGTGATTAAAGCGCCTACGCTAGTTGGCGGTGCGGCCGCTGCTGATGTGAGGGCGGCGGAGAGTTACATCAGCCCCGGCATCGCAGCCCAAACACCGGCAAACCCGGCAACACGTGTTAGCCTTTAGGCTAGTGGCTATTTTACCAGAAAAACGCCAAAACACGGTGACCACAAATCAGCAGGGACGGGGATGCTCTCACCATTCATATATCATGTTTACATACAACTCGGGCCCGTTAGTGAACGTATGTAAAGCTGAAGAAAGTGGAACGGGAAAATTAAATAAGAAGCTAACTTCAGAAAGCAAGCAGCTGAGCAACTCTTGTTTACCTGACGGCTTTTTCTTGTACAGCTCTGAGGCTTTTCTGTCTCTGGGGGCTGAGTGACTGGACGGAGCTCCCACTGCCGCCGGAGGTGAAGTGAGTTCCTCTAACAGGCAAACAAACGCTCATCTCTCCGCGAGTCGTGGAGCTACTCCGCGGGCCGAGCACCTTCACCTTCCCGGCTCCACACCGGTGAGTCCGGCAAGCGTGGCGGAGAGCAGCGGACAGCCTCATGATGTAAAGTCCAGCGACGGTGGAGGGTTGGAAGTTTCTGGCTCTCTGCTGGGAACTGCTGCGTCTCTCTGTGAGTCAGACACGAACCTTAACAAGCCGAGACACGATGGATGATTCGCGAATGATTCGCGAATGAATCGTTTGTTCTAAGCGACTCTTTTAAGTGGAGAGTCAATCGAATCGACTCACACGTACGAGTGAATCATTATATTAAAGCATTTCTTACATAAACATAAATACAGTGTTTATCAAATGTTTACTAAATAGCCTTTTTTTAGATGGTGAATCCCCCAGTCCTACCCCTCTTTACTCCAAAATAAAGTGGTTAACTGGTATGTATTATTGGCAGTTACATATTATGTAAATACATATGTATATATGTAAATGTGGTGTGTGCGCTGCTAATATCACACAAATATATGGAAGTTATCCCACTTTGACAGCAACATTAATATTTGAATCGGACATTTGATTCATTTTAAAGAGCAGCTCAAATGAATCGGTTCAGTAGATTGAATCAAATTCCCAATCACTGCCCCCCTTTGCCTCAGTCTCACTCAATATATTAGTATCACATATGTTGTAGTAGTGTGCATTAATGTACATAACCCTATATAAAGGTTTGTAAGATGTGTGCTAGTGTAGCTGTATTATCCTGCTGTGAACCCCTTCAACTGATCCAATAACCAGGATGTGAGCATCTCTAATTTAAGTCAGCCGACTGGCATGTTCAGTCTGGGCCTAGTCACATTTTAATCATGAGTCTTTTTGGGTGAGTTTGAAAATGCTGTACATCACTGATACTTTTTAGGATGAAGTTCCACTTTTTAATATAATATATCTTAAAACAGATGAAAACACCAAATAAGGGACCAAGTGACATTTGCCTCTGTGTTTTTGTCATTTGGTGAAAATGCTGCTAGCATATTTTTATGTTTCGGTTATAAGTAACTGTGAAAGCATCGTAAGACATTAAATATAGTATACACATACACATACACTACCGCTCAAAAGTTTAGGATCACAATTTTATGCAATTTTTATGCAATTCATGCAATTTCCATGCAATTCACAAACAATATTGTCCATTTCACAATTAATGTAAGTGTATCAGATGATTTTTAAAGAATAAAAATGTTTTGTAATGAAGCCTATTTTTGTATAGAGGCCTATTTTGCATATAGTCCTATTATCAGTAATTCTCAGTCCTCTGTCTAAATCTCCTGGTACGACCGCCAATCCAAGTTAAGGATGTTATTGGGCTAATTGGTTGTTATGACACTCTTGCTCAATTGTGATGCACAGCTGAAAAACATTCTACTAATAAGTGAGTATAAAAGGGAGAACAACATTCTAGGTTAGTTTAGTATCTGAAGCTTCAGCAGTTGATGGCTTGCTGACCGACTCAAAATGGCCAGAAAGAAACAACTTTCTTTAAAGGCCCGTCAGTCCATTGTTGTATTAAGGAAGGAAGATACTCCACTGAAAACAAGAACATTTCACTATGATCCCAAACCTTTGAGCGGTAGTGTACATATACACATGCATACACTCTTAAACCAATAAAATCTCAATAAAAATCTTACTTTGAGATAATACTGTACGTTTAGCTCATCCTAAGCTGAACTCTGCCCTGACAGAACTGCCCTCTTTTTAGGTTGCCAGAGGTTTAATAGGATCCCGTGTGAGATGTAATGAATAAGAGTCAGTGATGCCATGTATCCCATTAGGTTTAGTCATGTGATCTGAGTCTGACTAACAGGGTTAATCTTAAACCTGAGCTATTCCCAGGATTTTCACTTCAGCATTAGGATCTAAACTATGCTTTTTTTTAAAAAAGTGCTAGATATTCGTTAATAGAGTCCACATATGGAAACTATGCTGAAAAAATAGATGTTTTTGTGATGTCTGTTTTCTTGCATATGTTTTTTAGCCCCCTTTCAACCTGTTCCTAAATGGTAAGGACCCTCACCAGACCACCACAGAGCAGGTATGATTTGGGTGGTGGTGATGTTCAAAGAAGAACATCGAACTAATTGTTCTGTTTGAAGCGTTTGCTTTTTTTACCATCACAAAAGCACTATCATGCTGGACGATGGTAAATTGTGGTCTTGATGAGATGCACATGGTCAGTAACAGTACTCAGTAAGGCGGTGACATTAAAAAATTCCTCACACCATTACACCACCCCCACTAGCCTGTACTGTTCACACTAGGCATGTTGTGTCTGTGGTTTCTCACTGTTTGCACCAAATACTGACCCTGCCATACTGTGCCTCAGCAGAAATCGAGATTCAACAGACCAGGCTATGTTTTTCAGTCTTTAGCTGTCCAGTTCTGGTGAGCCTGGGCCCACTGCAGCCTCGGTTTTCTGTTGTTGGCTGGCAAACATGGTTGTAGCCCACACACCTCATGTTTCAACATGTTGTCCATTCTGAAATGCCTTGCTGCTCAATTGTACAGAGAGGTTATCTAAGTAATGGTAGGCTTTCTTTAAGCTCAAACCAGTCTGGCCATTCTCCACTGACCTCTTTTATCAACAAGGCTTTTATGTTTACAGAAGTGCAGCTTGCTGGATGTTTTTTCTTTATTGCACCATTCTAACCCAGGAAATGTGATAGTCTCAGGAGATCAACAGTTATAGAAATGTTCAGACTAGCTGATCTGACAACCAACAATGATTGTTACAAAGCTTACACATTTTCTCCATTCTGATGGTTGACGTGAACCTTATTTGAAGCTGCTGGGTCGTATCTACATGATTTTTAAGAACTGCACTGCTGCCAATTAGATAAATGTATGAATGACTATGTGTCCAGGTCTAATACAGTGCTCATTAAGCACAGGTGTACTGTGTAATTTTACATTCACAGACTGTTGTCCATCTGTTTTCTCATGTTTTTAGCCCCCTTTCAACCTGTTCCTAAATGATAAGGACCATCAGAAGACCACCACAGAGCAGGTATGGTTTGGGTGGTGGATCATTCATAGCAAGTCAATTATTTTATTGTCATTGACAATATTGACACACAACAACAACACAATGTTAAGGAAACTTGACAGTCTGAAACACGAGTGGACTATAAGTAATAAGTACACTTAACAATAAATATACAAAACATAAACACACAAAACAATAAATACTGTACTGGACACGTATATACAAATGGGATGATAGCTTGCTGCACAGTTTGTGTTGGTCATCTTCTAGTCCTTTATCAGTGGTCAGAGGACGCTGTTGGCTGGGTACTTTGGTTGGTGGACAATTATCAGTCCAGCAGTGACACTGGGGTGTCCATTCACTCACATCATATGTAGTTTTCCAAAGAACTGTGCAATATATGAAGCGTTGCTGACCTTTGTCTTATTGGTCAGCACATTTCAGGGAGAGAAATAAGTGAATATTGATTTTCTGTGATTAGGATAGTCCACCTCAGAGAACAAAGGTTCAAACAACAGCATCTGTAGGTCACAGCCAATTCATTTCATCATTAACTACAGCTGTGTTTCCCAACTCAATGCTTGGGGAGAGGCAGATGGTCGTTACTGTACAGTAATTATGCTTCACTGAAAGCCTAGTGCGATATCAAGCTGATAAATACCAAAGAGCCAATCATTAAAGGGCACTAAGTATAATATAGCAAAGCTGTTTTTTTCTACAATGTGATAAATTAATGAATCGTGCAATTATTTGTAAATATAATCTTAAGAGTTCTTGACTTTTTATTATTTATATTGTATATACTGTACTGTTTATTTATCTATTTTTTGTACTGAGTGCCTTGCTATCCCTTTGCTGCTGTAACACGGTGAATTTCCCCACTGTGGGATTTATAAAGGATTATCTTATCTTAGCTTATCTTATCTTAAATGCAGACTGAGTTAAACCAAATATGCTTGGACAACAGTCGTGCCCCAAAGTTTTGAGAATGGCACAGATTTTGCTTTTCACATTTGCTGCCTCGGTTATTATGGCGGTGATTTGTATTAACTCTAGATTGTGAAGAGTGATCAGATGAATTGCAATTAACTGCAGAGTCATTCCCTGCCATTAAAATGAACTTATCACAAAAATTACTGCATTTCATCTCTACAGAATGACCTCAAACATCATTTCAGGGATGATCTGATTAGTTCAGGAGAAAAGCTTAATGAGGACAAGACAGCTGATATCACTGTCATGCTGTACAGAAGAGTAGACTGGTTGCTTTAAAAGGGTAGTGGTGCTTTAAAGATTCTTCTGTTACCCATGGTTACCTCCAAGGAAACATGTGCAGTCATCATTGCAGTGCATCAAAAGGGTTTCACAGGAAAGCCTGTAAGATAGCACCCAATCAACCATTTATCCAGTCATCAAGAACTTCAGGGAGAGTGGTTCAATTGCAGTGAAGAGGGTTTCAGGGTGCCCAAGAAAGTCAAGCAAGCACCAGGACCATCTCCTAAAGAGGATGCAGCTACGAGATAAGGCCACCACTAGTACAGAGCTTGCCTAGGAGTGGCAGGTGTGAGTGCATCTGAACGCACAGTGAGACAAAGGCTTTTGGAGGATGGCTTGGTGTCAAGAAGGACAGCAAAGAAGCCACTTCTCTCCAAGAAGAACATCAAGGACAGACTGACGTTCTGCAGGAGGTATAGGGATTGGACTGCAGAGGACTGCAGTAAAGTCATTTTCTGTTTGAGACTTCTGGAAAAATGATTGTCCGGAGAAGAAAAGGTGAGTACTACCTTTCATCCTGTGTCATGCCAACAGTAAAGCATCCTGGGACCATTCGTGGGTGCTTCTCATCCAGGGGAGTGTGTTCACTCAAAGTTTTGCCTAAGAACACTGCCATGAATAAGGAATGGTACCAGTGCATCCTCGAAGAGCAACTTCTCCCAATGATCCAGGAGCAATCTGGAGATGAACAATGCTTTTTCCAGCATGATGGAGCTCCATGTCACAGGGCGAAGGTGATAACCAAGTGGCTCAGTGAACAAAACATTGAAATTTTGGGTTCCTGGCCAGGAAACTCCCCAGATCTCAATCCTCAAAAATAGAGTGGACAAACAACAACCCAGAAACTGTGACCAACGCCAAGCATTAGGCAAGAATGGGTTGCCATCATTTTAGATTTCAGCCAGAAGCTGATATCCAGCATGCTGAGGCGAATTGCTTCTAATTGTACTTCATTACACCATATAAACATCATTATTCCATATAAACATCATTATACCATATAAACATCTGACAAAAGATTCTAAAAAAAGAGACTTTGTGAAAACAAATTTGTGCCATTCTCAAACATTTGGCCACGACTGTGTATGCAGGGTTGCAGTTTTTTTCCTGAGGTTTAAGAAAAAGTCTACATCAGATTCATGGTGTGTTTTTAAATCGTAGAATTGACTTACATAAGAATGGCTTAAGAACAGTGGTCAGGCAGTGGAGATGGGTGGGGCTGGTGGTTCTTGTCTATGAACTGTTGCTTACATTAAACCTAACCCTAAATATACTGATAATAAATCAAGTCAATAATTTAACCATTCGTTTGCATCCTGTTGTGAACCATCTGAGGTGATTTGAGTGGCATAAAATAACATCCTGTCTGAAAATTGTTCAGTGTGATTTGGGGTCAAACATGCTGCACTCTGTAATTTAACAGCAGCTGGAGATGTTACAGTTTGGTGATTTCCCTGCTGGATCAGAGTCAGTTACAGCTGAGTTGAATCAGGTGTGTTTGAACAAGAAAATCACCAAACTGTGACTCCAGGCCAGAATTGTTGACCCCTGCATTACACCAATGTGACCAGTAGGTGGAGATAATGCTACAGACATCAGACAGGAGGAGGTAATGCTCCTCTCCCTAAATGACAGCACTACTAGTAAATAAATTATATTGGAGTTGACTGACTTTAATACAGCAATCATTAAGAAACTTGTGGAAAACTGCAGGTAAGCTAACCCCACCCTGCACTGATCTGGAACAGAGCCCTGATCTAATATATTTATTTTTAACTCTAACACCTGCATTTGTCTTTTTCTACGAAAAAAGTCCTAATTCATTATTCCATAGTCATTTCCAACATCTCTTAATTCCATAAACCCAGTTCCAAAGACGTTAGGACAATGTGTGAAATACAAATGACAACAGAGTGATCAGTAAATTCAGTAAATTCAGTAAATTCAGTTTGGCCTGTTTGAAATGAAAACTTATTTGATGTTTTACTTTATGAACTTTGTTCTTTGTGCTCATTTTAAATTTGGTGCCTGAAACACATTCCATAATGGTGAGACAGGAGCATGTCTACCACATACATCACATTTGCTTAATATATTTATGTCTTGAGTCTTGAGCTGTGCAGCCACAGAGGGCCTTTATTGCTGTACTTTGAGAATAATAAAGCACTTTTTAATTGAGAGACAGGTCTGGATGGCAGTGTAGCACCTGTATTCTCTGATTACGCAGCCATGCTATCATAACACATGCACATATTCCTCCAAAATCAGAGATGGTACTATCACAGATGTGCAGATTACTCATTAGCACCCCCCCCACCCCACCCCACCCTACCCCCAACATTTATGACAGACACTGAATTTTAAATTTTAGTCTATTAACCATGTGGATGATCTTTTTGTCTCTTCTTCTTTTTTTAAAAAACAATATATATATTACATACAATTTCCAGCACTGTCCCCTCACAGCAAGATGATCCGGGTTGGATTCCCGGTCCAGGCCGTTCTGTGTGGAGTGTGTATGTTCTCCCCACGTTTGAGTGGGTTTCCTCCAGGTACTCCGGTTTCCTCCCACAGTCCAAACAACGGAAGTATTATGTTGATTGGTCACTCTAAATTGTCCATATATTGTCCATCAAACTTGTTCTCTCTGGAAAATATATTCAATATATATAACAAAAAGTATATATATATATATGTGTGTGTATATATATATATATATATATATATATATATATATATATATATATATATATATATACTTTTTGTTATATATATTGAATATATTTTCCAGAGAGAACAAGTTTGAACTAGTTTTTTAGTGGACATTTTAAATATATATGTCATCATTGTCTAAAGATAAACTCCAAAATATTAACTTTACAGGAGGCTTTCAGTGTATGTTAAAGGAAATATTATTATTATTATTTCCAAGCTATTTTCTATTGGCTTCGAGCTTTTCTATAGGTTCATTTGGAAATTGTCACATAATTGATATAGAAGAAAAAAAAAAATCACAAAAACGGAGATACAAACTTTTTCCTGTAGAAAATGGATTTTCTATAAAGGGAAAAGAAGTGCGTAAACAGTGACAGCTTTAGGTTTAACATTACAGACTGCGCTACAAAGGCACAGTATGAGGCTGAAATGAGGATGACTATAACGATATCAGATTCTATTTCAGATGCTCTCTGTGGAAGCTGCAGGAGAGCCGCGGGGCTGAGCCTTTACTCTGTCCATCATTCCTTACTGAAACAGGCAGGAGCCAAGACATCCTCATCGACATCATCATCCACTTTCTCATTCAGAGTGACCACTAATAGATATGAGAGACCTTTGTAACGTTGCCTGGCAGGGTATCAACCTCGCATTCAGATGGAAAGGTCAAGAGGATGCCAAGAGGCTTTCTTAAACCCACAGCGTCTTACAGACGAGGTCATCGCTGTGTGTAGGGGTCTTATGATACGCATAATAACATTCATTCACATCAAGGGTTTGGAGGGTCTGTCCAATTTTAATTGGTTTACATAATATTCAGAAAATGGGAGAACAAGAAAGAGGTTTCACCTGAACACTGAACCTGGAACAGCCGGATACATCTTTAACAATTGAGCTTTAGCCAAAGAATTCCTTAATTACCTCATACCTCATAATTACTTCATGTTGTAAAAAAGACAAGATTACAGTGAATGTAGTCCATTCATTGACATATCCACTCAATATTAAGAACAGCTGTTGACCTTAAATTATGCAAAAATTAGCTTTTTATGGTTAAAAAAAGACAATATATGTATTGTCACACCCTTGTCTATGTATTATACAACAAATATGCTTCGGTTACAATTTTCCAACGATTTCTATATTTTCTAGATTTTTATTCTACAGCTATTGAGAGTGAGAATCAGCTTCTTGACAATATTGGCCTTGCTAAACAGCTGCCTTCTCAACAATATACTATATACTGGTTTCCCAAACATGGACGTGAACAAAATTTCAGTGTCTACTGCAAACTCTATCTAGTCCAGGCCTAATTTAGGTCAGGGAGACTTGCCCTTAATGTCCTGATGCTAGTAGACACCTGATTAACCTGCATTCCTTTCAAATGAACAGTGTTAGGGGAGCAATTTCATTGCATTGAACCAAAAAAGCATAGGAGAGGTCCAGGTACTGATAATGGATGAACAGTCCTGGATCACAAAACTCCACTCCGACTCATCTCAGAAGGTATTGGAGGGATCTCCAGAGAACACAGTTTCACTGCTTCACAGCCAAGTGCTGGGGTCTTTATACCCCTTTAGCTAAGCCTTGGGCATGGTGACCTATAGGTTCATGTATGGCTGCTCCAGAGCCGCCCATTCTATTGGTCGATCATGGAAGCTGTGTTTGGATAGCTGAATGCTTGTGTCAGCAATGGATGCACCTTAAAGTAATTGAGTTCTCTAATTAGAACGGTGCCTATTTTTAGGCCGGCCATGTATTTTGGGGTAACGACAGAGTAAATCAGAGTAAAACAGAGTGATTTATGTGCTTTACTGATTAGCTGATGGATCTCATGCTGAACGGAAACGTGGATGCGGTGACTGGAAAATTTTACAGATCAGGAGCTAACAATTACACTGTGAATGATTGCGGCTCCCTGGAAGCACGAAACATGGCACACAAGAACCAGGACAGGCTGAGCGACTGGAGAGAGAGGCAGGTTGCCATGGTGATTTCTTTCTTTTTTCATTCATCAGTAAAAGTGCTCTCTCTCTCCTTCTCTCTGTTTCTCCTTTACGTTCAAGCTGACAGAGACTTGAGAGAGCTCTGGATTGCCGCTCCAAGGTCTTATTATTACAATCATACAATTGTTCTCTAACGTTACTTGACCCACCGAACCATTAAATATAATTTCTTTAGTCAAATTAGATCTGGAATAATATCCCTCTTTCCCATTCATTGCAGGGATGGAAAGAAAAAAACAGAAATGCAGATCATGAACAACACAGAACCCAGTAAAGAGTTCAGTACCGCATGACTGTTTGACGTAAATAGTTTCTAAGATCAGCTTCTTTACTGTGAGTTGTTTTCATCACAGGGGGTCTGGAGCCCATTGGGGGCGAAGGCAGGGTACAGCATGGACAGGTTGCCAGTACATCACATGGCCAACACACACTTACACCTACGGGCAATTTAGAGTGAGGGATCAACCTAACATACATGTGTTTGGACTGTGGGAGGAAACCGGAGTACCCAGAGAAAACACACCCAAGCACGGAGAGAACATGCACACTCCACAGAGAACGGCCCGGACCGGGAATCCAACCCAGATCATCTTACTGTGAGGAGACTGTGCTGACCACTACACCACCATACTAACCACTACACCACCATACTAACCACTACACCACCATACTAACCACTACACTACCATACTAACCACTACACCACCATACTAACCACTACACTACCATACTAACCACTACACCACCATACTAACCACTACACCACCATACTAACCACTACACCACCTTACTAACCACTACACCACCGTACTAACTTCTACACCACCGTACTAACTTCTACACCACCGTACTAACCACTACACCACCATACTAACCACTACACCACCGTACTAACCACTACACCACCATACTAACCACTACACCACCATACTAACCACTACACCACCTTACTAACCACTACACCACCTTACTAACCACTACACCACCATACTAACCACTACACCACCATACTAACCACTACACCACCGTACTAACCACTACACCACCGTACTAACTTCTACACCACCGTACTAACCACTACACCACCGTACTAACCACTACACCACCGTACTAACCACTACACCACCGTACTAACCACTACACCACCGTACTAACCACTACACCACCATACTAACCACTACACCACCGTACTAACCACTACACCACCATACTAACCACTACACCACCGTACTAACCACTACACCACCATACTAACCACTACACCACCATACTAACCACTACACCACCGTACTAACCACTACACCACCGTACTAACCACTACACCACCATACTAACCACTACACCACCGTACTAACCACTACACCACCATACTAACCACTACACTACCGTACTAACCACTACACCACCGTACTAACCACTACACCACCATACTAACCACTACACCACCGTACTAACCACTACACCACCATACTAATCACTACACCACCGTACTAACCACTACACCACCATACTAACCACTACACCACCGTACTAACCACTACATCACCATACTAACCACTACACCACCTTACTAACCACTACACTACCGTACTAACCACTAAGCCACCATACTAACCACTACACCACCATACTAACCACTACACTACCATACTAACCACTGCACCACCATACTAACCACTACACCACCGTACTAACCACTGCACCACCATACTAACCACTACACCACCATACTAACCACTACACCACCATACTAACCACTACACCACCTTACTAACCACTACACCACCATACTAACCACTACACTACCATACTAACCACTACACCACCGTACTAACCACTACACCACCATACTAACCACTACACCACCATACTAACCACTACACCACCATACTAACCACTACACCACCTTACTAACCACTACACTACCGTACTAACCACTACACCACCTTACTAACCACTACACCACCTTACTAACCACTACACCACCATACTAACCACTACACCACCGTACTAACCACTACACCACCGTACTAAACACTACACCACCATACTAACCACTACATCACCGTACTAAACACTACACCATCGTACTAACCACTACACCACCGTACTAACCACTGCACCACCGTACTAACCACTACACCACCGTACTAACCACTACACCACCGTACTAACTACTATACCGCCGTACTAACCACTACACCACCGTACTAACCACTACACCACCATACTTACCACTGCACCACCGTACTAATCACTACACCACCGTACTAACCACTACACCACCATACTTACCACTACACCACCTTACTAACCACTACACCACCATACTAACCACTACACCACCGTACTAACCACTACACCACCGTACTAAACACTACACCACCATACTAACCACTACATCACCGTACTAAACACTACACCACCGTACCAACCACTACACCACCGTACTAACCACTACACCACCATACTAACCACTACACCACCATACTAACCACTACACCACCGTACTAACCACTACACCACCATACTAACCACTACACCACCGTACTAACCACTACACCACGTACTAACCACTACACCACCGTACTAACCACTACACCACCATACTAACCTCTACACCACCGCACTAACCACTACACCACCGTACTAACCACAACACCACCATACTAACCTCTACACCACCGTACTAAACACTACACCACGTACTAACCACTACACCACCATACTAACCTCTACACCACCGTACTAACCACTACACCACCGTACTAAACACTACACCACGTACTAACCATTACACCACCATACTAACCTCTACACCACCGTACTAACCACTACACCACCATACTAACCACTACACCACCATACTAACCTCTACACCACCGTACTAACCACCACACCACCATACTAACTACTACACCACCATACTAACCACTACACCACCGTACTAACCACTACACCACGTATTAACCACTACACCACCATACTAACCTCTACACCACCGTACTAACCACTACACCACCGTACTAAACACTACACCACGTATTAACCACTACACCACCATACTAACCTCTACACCACTGTACTAACCTCTACACCACCGTACTAATCACTACACTACCGTACTAACCACTATACCACCGTACTAACCACTACACCACCATACTAACCACTACACCACCATACTAACCTCTACAGCACTGTACTAACCTCTACACCACCATACTAACCACTACACCACCATACTAACCACTGGATAGCTGAATGCTTGTGTCAGCAATGGATGCACCTTAAAGTAATTGAGTGCTCTAATTAGAGCGGTGCCTATTTTTAGGCCTGCCATGTATTTTGGCGTAACGACAGAGTAAAACAGAGTAAAACAGAGTAAAACAGAGTAAAACAGAGTGATTTATGTGCTTTACTGATTAACTGATGGATCACCACCATACTAACCACTACACCACCGTACTAACCACTACACCACCATACTAACCACTACACCACCATACTAACCACTACACCACCATACTAACCACTACACCACCGTACTAACCACTACACCACCATACTAACCACTACACCACCATACTAACCACTACACCACCGTACTAACCACTACACCACCATACTAACCACTACACCACCATACTAACCACTACACCACCGTACTAACCACTACACCACCATACTAACCACTACACCACCTTACTAACCACTACACCACCATACTAACCACTACACCACCGTACTAACCACTACACCACCATACTAACCACTACACCACCTTACTAACCACTACACCACCATACTAACCACTACACCACCGTGCTATCTTGTTTTCATCATCAGGTTTGTGTAAGTGAAGCAAGCTGTGTTCATTTGTATGCTTAAAAGAACAGTTTGGCACTACACTATATTTACACAATTCATCATTTACCTTAGATGTAGCCGATCAGCCCAAACACTTTTCGCTTCTTTAGCTTTAAATTTGGGCTACTAGGCTAACATTACTAACACTAGAAGTCAATTGGTCACCCAAATCTTCACTATAAATACATCCTGGTCCTCATTAAAGCAGCACTATGTATTTATTTGTTAGAACTCAATTAAATCAGTATCGTCACTGAGCATGGAGAGAAGTAAAAACACTAAAATATAGTGAGCGTATGCCACAGAGAGTCACCCTGAACAGAAGTAGCCCTTCAAATGCCAGAGGTAGTGGGGAGGCTTTGGCAGGAGTATTTGGACCACCACGTGGTTTTTTTTTTGTGAACGTCTCACACACACAGCCCCAGAAAGAATCAAGACCTGACCTGATGTTTAGATCTCAACTGCAAAATGAACATTACTCTGATGCAGATGTGATGACTATAGCAGATCATTCACTCAGAGGACACACCCTTCAATAAGTTTTGTCTGAGTTTTCTTTTAATACTCTTTCAATGGTCCCTCAAAAGACAGATTCATTCACTTCTGGAGTCAGTCATGGGCTGGAAGTTAGGACAGACGGGACACAACTGAAGCACCCTTTGAGCAAAGCACCTAACCCCCCAGCTGCTTCCTGGGTGCTGGAAGCAACAAAAAGTGAGCACACCCCTAAGAGAAAACGGCCAAACTGTGCCCAATTAGCTTCTTCGTTGCCAGCGGTTTAGACATTAATGGGTGTGTGTTGAGTTATTATTTTAGGGTTACAGCAACTTTACACTTACACAAGTTATACACTGACTACTTTACATTGTATCAAAGTATCATATATTCAGTGTTGTCCCGTGAAATACACAAATGTGAGGGGTGTACTCACTTTTTATGAGATACTGTGTGTGTGTGTGTGTGTATATATATATATATATATATATATATATATATATATATATATATATATATATATATATATATATATATATATATATATATATATATATATACACACTACCGCTCAAATGTTTGGGATCACAGTGAAATGTTCTTGTTTTCAATGAAGCAGCCTTCCTTACTTAACACAACAATGGACTGACGGGTCTCTAAAGAAAGGTGTTTCTTTCTGGCCATTTTGAGTCTGTCATGTGGTGGTGGTGTGTTAGTGTATGTTGTGCTGGTGTGAGTGGATCAGACACAACAGTGCAGCTGAAGTTTTAAAGACCTCAGTGTAGTCCAGAGTAGTCCACCAATTAAAACTACATAGACAACAGCATCCTGTGACCTCTGATGAAGGTCTGTCTATCTATCTATCTATCTATCTATCTATCTATCTATCTATCTATCTATCTATCTATCTATCTATCTATCTATCTATCTATCTATCTATCTATCTATCTATCTATCTATCTATCTATCTATCTATCTATCTATCTATCTATCTATCTATCTATCTATCTATCTATCTATCTATCTATCTTTATTCTCCAACTGCTGCTTCTCGCTTCCTACCTCGCCTGTGTGCGGGCTGCACTCCAGAATTTGCACAGATCTGATTGGCTGAGGAGCGCATTTGGTGATCTTACAACGCACGTGATTGGTCTATAAGTTTACTGTGCTGTAAAGCCCGTATACCATAAAAACAAGAAAAGTTCAGTCGCTTAAAATAAACACTGTCAGAATTAAATCCTTCTCAGTAGTTTATTGGGACTCAAATGTTTGGGATCACAGTGAAATGTTCTTGTTTTCAATGAAGCAGCCTTCCTTACTTAACACAACAATGGACTGACGGGTCTCTAAAGAAAGGTGTTTCTTTCTGGCCATTTTGAGTCTGTCATGTGGTGGTGGTGTGTTAGTGTATGTTGTGCTGGTGTGAGTGGATCAGACACAACAGTGCAGCTGAAGTTTTAAAGACCTCAGTGTAGTCCAGAGTAGTCCACCAATTAAAACTACATAGACAACAGCATCCTGTGACCTCTGATGAAGGTCTATCTATCTATCTATCTATCTATCTATCTATCTATCTATCTATCTATCTATCTATCTATCTATCTTTATTCTCCAACTGCTGCTTCTCGCTTCCTACCTCGCCTGTGTGCGGGCTGCACTCCAGAATTTGCACAGATCTGATTGGCTGAGGAGCGCATTTGGTGATCTTACAACGCACGTGATTGGTCTATAAGTTTACTGTGCTGTAAAGCCCGTATACCATAAAAACAAGAAAAGTTCAGTCGCTTAAAATAAACACTGTCAGAATTAAATCCTTCTCAGTAGTTTATTGGTTTGGGTCCGCATTGGACAACATCTGGGTCCGGACCCGGACTGCGGTCCACCTATTAGTGACCTCTGTGCTATAGGTTACTCGAAGATAAGCAAAATGTTGTGCCAACAGTAAAGATAGCAAGCATCAGTCATTCAGTGCTCCAGTATTGTCCCCAGTAGCTGAGAGTAAAGCACTATTAGACTCCCTAGCAGGTCATCCATGAGCACCGTTAAGCGTTCTGCTTTCCCTCCACACACCAGCACTTGAGCTTTAATGAGAAGCCCCCCTGCAGGGCTCTTCCAGAGAGAGGAGATTGATCATCACGCTGCAGGAGGCTGATGGGTGGACAGAAGCGGCTCAGTCCCCTCTCCAGAGGAAGTATGTGGCCATGAGTCTCTGCCAGATGGGGCCTCTTCTGCAGCACTTCGCTCTACATGAACACTGATGTCCTTCAGCTGGGGCCACAGCTGGCCAAATAGGAGCTCCTGCTAGCCCTGCCAGCCACCTGCAGAAGCCGAACTAATGCCAGCGGTCACAGCCCACAACTGCGGAGTGAAGTCCTCTCTCTTGTGCAGATCACATTTGTACAGCTCAGATGAGACATAACATGAGATTTTCTGGTTTTATCCTGTCTTTAGTGTGTTGTAGCGTTTGGTGCATGTGACCAGGCATGTGAAAGTACTAAAGCTCACTAAAGTACACACCAGATGGAGGAACAGGTTTTTTATCAGCGGCCTGAAATGCTTTGTTGCAATTCCAGCTGTTTTCTCAACTACGAGGTAATGTTATCTTATAACCCAATCCTTATTTCTCAACTACCGTTAAGCTTGGCACAGCTTGTGTCTACCAACTTGTTTTACCTGACTTTCAGGATCAGACTCTGACTCAAACTGATACTGCAGAACCGACTCCATTGTAAGAGTAGTCACAGTAGAAGATAATGCTGCTCTGGCGGTTGATCAGTCCAAATGTAGCGGGCAAGCTGACCAATCAGAGCCCATTGGGCTTATCAGAAGGATAGATATAAAGCCACATGAGCTCTAACAGAGTGTTTCAGACAGAGGGTTCATTCAGATATACAGTATGAGAAAGAAGGGTCTTGTGAGTCTTCGTTGGAATATCAATAATAATAAGGGGCCATTTATTAAGCATTATAAACTGGTATGTAAATAGTTTGCTAGCAGTGCTAACATTGGTTACTTGGAGCTTGTTAGTAGCTAACTTTAGCTATACTAGCTACTAGCTTTCGATCTCGACAACAACAAAGAGTAAACTAAAGTTGTTACACACTGTGAAACTATCAGTTTAGAATGATCTGCTTCAACCAGTAAACAGTGATAAATTCAGCATGGCAGCTACTTACAGGTCACTATTGAGGTTGTGATACTAATAAAGGTGGAACTGCTTGTCTCTTCAGTGTTAAATACTGAGCGACACTAATTGATATTGTTTAAGGTTTTAGAAATCATCTGGGGAGAAATGTGCAGAGCAAACTAAAAACCCTGATCTAGTTACAGTTACAGAAGCTAAAGTTCTCCAGATTGTTTTGTTCAAATACTTTGTTTCACCTTAAATGGTACAGCGGTTACATTCTGGCACCTGTACAAGGTAGAACAGAACACTGATAAAGCTGATGAAGAGGAAACCAAGTTCAGCTTTGAGTAAAGATAAACATCAGCCAAGACTATTCAGAGTGTGGTTCCTCAGAAGGGGAATGAAAAGTGCCCGACATCACCTTCTCAGCCAGATTTCTACACATCGTCCTCCATTTCCATTACTGTTGCTTTGTCATTGTATGTAATGTTTAGTGGTGTGAATATTAATGATTCTGTTGTGTAACAGTTTAAGATTTTGGAATCTGCCTGTTTTATTGTCCTTTTAATAACAAATGCAGGATTTGTATTTGAAGAAGTGTGTAAGGTTCATGGTATGTCAGGTCTTTGTAACGACTCTCCTTTTTTAACTTCTATAGTGCCTTTAAGGAAAGCAGAAGGAACTGCAAATACTTTTTTTTACTGTTGCTGTATTATTCGAACATCCAACGAGCAGCTTCCATAAGACATTTTATGTGTGTCTCATCCTAACACATGTATTGTATAGTTTTAGTTTAAAATGTGTTTAATATAGTAATATATTTCACTGGCTTCTATTACAAGTCAACTGAGTTTCTGTTCTTTAAAAAAATTGTAGGGAAATACATAGAAATTACTGTTTGTGGCAACCTTTTGCTGCAGTAACTCTCTGATCTGGGAAAGCTTCACATGAGATGTTGGAACATTGCCATGAGGATTGGATTGCATTCAGCCACGAGAGCATTAGTGAGTTCAGGTACTGATGTTGGATGATTCGTTCTGAATCACAAGCACTGGTCATTGGAGCTCCATTATTCCAGAGAACGCAGCTCCATCACTCCACAGCCCAGGGGCTTAATACCTCTCTAACCAATTATCTGCCTTGGTCATAGTGACCTCAGGCTAATGTGTGGCTTCTCCAGAGCGTCTGAATCTTGTATTTGTCTTGTCTTCTCTAGTGAGATTATATAAACTGAGGGGACGGAGACCTGTTAATGCAGCTCAATTCACTAGAGAGAAGAGGTGTCTGAATACTTTTATACTTTAATATTATTATCATCAAAAGTAAATGAAGCTAAGGCCCAAACTGGCTTTATTAATGTAGAAACTCTGTACATGTGTGGCTCAAGTGAATAAAACGCATCACAGTTTTCACTGTTGTGCAAATCTGGCAACACCCACCCACTCTCACATTTACCACCCACACTGTTAGACATTTACATTTATATCATATCAACAACATATGGTTCATTTTATTACCTAACACAACATCTGTTTGTGTTTCTGATTGTGTGTTTGATGTGTGTTAGTGGATAGTAATAGTATCTGGACGTTGTGTGAACTAAATCTAATTTGCTATAATCAGGCTTTAGTAATTTCATCAGCAAGCGAGGGCCAATCACGTCACTGGTAAACAGTATTAATCAGCACAGAATGAAACGAACATCTCATTCACCAAAACACATTTGCAGCTAATGAAGTGAGAGAATAACAATATAAGGTCAGAACTGCGCAGCACCAAACAAACGGGGAACATGCAGTGGTATGATTCAGCAGCGGGGATAGTATTTATATTCTGGGTATTTAAAGGCCATATTGAAGAGGTTTAATGTAACCGCAGTGCCAGTGACGGAAAGCCAATGAAAGCTCTGAATTAAGTCACTTATTATTTCGCCACTGGCTTTGATGCAGATGGGCTGTCTGTTGCCAAGCAACCAGACTAATTAAGCAAACCCTTGCCTGTACAGGGGAGGGGGGGGTGTAATAGGGGACAAAAAACTTAAGACTGCTGTCTGTAGTTCTTGCTTCTATGAGAAAAGGTTAAAATGCCTTGTGAGCCACTTTAGAGCGAGATGTGCAGACTGTTGGTCCCTCCTCATTTCCCACCTCCCACTGGCAACTGTGTCATTTAGCATAACTGGTGGTTTTGCGTTGGGCTAAAATACAGAGAGCTGCCACCAAGTCTAAGTCATAGCGTCTTTCTCAAACCAAGAAGAAGCAGAAACATACTGAAGAAAATGCAAGAAAAGAAAAATGGCTTTCAATGAAGACGTCAAAGCTTGGAATGCCAAGGATCATACACATTCAACGTATGCAAACTGTAAAAAATGTTATTTCTCATTCACCTTTTCAGCGTTTCTGCTGCAGGAGCCACATAAACAGAACAGGAATTCTCAGCAAACCGAACCTGTTACTAATTTGTAAAACATCAGGTAATAGAACACTAAAGATGGGGTGATCTGGCAAGTGGGCAGTAATGGAAAAGGTCCTGGAACGCATAGAAACAACAGTGCTTCAAGTGTCCACCTGACATAGTAGCATTCTATGCAATAAGATAGACCTAGCTTTAATGACTGCAGTAAGAAGCTACAACCATACAATGTCAAAGATGCCTCTGCAGGAAAGGTTTTTTCTAGAATAAACCAAAAACTTTTCATGTTGAACAAAAACAACAATAGATATACGAAGAAACAATTGAAAAGACTGCCTTACCTTCTAATTATCCAAATTACTCCACAATGCAGCCATAGCATCTACGTCTGAGGCAGTTCAGTGTTCTTTAGCAATCCAAGATCACACATACGGCACAGAGTTGAGTTGTACAAGTGGTGGGCCAACAAGTTTCAGAAACACACAAGATAATCGGGTTTATTTGGGAGTTACACACAAACTAATTAACATTACTTCTTTTATTTCAATTTCTTTTGTAAATCCCAGTTTAAAAAAAAAGAAACCAAAAATGTTACAGAGGTGCTGGATCCACATAAATAAGTTCTGGAACGCAGGTGCTCAAAATATGAGCGGTGCTGGATCTTGTTCCGGCAAGATCCAGCACGAATGAAGCACCGCTGTTACTCAAGAGAAACACTGCAGAAGAAGATTGCAACATCATTAGCGTATCACAGAATTACACACAAATCCTCCACACAACTCATGTATGATTGATAATTGATTATCTGTTTGTCTGATTGTCATTTCAGCAAATAATAAAGGCAACAAACTGGATTTAATACCTGCAGCAGTATGAACCTCTTATTGATTTTGGCTTGTTGAGGAGGTGGCAACCCTGTCTGGAGCAGCCACACATGAGCCCAAGGCCAACATGCCCAATGCTAAGAGTCAGCTAGAGCAGCAACTCTGGATCACAGGAACTGTGTGCTTGGAAGCAGATGAGCTCCATCAAATACTTTTGAGATGATTCAACATCAGTACCTGACCTTGCTAATGTTCTTGTGGCTGAATGCAATCAAATCTTCACAACACTGTAGTATAAAGCACTCGCAGAAGAGTAGAAAGAGGAACAAACTCCCTTTTATAGCAATCTTCAGATGTTGGATGAACAGGTGTCTACAAACTTTTGGACATGTTGTGTAGTTACAGTGCAGAGGCAGCAGTAGGAGAGTGATACAAGGCTTTTTAGGACCTGCCCAGTTCTGAAACCACCCCAAAGCACTCAAAACTGTCAAAGTGAAATGTGTCATGTTTCACTCCCAGCAGTGCTGGGCAGTGGCGCCTCAGTAGCTCTGGGTCAAAGCCGATGGGCTAAGTCACATGGACCAGTTGCTCTGCGGAAGAAACAGAAATCAATGCAAGCACAGTTTCTGGATTTAACTAAACCTCTCTAATCAGGATGTGCGCTGGGCCAAAACATTTCAATCAGCTTTCCAAGGGCTCGGAATGCAGCTTGGAGGAAACTCAGGGATCTGTGTATATTATTAGCACATGGATGCTTTTTTAGGGGGTCCTTGAAGCAAGGTAAACCAAACGTTTTCCTTCACAACAAGCTGTACCTGACCAATCAGTACAATTAGCCATAAGTGAAGTCAAGGGTAGCAGTGGCTAACTGGGATTTGGTTCCACGTTAGGAAATTCCTGAGAGATTTACAGTTCAAGAGCAAGATTGTTTTAGAAAATCCATAAATATTCAGACTGTGTCAATGGCAAAATGCTACCCTGCCAATGTGCCCATGTGGTCTGTTTGCCTAGTTTTCATCTTGATGGAGGTTTGTTGTTAGCATAAAAGTAGGAAAATAGTTTAGAAGTAGAAAAGTTATTGCAACAACTCACATGTTACTCCTGTATACAGTATATCTGTACTTATTATTATAGCCACAGTCACTTTATATTTTATTCTTTTATTGTATTATAAGACTTATATATATTCCACAGTCACTTTATATTTTATTCTTCTATTGTATTATAAGACTTTATATATGTGCCACAGTCACTTTATATTTTGTTCTTCTATTGTATTATAAGACTTTATATATGTACCACAGTCACTTTACATTTTATTCTTCTATTGTATTATAAGACTTATATATGTGCCACAGTCACTTTATATTTTGTTCTTCTATTGTATTATAAGACTTATATATGTACCACAGTCACTTTACATTTTATTCTTCTATTGTATTATAAGACTTATATATGTGCCACAGTCACTTTATATTTTGTTCTTCTATTGTATTATAAGACATATATGTACCACAGTCACTTTACATTTTATTTTTTTATTGTAATATAAGACTTATATATGTGCCACAGTCACTTTACATTTTATTTTTTTATTGTAATATAAGACTTATATATGTGCCACAGTCACTTTACATTTTATTTTTTTATTGTAATATAAAACTTATATATAAGCCACAGTCACTTTATATTTTATTTTTTTATTGTAATATAAGACTTATATATGTGCCACAGTCACTTTACATTTTATTTTTTTATTGTAATATAAAACTTATATATAAGCCACAGTCACTTTATATTTTATTTTTTTATTGTAATATAAGACTTATATATGTGCCACAGTCACTTTACATTTTATTTTTTTATTGTAATATAAAACTTATATATGTGTCACAGTCACTTTATATTTTATTTTTTTATTGTAATATAAGACTTATATATGTGCCACAGTCACTTTACATTTTATTTTTTTATTCTTTTATTGTAATATAAGACTTTATATATGTGTACATATTACAAATTTCTTTTATGTTGTAAATTATTATTAGAGTGTTTACTCTTCTACATAACCGGCTGCTACTGTAAAAACTGCAATTTCCCCCTGGGATCAATAAAGTATTTCTGATTCTGATTCTGATAAAAAATTCTTTATTACAACAATGAGATGCTGTAGTATTCACAATTTTCTAAGGATTTTCCATAATTATACATAATGTCGTAACTTCGTTTTTGCCGTCAGAGTAAAGAGAGAGACCAGTTCATAGAAAAAACTTTTATTCTTTGGACTGCGGTACCGATGTTTCTCTGAGCTCTCACACCCTGGTCTCAATCGTGTCTCCGACTGCATTGTCTTTTATAGGCCCCCCTTCCTTCTCCTTTTGGACCATGGGCTACACCTGGCCAAGTCGTTATCTCTGGGTGGACAGTGGTTCTCAAATAAAAGTTCTAAAGATACGATTGCAGGGTCTTGTTCTCGGGCCTAGAGTTGCGTGCCATAAGACCCCAAATGACGCGGGTCACAAAGCCAAGACCTTCCTGCGAGCTCTGCATCATTCTTGGGCCTCTGTCTCCCATACACTTTTACCAGATGCTATGGTTTATAAACAAATAACAACAATGGTTTAGGCAGTTGAAAGCATTGCTGTAGTCAATGAAACTCATATTGACTTCATTTTTAAATTCCCTGGCTTTTTGAATGATCCAGCAAACATCCATAACGATGTCTTTTCTTTCTTTACCTTTCCTCACTCCTGCTTGTACGTCTGCCAGTTTTCTTTACCCAATTTTCCTGCCGTGTGATATTCCTCTTTCACCTCCTTTCTTTGGTATTGGGATATTAACTGACCTCTCCAAATCTGCTGGCCTTTGAGCTGTTTTCCTGGTTAATATAAATTGAAGCGCATGCATTTTCACAGCGAAGTCAGTTCAGCAAAGAGTGCTCCACTACAGCACACCTGCAGAGATATGGATCTTCCTATGAGGCCGCAAGCAGGAGCATGGGGCGGGACCCAGAGGCCTTTAGAAGAAAGCAAATATTTCATCGGAGCCCTTTGATCACACTTCTCTGGGATCAAGCAACATGGCACTTCTCTTCCTTACTCTGACCTGTAGCCTCGGTCAATATTTTCTTAGGCTGCCTGGGAAATCGAAGTGGGCTCAGCGACTGTTTGGCCATGTAAAACTAAGACTGCACAAGAAATCAGTTTCACAGTATTGGCCTTCACAGCACTGATATCACAGGGGGCTCCACTGTGCAAGCGAGCCTGCAAGCAATCATTAAATGGATTATTGGGTTCAAAGGATGTCCTGGCCAATCACAGATGCTCTTTAGGTGTCAAAGCACTCACATGAGTGAACACCTGAAAAGAAATCTTGGTTTAATAAAGCTGTGTCTGTATGGGGTTTTGTTCATTTTGCATGGATTTAAACTTCTGATGCACAGAATCTTTTATATAGGCTTACACATAGATGTTTTTTTGTTTATTAAGCCATTTCAAATTCCATTATTCACAGCTCTAAAGGTGGGTTATCATATTGGGGACATTAAGACATTAAGCATATTTCTTTACAGCAAGGTTCATTATAAGGTGTTGGAAAATGAATATTGCTATAGTACATGCAAGCAGCATCGCAAAGTAGTGAACTGAAGTTGTTAGTCTAACACTTTAACAAATTTCCCCACAGAAACCACACAAGCACACCTGTGGTGTTTAAGTTGCTGTAGCAGTAGTAGTACACAGTTGAAGTATTTGGGGTATAATAGTTTAATAGTAGACTTATTTTCACATAGTGTCATTTCAAAGCACAGGAGTGTTAGTCTGTTTGTAACATGTATGTAGCATTGTTTACATTTGCTACTGCTAAATAACCTCGTAATGTAGAGGAGGCGGTTACACTTGGGGTATGGGAAAGGGGAGGGGGATGTCCATAGGACAAAATATATCATGGACTTATTTTTTACTGCAACAACAGCTGCATTTCTGTTTTGTTTTGTACACCAGTAACTTTTCTCAATGAGAAACTACGGAGTTCCTAATATGGACATGATACTGACTCTCATGCCTTCATGAGGTCTCAAGAGGTCTATATATGTCTATAGTGTTTTTTTTAATAAGGTTTAATGAATAATACACACTTTCAGCTAGTTTGACATAAACACCAAAATGTAGCTTTAAAAGCTTTTAAACTTAAACTTTTAAATCCACTGTTGTTTTATACATTATGTATAATTCAGTTGTCTCTGACATTGTGATTATGACACCAACAACATGGATGCCTCAGAGAAGATAGGAGATGAGGAGCCTGGTGATGTAGGGTCAGTATCTCTGGTTTCCTGAAGGCTAGCAAGGGCTGGTCATCTTCTACTGACCTGTAGAGTTTGGCCTTTTTCCAACATTTTCCCACCAATCAGCACTTCAAAGATTTAATATTGACAGCCTGGTTTCCTGAAGGCTACAATAAAAAAAGTTGTGTGTGGTTGGAGAGGGGACAATATCCTCTATAATCCTGTACGGTGTGAAGTTCATTCACACCGTATGGTATTCTCTTATTTTGACCAAGTTAGGTTAGACACAAACTTGCAAAATTCCAGAGTTTGTGTGTCCGGTTCCCTGAAGTCTAGTGATGCATGTGAGGGCTTTGTTGGTAAAGACATATCACTCTCTAAATAAGCTGTGGAGTTTGGGCTTCGTCATGTTTTCACTTATTACAAAGCTTTAACTTCCATCACATAACATGCCTATCTATTATATCTATGTCTACCTTCTATTAGTCTATTAGGGACAACTGTAACACACAGGACTGTATATGTACCTATCTACAATAAATTAGGTTTTAAAATATATGTTTAGGTCCAAAGCATCGCACAAACTATCATAAAACAATACTTCAGGCACCAGGCACAAAATTTCTATTTCATTTAATATGAGAGGGAGCTTTTTAATGGGTTTTTAATGGTTCCTATCCACTGTGAACAATTCTGCCTGAACTTATTTCCCTTTAAGTATTCATAAAACTAATTAGATCATAAATACCAAAGTCCCAGACCTGCAAAAATGTGTACCATGTAAGGGCTATATTCAAATTTAGCAAATAAATCAAAACATATTCAATTTGTTTAATTGTATTTGATTGCCACTAAATCATACTGAATTGTGAGATACCATGAGATATTCCCACTCGGCCCTACATAAAACCATCTCAGCACAGCGAGCAGAACAGAACAATTTATTGCTCCTCATCATTCAGAACTGAGGCTTAGCTCACTTCACACATGCACCGTCTTCATATCTGCCTGTTCCAGCATCACTGGGATTCTTCTCTTCTTCTCCATAGCACAGCGCACATGCTTCACAGAGAAGGCTTTCAGACAGCCACAGATGCAGCAGCTGCCACCTCATCTGTCTGCTCCAGAAAAGTCATCCTCTGTCTGCGTCTACAGTCGTGACAAGGATCAAGAATGAGATTTCATCAGACGTTCCACACTTCTGCACAACACCTGCGGCTGCCTCCTTCAGCTATCACATAAAATAAACTTTAAAAAGCCAGCGTGAACCTGAAACTTAGGTCTGCACGTTATCTGTCCACATAAATTCTAGCTTTTGAATTATGATTGGGTTTCAGAAGGGCTGTGAAGTGGGTTTCTGAAGATAGTTGGAGTCTAGGTGAAGGTGGTTAGGATCGCTGGAAGATAACAGTATTCTGTCTATAATGGGGTAGTGATGACAGTGATTGACGCGCAGACTAATGGAATCCAGAGGCAGGAGCAGTGCAGTGTCGGAGAGAGTGAATTAAATGGAAATGGTCAGTAGAAAATGAAACTATTTTGTTTTAATGTGGTTACAGCTGTGCAATCACATACTGTTTGTGTGTCTAAAACACAATTGGAGCTGAAAACCGGTTTCCTGTCAAGGTTCTGTAATGAAATGCTTGAGGTATTTGATTGGCCTATCAGTACAGGATAAAGACCCTTCAGTGCTCAGTCACTTAGAAAGCTGTACAGTGATGTAGCATCTTACTGATGAAAGCAATGCAAGTAATAGTGAACCCAACGTCACAACAAATTTTATGTTCGGTGTTCTGGTTTAAAGTATTCCTTAAAAAAATATGCTCTCCTTAAAATCACTTTAAATCAACTACGTCAACAACTTACATTTCATTAATACTCCATTACTATATGAACTCTGATATCACTCACTTGCTGCTGTTTCTGTCATATTTCAAAGGCTCACATAAAGCAGATTTTGGTTGAGTGATAGTCCAGAAGGACACAACAGCTGAGTCCTTCCATTTCCTAGAAACGACGGTACAGTTTAATTAGCCATGATTGAAGGATGCTAGAAAGTAGAACAGTGAGAAATGTAAGATTGGCTCGTGTCTTGGCTGTCAGATAAATCTACTAATGAAAACTTATTATTCATACTTATTTTCACCTCTACACAATTTTTACTGGATTAAATACACTCCACAACTAAAAATTAGCCACACTGTGGATTCATACTGGATTAAATACCTCTGTACATTTATAACTGTCAGACTGTAAAACTAGCTGCAGATTCATACTGGATTAAAATCTCACTTGTCATTAGTATTTACCTGCATTACAGTACTTCCACAGGTAAAAGAATCCAGCTCCAATGCAGCTTAAGCTTCTCGAGTCCATTTGTGTTTTATTCTGCATCTGATTTTTAGGTAATGAACTGCTTTACACTTTGCTCTGAATCATTGGCTCCATTAAGGCGTCATGTGGCTTCTGTCAGCCAGCATGTGTTCACTGGAGCTCGATAGTGATGGTTTGGAAATAAACTGTATTAATGTGTGTCTCCTGTGACACTGAGTGATTAACATGAGCTCTAATGTGCTGTCGAGAAGATCACAAACAAGAATCAAGACAGTAATACCCTTACAAAGCTACACATGTAACTCAGACGTGTACCTGGTCGAGCAATGTGACAAGGTTTTATTGCTATTGTGATAATTCTGAGAATATGGTGGATATTATCAGTACCACCCTTCAGATTCATACTGGATTAAATACACTCCACAACTTTTACTGTCAAGACTATAAAAACTACCCACTCTTCAGATTCATACTGGATTAAATACTTTCCACAATTTTTACTCTCAGACTATAAAAACTACCCACTCTTCAGATTAATACTGGATTAAATACACTCCACAACTTTTACTGTCAGACTATAAAAACTACCCACCCTTCAGATTAATACTGGATTAAATGCACTCCACATTTATTACTCTCAGACTGTAAAAACTATACATGCTGCAAATTCATAGTGGATTAAAATCTCTATACAATTATTACTGTCAGAGTGTAAAAACTATCCACCCTGCAGATTCATACTGGTTTAAAATCTGTCTTCAATTATTACAGTCAGACAGCAAAAAATTGTGATAATTCTGAGAATATGGTGGATATTATCAGTACCTAAAGAGCACTGACTGACTACATGTTTGTTAATTTTTATTATTATTATTATTATTATTATTGTTAAGTAATAATAAATATTAGTATTATAGTTTTATAAAGTGGCACTACAGGTCCTATTTTCCGATATAGTGATGCACATGTATCATATAACTGTCTTGAAGTATTGTGATATAATAGTTTTACTATGTCACCCGTCTCTAAGCTGCTATATTTGATGCCAATCCACACCAAGCAAAAATAAAAAACCTATAAAAGGAAAAATTCTGGAAATTTTTGATTGCAGGAATAATCTCCTCACTCTCAAATTGTCTTCACAGCATCACAACCATTTTCAGTCCATTTTATTTCCAAGTACAACAAATTGAATTCTACATAAATCCATATTACAAATTCTGTCATTTCCTTGCATTTCCTGTAAAAGATTCATTTCCGCTCTCTCAACAGGTTTCTGGTGCCTGAGATCAGCTAAAGTCTACTGATTTCACAAATTAGTACATCAAAAATGTTCAAAGGATTGCTTTTCTTCTCCGAAAAAAAAAAATCAAGACACTCACAAAAACAAAAAAGAAACAGCAGATTAAAAAACGTAAAGACGTTCGTTACTTTTCCACAGTGCAAATATGATATGTTAGAAAGTGAAATGATCTTAAACCCAGGCAATATATTGTCACTGTCCAAAATATACATCTCTTTTTTAAGATGTTTACTTTTTTCATCAACATTGTGTAGAAATGCTCCAAAACCACTTTGTGCGAACCACTAAGGCAGGGCAGGGAAGGGGAACTCTGGGAAACTTGGGGCTGGAGTTCTGGGTGGCTTCGGCTGCTGGGATTTGAAGCCAGGCGAAGAGTGAGTAAGGTTTTGGAATAGAGGGAGGAGCTAGGGAGGTGGTGGGGTGCAAATTTCATCACGAGACTGTGAGAGCAGAGGAGTGGTTTATATAAAGCGTGTAATGATGGAGAGGAGGAGTTTGGGCGTGGTCCTTGTCCCAAACTTAAATTATTTCGTAACTTCATTTGGAATAAACTCTCTTTGCAGTAAAGACTGTTCTGGGGAAAGTTGCCATGTTTGGCAATGTTTTCTTTAGACAGCCACGATATGTAAGATTCCTTATTATAAGATTATTAACTTGTTTCTATTTGTTTTAAGTGATTTCATTGTGTCTCTACTGTCACACCGTCCTCGGGTTCTGTCCCCGGTCTCCAGACTACAACCCCACTGAGACTCAAACTTCCTCTCAGTTTAAACTCATTACTGATTCCTGTTCATGTCCTTATTAAAGCTGTTTGTTTTCGGTTCCACTGTGTGAAGTGCTGCTATAGTGTGTATCTGATTGGGGGACTGTATCTCAACACTGTTTTTGGGTTTCCCTTTTCTCAGTCAAGTCTCAAACCAAGTCTGGTGCATAGCATCTACGTTGGTAGTTGTGGGTTTTAAGCCTCATTTTAAATAGTTCTACCTAATAAAATAACTTTAGATGATTACAAATCAACTACATATAAGTAATCCTACAATAAGTTTAGAACCTGTCCAAAGAAAACCAAGTACAAGATCATTTTCACTTGCCAACATATCATTCCTTTGCAGTGCCGAACCCTCAGGTCCCTCATTTAAACAGTGTTGTGCTGGTTGGCTCCTAGGGGTCCACACTGGGGAAGGTGCTGACTTTGTTGTTCCTGCTGATGCGCCTCTCGGGCCGCCCTTTGGGCTGCTTGGTCTGGATCAGCTCCTCCGGCGTGTTGCCCAGAGGAGGAAGGAGTCTTTTCTTGCTGTTTCTGGTCTCGGGCAGCCACTGAGGGGGTAGCTCGAAGGGGCCAAAGCCAAACTGGGTGGCGTCTTCAGGGTCAGTGGGCGTGGCCGGTGCCACCTGTGAGGACGAGTAGGCACAGGATTGAATAGGGGAGTGCTTCGGGAGGGGCAAAGCCACCACTTCCTTTGCTCCTTCACCAGCTCCCTGCTGGGCTGCCGACCCTGCAGCGGCTGCTTTCCCACACGTGGCCCCTTCGTCCGGTTTGGATGGGAAAGTGGCCGACGCCACCGAGGGGATTTCGTTTTCCTCCTCTTCATCCTCCTCCTCGTTGGGTCTGAATATCTGCTGCTGGCCGATGTTGAACATTTCCAGCAGCTGGCTGCCCGATCGAGCCACGGTTTCAGTCCCCAGCGGCCCAGCTTCAGCCATACCCCCCACGCTGACCGCATTCCTGCGGCTGTAGCGGCGCTGCACGCGGGCCAAAACGTCCAGCAGGCAGCGCCGGGCGGAGCGGTTCACCGTCACAAACAGCAGAGGGTTGGTCAGCAGTGAGACTTTAGGCAGCCAGACAGCTGTCAGTCGCAGCCAAGCCGAAGCTTCGGCGGCCCCTGGAGGCAGCGCTCGGTAAACCACCAGCGCGGCATAGGGGGCGCTGCACAGAGCGAAGGCCAAGACTACAGACAGCAGTGTAGCGTGAAGCTCAGCCTCGCGCTGGGAAACGTATGGGATGGAGATGCTGTTCTGCGGTGTACGCAAAGCTGCAATGATCACCTTCTTCTTTTGACTCGCACTCAACGCCCGTCGGATCAACGCCATAGCCAGGAACACAGCCGCCAGGGGTAAAATCACCGTGGTGATGTTATACACCACCATATAAACAAGATGCCCCAGCGAGTGGCCTTCAGAGCAGGAGGACGTGGCATAGACATCAGTCACATTGCTAACAGCAAACACGGGGATGCTGGCCACCACCGCATGTGCCCATATGTAGATCACCAGGTCTCTGGATTTAGCATCGGATATCTTTCTCTCCAGTGGATACAACACTGAATAGTACCTGCAAGTAAAGGAAAACAAACATCTGTTAGTAGACATCTACCCTCTTTCAGCAGAGCCTGGAGAAGTCTTTGTAAACATACTGCTAACATCTAAAGAAAAACAAGTATTTCTAATTTTGCTCCACAGGAGAAGCTAAAAGCTGTCTTTACTTTTAATGCAAGTTAATGGAGCCAGAATTTTTGGGGCAAACATATTTGGAGCATTTTTATTGGTCTATTCAAAAAAAAATATTTTAATGGAGTGTAATCAGCAGCTGCCATGTTTAAATGATGTAGAAAAACAGGACAAAAATGGAGATGCATGTTTTACTTTGGAAAGTCATGAAATCAGCTTGATTTTTTTTAAACTTCTGGTGGACACTCTGTTCTCACCACTGCTCATGAGTCCAGTCAGCAGAAACAAACAGGCTTAATCAGATATCTGCCTACCCTGGTTTGGCACATGTAAGTGACACACCAGCACAAAGATACACTTTTAGACATAGAGATGGTTTTCTAAGGACTAAGACATTAAAGTTAGTAAATCTGTTGGCAAAGGTGTGAAAAGTATTCACACTTATTACTCAGGTAGAAGTATAGATACTAGGGTTTAAAAATACTTCTGTACAAGTTAAAGTATCAATTCAAGCTTTTTACTCCAGTACTGGTTTTAAAACTACTTAAAGTATAAAAGTAAAAGTAATGTAAGGGGAAAAAAATGCCACCAAGGCCAAAAGCTTAGGCCACACCACAGGGGTCTATAATGCACTAGCCCACCTCCCCAAAAAAACAATTCTTCTAAAAGCCATAATGACTATAATGTTATATTAAAATGTTAATGTTGATAAATTTGGGATGCGCTAGGCTTCCTGTTTCAGCCGCATATACACCCATTGAACATGAATGTAGTTTAGTACAATGTAAATATATTAAAGAAGCATATCTGTGTACTACTGAACATTAACATGTGTTTCATGGAGCAGAAGATATGATGACTAGTTGTCTGTAAGTATTGTAATGGTGCAAAAAGTGAAACTTCAAAGGCATCTTATCAATAACCTTTACTGGAATGTAAATGTACAGGAGTGAAAACAAGCTGAAATGAAATAGGAGTAACGAGACTATGTTTAAAATGTAAGGAGTAGAAAGTACAGATAATGGAGTGTACAAATCAGATTCCAAAAAAGTTGGGACTCTAAACAAATTGTGAATAAAAACTGAGTGAAATGATGTGGAGGTGCCAACATCTAATATTTTACTCAGAATAGAACACAAATCACAGATCAAAAGTTTAAACTGAGAGAATGTATCATTTTAAGGGAAAAATATGTTGTTTTAAAATTTCATGGCGTCAACAAATCCCAAAAAAGTTGGGACAAGTAGCAATAAGTGGCTGGAAAAAGGAAATTGAGCATATAATGAACAGCCGGAAGACCAATTGACAACATGATTGGGTATAAAAAGAGCTTCTCAGAGTGTCAGTGTCTCTCTGAAGCCAAGATGGTAAGAGGATCACCAATTCCACCATTGTTGCGCAGAAAGATACCAGAATGGTGTTACCCAGCGTAAAATAGCAAAGACTTTTAAGTTATCATCATCAACCGTGCATGACATCATCAAAAGATTCAGAGAATCTGGAACAATCGCTGTGCATATGGGTCAAGGCCGTAAAACTCTACTGGGCCCTTAAACGTCACTGCACCTTAAACAGGAATGCCACTGTCAAGAGGAAGCCATTTCTAAGCAAGCTCCACAAGCTCAGACGTTTGCACTGGGCCAGGGGTCTTTTAAAATGGAGTGTGGCAAAATGGAAGACTGTTCTGTGGTCAGATGAGTCACGATTTAAAGTTCTTTATGAAACACTGGGACGCCATGTCATCTGGACCAGAGAGAACTAGGATAACCCAAGTTGTTATCAACGCTCCATTCAGAAGCCTGCATCACTGATGGTATGGGGTTGCATGAGTGCTTATGGCATGGGTAGCTTGCATGTCTGGAAAGGCACCATTAATGCAGAGAACTATGTTCAGGTTCTAGAACAACATATGCTCCCATCTAGACGTCATCTCTTTCAGGGAAGACCTGCATTCTTCAACAAGATAATGCCAGACCACATTCTGCAGCATTCACAACATCATGGCTACGTGGGAGAAGGATCTGGGTACTGCAATGGCCAGCTTGCAGTCCAGATCTTTCACCCATAGAGAAGAATTGGCGCATCATAAAGAGGAAGGTGCGACAAAGAAGGCCCAAGATGATTGAACAGTTAGAGGCTTGTATTAGACATGAATGGGAGAGCATTCCTATTTCTAAACTTGAGAAACTGGTCTCCTCTGTCCCCAGACGTCTGTTGAGTGTTGTAAGAAGAAGGGTGGATGCCACACAGTGGTAAAAATGGCCTTGTCCCAACTTTTTTGGGATTTGTTGACACCATGAAATTTTGAAACAACATATTTTTTCCTTATATTGATACATTTTCTCAGTATAAACTTTTGATCTGTGATTTGTGTTCTATTCTGAATAAAATATTAGATGTTGGCACCTCCACATCATTGCATTCAGTTTTTATTCACAATTGGTTTAGTGTCCCAACTTTTTTGGAATCCAGTTTGTAAATGTAAGGAGTAGAAGTAAAAAGTCATCTGAAAAATAATTACTTCAGTAAAGTATAAATAACCAAAATTTCTACTTAAGTAAGGTAACAAAGTATTTGTACTTTGTTACTTGACACCTCTGTCGGCTGGACCCACTAAACTAGCTAACCAGCTTTTGCTAACAAACTAAGCTACAACATTGATCTTTTCAAATGAGGGCAGAGCTACAGCCTGCATTAACAAGCTGACAGGGTCTTACATCATCACAGGGACATTTACTTAGTCAATTTCTCTTTTCTCTTGCGCATCCCACCCAAACATTCACACAGGAGGAAACTTTGGCACCCCTAGAAATTCCTTAAAACCAATCATAGTTTAACATTTTAAATACAAAAGCCATCAGGAACCCTCGACCATCACAGTGATAGGCTTAGCTCATTAATACTATGGTGAAGGAACAGCATCTGGGGAGTCTGGACAGCTAAACCATTTCAACTTCGATTAAACAAATCATCTGTTTTCCACAATAACCATTAGTTTTCTATATTCTTCCTGCTCTGTCCTCCCTTCTTCTCCTCCACATTCTTCTGAGGAGGTAGGAGAGGAGCAAGGAAGGCGAGAATAGAAGCAGTTTCTGGCCGCAGCCTTAACTTTTGATCAACATGGAGCAAATCAGAGGAACTTGTTTAGAGGAGAACACATCTGAATTTGATCACACACAAAACTTTTTCCAAGTTCCAGCTGGACGACTGCAGGAGCGTGTTACAGTTGTTTTCTACAATTTGAGAAACTGCTGCTTATCAATAAGACGTGCTGTTGTCAAATCACAAGCTTAAGTGTTTGGTCATTTTGTGACTGAAACTGAATTCTGTGGTCAAATGAGACACAAAGAGATCTTAGTAGAGATCAGCTAGTAGAGATGGACCGATCAGCGGTTTTGAGGCCAATTCTGATCGCCGATCACCTTTCAGCATGATCGGCCAATAGCCGAAGCCGTGGCGTAGCCCTCAATCGGTATCGGCTATCGGCCGATCGTGTTGAAAGGTGATCGGTCAAATGAGACACAAAGAGATCTTTCCAAGAAATTCCAGAAGTAGGTTTGAGCTGTAAGATCATTTTAATTTCAAAGGCCCTGAGAAATATTTTAGCATCTCCCGATGTTGTGTATAATATTCTAAATACACACAGCATCAGTAGACCCATCAAATATCACTTCATTAAAAAAACAAACATCTAAATCTGTCTGTTATTGCCAGGATGCTGATAATGGGTTGTGCCTTGATCTAATCCAAAGCATACCTCCAAATCCCAACTAATAGAGTCCACTAATCAATTGCATAGTCAAGCTTTTCAGGAATAATTGGCCGTCCTACTTCCAGACCTAAATCCCACTGGAAAGTCCTCACAGGCTCACAAGACAAGACCAAAGATTTTGAAGGATCTGGAGAGATCTGGGGCAAAGAAATCCATTCATGTGTTATCCTATCTCCATTTAGCATTATATCTTGGCAAATCAAAACGAACAGCAGTGATCCACTTTAACCTGTCTTTATAGTAGTAGATAGTATCAAAACAAGATATTAGATATTAATCTTTTACCGTATGTGGGCTCCTTCTAAAACTGACAACTGCAACACAGTCCGACAGCCAACACAGCACATGCTCTTCTTTGGACAGCGATGATATGCTGTCTTTTCATGGTCTTTCATGTTTGTTTCAATCACGTTCTGCATGTATAGGTCCAGGCCTGTCTGACTGTGACTGTGCAGCAAATTAAGAATTACAAAATTAGACAATGCAGGACGTGTACAGTTGCACAGTCGAAAGGTTCCACTTTCAGAAGTGGATCAAAGTTGCAAATAAATTGTTTTCTGTATAATTTGAGCAGTTGCATGTCACGCTCTGCCCTGTTCCGTCTGTCTACGTCCTGTTGTTTACATCCCTCGTCCTAGTCATGTGTTAGCCGTGTGTCTCTGTTTGTTTTGGTCATGTGTCCGTCCTTGTTTCTGCCCAGTATAATTTGAGCAGTCGCGTGCAGTAGGCGGGAACAAGCCATGACGCAGAGGTCAGATAGACTGCTGCTACTTAAACAGCTGCCTACGTAGTCAGTGCACAGACCCCATATCTACAAACACTTAGAGTAAAATATCAAATATCTTGTTTGTGTACTGTTTTAACCGAATACAGGTTATTTTCCAATTATTTTCCATCCCTGAAATACGATTTCTCTCACGCTTTCAGTGTACATGCTGATTTCTTTGCTATTTTACTAAAGATTATGTTTATCCAGAGAGCCACTAATTCTGGAGAGCCCTCTAGACCTATAAGAGCCAATAATTTGACTACAGTTCAGCTCCATCACTAGCATCTCGGTCACGATCACACATCGGTGCCGTCTGGCTGAACGTTTTTTTAAAAGGAAAGGTGATGTAACACAGTGGTCAACATGTTGTGCTCCCAAATTTTTTAAACATACTGCAGGCATCGAAAAACAAGTATTTCCAATTGGTAGCTTACTTTTAATGTAAGTCAATATAAAGAGATGTTATTATACGTAATTTTGGGGACATTCTACTGATACCATTCACCATGAAATGTTTATGCACAAATACAATGTCGGGTTGGTGGGGGACGAAGGCAAGACAGATGGAGGTGGGACGCAAACGCAAGCTTAACAAAATACTTTTTTAAATAAAAAAACGGAACGAAAACAAAACACAAAATACATAAACTCAGTTAAATACAGACAAGACTAACAGGAACAGAGACAAGCGGACTGGTAACCGAGACAATAGGTGCATCTGAAATCGCCTACTTGCCTACTGCTCAGTAGGCGAAATTAGTAGGCGAGCGCAGCTAGTAGAGATGGACTGATCAGCGTTTTTGAGGCTGATTCCGATCGCGGATCACCTTTCAGCACGATCGGCCAATAGCCGATACCGATAGAGGGCGGAGTATACGCCACGGCAGGACTACATGTAGTTATTAGCACGAGCAAGTCATGACACATGGTCTAAACTGGTTTATTACCATTTTTAACAAGCTCATGTGAAACAGCTTAATATTTTAACAAAATTAACAGTAAATAAACAAAGTAAATCAAACAAATATCCCTTAATTTAAAACTAAAAAAGCTAATTAAATAAATGCAGTCATTAAACGCAGACTCTGTTATTTTAAACTAAAACTGCAACCATTAAATGTAGATCTTGAATTGTTGCCGCTGTTCTGTTCATACTGGTCAGATCTGGTCTGCACTGGGTTATTATCTGTACTGGGTTGTTTGTTTTGTGCTAGCTGTGCGTGCTAGCTCTGCTGTTTGCTGATACTCACTGTATTCAGCTGTGTGCAGTGCTGTATCAGATTATTAGTGTTAAATATCTTTGTCTTGGTTCCTCAACGAGACACTGATTTTACTAATTTAAAAAACGTCCTGGATGAGTCTGTCACGTATGGTAAACACTGCCAGACGGACATGTTTACTTTCAGCACATGCTTTTTCGCGAGGCCGCTGCTTCAGTCAGTCTGTCGAAAATGAAACGGTATGTATTTCCTAGTGGTTCTGATAGGAATTGCAGGGAGAGGGTTCTCCTCTTCCTGGATGAAACACTGGCTGGAAATAGAGAAATTAGGCTCATTTGTTTACCTCCATCGATCGGCTCTCGGGATCGGCTCTAAATTGGAAAAATATCCGATACCGATACATAGCTGATCGATCCTCCCATCTCTAGGGGCTAGTATGTCTAAATACTCAGTACGGTACCTGGATGACCTACTGAATCAGCAGCTATTTTTATGTAGGCGAACACAGCACACTGCGCTATCCCATGATTCACCTGGAGCCGCGGAGGAAAAAGAGAGATGAAAAGCGGAACGTCGGCTGTGTGTACGTAGCTACGGCTAGTGAGCTGCCGCTACAGAAGTTAGCTCTACTGCTGAGGTAAACAATGATTACATTCCTCCCGTTTCATCTTCTCTGAGCCACAGCTCGACACTGTCTGATACAAATTCAGACAAAAACGCAGATCAGTGTCACAAAAAGATCTAAATCTGTCAGTAAACGAGCTTTTAAATGAATAGCAGGACTTTTACGGTGGTGGTCTGACGTCTTGTGTCACAGGATGCTGGTAATATGGTGGACGTAGTGCGTCCGAGCTTGTGTGTCTGTTAAAACTCACCTACTGAAATTATCTACTAGTCTGCTGCTCGAGCAGCACATACTGACTCTAATCTAGTACCTACTGACTAGTAGGCGATTTCGGACGCACCTAATGACCAACAACACAGGGAGCAAACGGAAGGTATAAAACAACACAAGGAACACAGAACACTGGGAACAGGAGGAGCCACACATAGGAAACAGGTGAGGGGCAGAGACAAGGACAGACACGTGACCAAAACAAACAGACGCACATAGTTACAGGGGATGTAACTAAAAAAACAGGTCGCAGTTGCTCTCTAACCAAAGCATCTCAATAATCTGTTTATGAGGAGAGATGTCAGACAGAACGCTGCTACTTAAACAGCTGCCTACGTAGTCAGTGCACAGACCCAATACCTACAAACACTTAGAGTAAAATATCAAATATCTCGTTTTAACTGAATACAGGTTATTTTCCAATTATTTTCCATCCCTGAAATACGATTTCTCTCACGCTTTCAGTGTACATGCTGATTTCTTTGCTATTTTACTAAAGATTATGTTTATCCAGAGAGCCACTAATTCTGGAGAGCCCTCTAGGCCTATAAGAGCCAATAATTTGACTCCAGTTCAGCTCCATTCCTAGCATCTCGGTCACAATCACACATCGGTGCCGTCTGGCTGAAAGAAGGCCCTTCTGCTGCTCACTCCTGCATCACAGATCTGGGCTGAGAGTGCCTCTGGGTATGAAGGAACCATCAGGGAGGCAGAGAGAGCTTTCTTTCAAAACATGTGCTTCTTGAGACCTGAAAATGGTTTTGAATGCTGGTGCTGGCATTGCATGAGTACATACAATATAAGCCCACTGTAGCTATTCTCTTTGAATGTGTGTGTGTGTGTGTGTGTGCATGTTGTGTATGTATTTTTCATTGCGAGAAAAATCTTGGCAACTCGTGCAAGGAGGAAAAACTCCCCGCAGACCCCAGGAACATAAATAATTCAGTGAACTGATAGAGGGCTATGGCAGGGTATGTTGCTATGGAAGCACAAGTGTGAGCGATGGCTGCTTAGGCTTTGAAGGGAAATTGCCCACAGGTTGCATCAAACTGAAAGTGAGCAAGAAATAAACACTTTAAATTAGATTAAAGTCTTTCAGCTTCTTCCTTCCAGGGCTGTCAGGATCCCCCCTGTGTTCACACCGGCAGCAACACGACGCTACAAAGCAGCAAGAATGCACTCCATTTTAGTGACAGCTGGCGATTTTCAGCAACAGTGTTGGCGATACAGAGTCAGAAAGGCCATTAAGTTGAGTGTTGCAATAAACACTAATCGAATTTCATGGTTACCAATGTCAAGTGAGCAGGGTGACAACAAAAAACATACCTACTGCTGATTTAAATACAATTCTACCAGTAACCATGTGGGTATGGCTGTATATACAGTATACATGTCCATCTTGTAGCACCGTTTTGACATTCAGCATCTATTTTTTCTTCCCAAGCACTTTTTGATTGTTGAGTCAATTATTCATCACAATCATCGGTAGACTACTAACCCACTTCAAAGTCTCCTACTTCTTTTTTTGTACCTCAGAGTTCATGCACGCATCCCTCTCACCTGTCCAGTGCGATGGCGGCGAAGCTGAGGACAGTGACGGAGCAGAAGAGCCTGTGCAGGAACTTGATGGCCTTGCAGAGCAGCAGTGTATGGAGCCACAGGCAGCATCGTGGACTGGCGTTCAGGAGAACGTCGAAGGGCACGCACACCAGACTGGCGCAGATCCCTGAACAGGCCAGGTTCTTGATAAAGCGGCTGGTGACCGACTTGAAGACATTAGTGCAGCAGGTGCACCACAAAACGGCTGCATTGCCTGGAAGACAAAGATGGCAGGGAGGAGGATAAACTACACAATACAAGTAGAAGTTTTCTTCCCACAGGAAGGATTTGCGCTTTTGTTTTGCTTTACATCAAATTTAATACACTGTTATTTAGACTTATATACATTACCGTGCAGAGGTCTGAGGCACCCAAGCTCATTGTTTAAAACCCTATATCTTAGCAATAAGTTTATTGTCACCAGTAAGAACTCCAGATTTCATTACCACAGATATAAAAAAAGCATGACTACAATACAAAGTATTATAAATATCTCATTTTGAGATAAGTAGATGTCTTATGAGCCAGTTTGAAGAACAACGCTCAGTTCCACATTTCTCCAGGACGCCCCAGACACTGTACGAATGCATTCAGTTCCTTCAGCAGCAATCTTGATTTAGCTTAATGAAGTACTGAGCAGTCAAAAAGGTATTAGATGTTAGATGAGAACTATAAATAATACTGGGTTGTTTCCACAAGAAGAAGCTTGGAAAGGGTTATATAAAGAAACTGACCTATGTAACAACACTACTTACTGTATGAATACTAATTAATATTTAAACAATAAAGTGGAAAAAATAGCTTTTTAAATACAACAATCTCCCCAAGTGCCTACAATCTTGCACAGTATTGTATGTGTTCAAAAGTGTCTACATGCCTCTTCTAATTAATACTACTTTAGGGTGCACCCCACACAGGCACACAATCCTAAAGTCACCATGCCCAATGCCAAACATTGGCTTGAGGGGTATAAAGTCCCCCCAGCACTGGGCTGTTGAGCAGTGACACTACATTCTCCCAAGCTTTATCCAACATCTTTGAGTTGAGTAGAAGGGATTAGAAGTGACTAATCAACCAAGGTTAGAGACAACAGCAAACCAATACCAGGTACTGGTATCAAGCTGACATCAGAAGAAAATGATGGATCGGACATCAGTGGGGAAAGAAAGAAGTGGGGAAAGTGGGGAAAGAAAGAAGAATCTGTTCCAATCTGGTAGCAAGTCCATCCAGAAATCATGTTCATTTTAAAGATTAGTAGTTTAATAGACCAGTAGTGAAATAATCTCTATCCATTATGCCATCCCTGACCTAACTAATGATATTGTGGCTGAATGCATTCAAATCCTCACAGCAATGTTCCAGCATGTAGTATAAATCCTTCCCAGAAGAATAGACATGGTTACTGCAGGACACACTCTCTTGATTTCAGAATACACTGAATAAGTAGGTGTCTACAAACTTTTGGACATGCAGCACATTATTATTAAGTTGACTTTGACTCCAATAAATAATCATACTTAACTACTCAGACTCTGACTATGAATTTATTCGTCTTGTTATATCTCTGTGTTGAGCCTTTGAGACTCTAAATCCAAATAACCAATCAATGAATGCAAATGAATGTTCTCAGCTTTACAGAGTGTATTTCACACAGACATTTTCACACATTCACATATTTCACAGAAACATTTTCTCTCTGTCTCATGTACACCCATCCATACTACTTCCATGACCTCCTGTATGATTGTACACACACTTTATGGCTTTGTAGGTTCTGGGGAAGACAAAAAAGATTTAGCTGGGGTCTCTAAGATTTCTCCTGAGAAAAAGACCCCGTTAGTCTCATTCACCTCTACTTGAGTTTTAGTAGAGATCTTATTGAAGTAATACTTGCCAAGATCCTTCCATTCAACTTCAACTGCCACTAAACTCTCATCTTTCTTTTGCATCCCACATCTTCTTTGTAGTATTAGCTGGTGCTTCAGCCTGTGTAGGCCACTTAAAATCATCTGATCCCAGATGGACCAACCACAAAATTTTCTAGATTGTCCTAGTCATTTACTAGTTTTGTTACTAAGCCTATGCACTGGCAAGATCCTGATGTTACTAACATATTTAGATACTGTAAGTAAGTTAAATCTAGTAGGAGTCATAGTATGAAAACTTTAACTAGTCATGCTAATTAATGTTGGTGGAAGAGTCTAATGGCTGATTACAACACTGTCTAGGGGTCTGAGGTTTAAACACAACACTAAATGAACCAGTGTTGACTACCAGTCTATACATGTAAACTGTTCAAATCAATACTCTGTTCTGAGAAGAGATGCAGTATCACAAAACTTACCCTGGCCAATAAAACATATACGCACAAATATGGTGAACATACCTAATACAAACATGCAGTCAAATATATTATAAAAACAAGCCAAATACTTTATTTATTATTATTATTATTATTATTATTCATTCATTTACTTATTTAAATACTTATTCATTATTCAAAAACAGACAAAAACATTTAACTAGTAGGCGACCATATTTGCTGCTGCATCAAATGTTTGCTCTCTCTCGTGTACACTGAGTGAGGAACGGTGAGCTATAGAACTTAATCAGACATTATTCAGCATCATTACTTTGTAAATTGTCTTATTTATTGTAGGCTGTCCAGGACAACCATATGACATCTTTACAATGCAACAATGGCAACCCATATGTAGAGGAGTGTTGCCCATTTGTCATGATAATACACAAAAAAAACCTAATTTGGTTTATATGTCATATTTCAATAGTGTTAGACATGTACATGTTGTAAGACATTTCTTAACAGTCAGGCTTCCCTTTAATATCGTGATACTCCAGTGTAGCAGTATTTTATTACAGCCCTAGTAGTTACCATAGTGCAAAAAGAAAATAATAATAATAATAATAATAATAATAATAATAATAATAATAACAATAAATCAAAATGTATTCTGAAGGTCTGTGCAAAGTTTATTCTTATTAGTTCGCTAATAGCGGCTGGAGCGGCAGGTGCTTCGGTTTGAGGTGTGGCGTGCAGTGCTCTTGCCAGTAGGTTTTAGCCTCAGACACTCTGCCCACAATAGTACACCGAATCTGATGTAAACTGCACACTGAAATCAGAAATCAGAGTCTCACTGAGTTCTCACTGAGAATTTAAAATGTTCCATGCACTGTTCGAGGGGAAACAAATGATTGTTCACAAGGCTTGAAGGAACGCATTGCTGTATTATATGCTGTTATATCCTATTTTGTGTATATTGCATGCTTCTGCTGTGAAACTGGCCATTCCCTGGCATCAAAACAGGTTTGCATCCAAAAGGATAAATGCTAGAAACGAGCACTAATAACCCTTCCAGCGCGAGGTATCAAACTTATCTCTGATCCAGGAATCATTCATTTAGGACATCTCATTTTAAAACTGTGTTGAAAACTGTAGACTGCAAGTAAACTATATACCCGTACTCCAAGCCTGTAACTGATTAGGGCTGGGTATCACCACTGATTTCCCGGTTCGATTCGATCCTAATTTACAAGGTCCCAATTCAATTGATTTCCAATTCGATTCAATTCAATTCAATATCGATTCATTTAGGGATATTTCAGTTACAATAATATGTTTTGTTTGAATATGAAAAGAGATTTTCAGAGAACTTATGTGGTAAATGTACAAGGAACACTCAACCTACCATTACTAAAAACATTAGTGTTTATATGTTTATATACCGTCCTGGTTTCTGAATCCAAAATGTAGCCAGACATCTGCTTTCAAGTTCTGGGGCGCCTTCACTTGTGCTCCAGCCATGCTAAACTGATGTACGCCCCCAGCCAGATCTCGTTGCGCTGGAATGCTAATTTTAAAGATCAATCTCGGGTTTATGCGAATCGATATCGGATTATTTAAATGAAGATCGATTTTAAGCGAAAAAATTATTTTTTAAACACACCCCTATAACTGATATTCTGTATGTATTCTCAAAATCTACTTGGTCTGGCTTGCATATATGTCTTACACAGCAGCTTGCATGTGAAGATTTTATGTGGTACTTTCACGCTACAGTTGTCTCCTCTTCCCTCTACATTGTAGTTTTTACCACTGCTTCAGGCATTGTCCTTAACGAGTCACCTGCTGCCCACAGTGCTAGTCGACTATTTTATGCAACCTTTAAGATTCAGCAAGCAGGATTTGTGATTCACAACTTCCATACATGAGAACAAGTAGAGATTATCCTAGTTAGCTTTTTAAATACATCCATACAAGCATGAATCCCAGCAATGCAGCTTATCTGCTAATAATTGGCACCTTAAAATCTTTGTGAGCTTTGTAGCACACTATACATAGAAAATAACTCCTAGAAACATAGGAAACAAATGTGAACTACGTAGTACTGAACTGTGGACTAGCAGTAAAAACTGCTTTACATTATTTTCATGTTATGGAGTTTTTACTTTAACACTATAACGCTTTAACATCCACTAGGGTACTGCTCAGCAGCTACATTTCATACTGCAAGCCCCACAGCTCATGTCACGGCCCACTGGACCTTCTCAGACAGTGCCTGCTTTGCTAACCTCAGCCCAGCTAATGCTGCTATCAGCTACATGGCAGTGCGACTGACCAAGCCCACTCACGACATGCACAGTAAACACATTGTGTGGAACAGGCTACAAAGAATATGAATCAGGTTGATTCTCATGTTGGTCAGTGTCCTTTAATGACAACTGAGTACCACCTGATTTTCAGTTTAGAGCACCTGGTAGTATCCATTACACTTATGCTAACAGGCTAAACCTCTTATTAGCAGTAAAGAGTAGAGAAGTAGAGAAGCACTACAAACATACATGTTTAAGAACTGCTAAAATATGCACGTAGGCCAATTTACAGCAAACTAAAACTAAAACCGTGTTCACATTAATCAAACAAATGAAATCATTCAGCCACCGGGCGATAAAGCGGCAGAATTTAATGCCTAGCAAGGAGGAAGTTTTAGTGATGGAGGCTACTTTTTCAGATAAGCTGATGCTAAAGCCAACACAGAAGCAGACATGTTATAAATAAGTAGTCCAGTTCCTGGTTGGCCAGTTTGCTGGTTATGCTGCGAGCAGGAAAGCATCAACGATACTGTGCTGCTAGTGGGGAAGCCCCCACCTCCGCAATGGACATCTGTGCTAATATAGAAGCCTGAATAATCAGGTTTTTTATACATTCTACCTTTGAAGTTTTTGGCAGATTTCATCAGTTAATTTAAATATATTTTTCAAACAGTAACATGCCCCTCAGTGTCAGGTATTTAGGTCTCTCCCCATCCAAGGAGATGGAAGTCTGCCCTCGTATGGCTGCAAATAACTGCCTGGGAGCGCTGCAAAGATGTCTGCTGAGTGAAGAGGCTTTCTTATATACAGAAGCTTGTAAGAGCAATGTCAGATTCTGAGGACTCGTCTTTCAGCAGACTTAGAGATCCTTATAACTGGCTGAGAGGTCAACTGAATCAGTTCAACTGAACTGAAATTGAACTGAAAAGAAGAAAACAAAGAAATACAGCCAGAATGGCCAGTACAATCATCTGGACTGTATATGTCACTAGAAATAGGGATGCCAAATGTTTAGAAACTAATAACCATTTTCGAGTAAATGTTGTTAGTGACTTGTATGAAAATGGAGTATTCATGTCCTATTCCAATTTTATAAAGAAGTACAACTGTGGAGACAATAAGAACTTTTGGAAATATTTACAAATAAGGCACTGTATTCAGGATAAAAGTGATCCTGTGATTGAATACTTAAACCTGCAACATGAAGCTCACAAAGCATCTGTATTTTATAGGACATCTAATCTGTTGAGTAGTGATATATGTGGGAATCTCAAAACAATATGGCAGAAAGATTTAGGTTGTACTATCGATGATGACGTATGGTTGAGAATTCTGTCAAGTGTAGGTAAAATATTAGAGAGGCTAAAGGGAAATTCATTCAATATAAAATTTTACATACTACTGGACACCATCCAGACTTTATAGAATGGGCATAGTTGATAATGATTTATGCTGGAAATGTCATACAGGGACAGGCACCCTTTTTCATATGATCTGGGAATGCTCAGTGACATACACATTTTGGGGTAAAATTCTTGAAATGTTGGGAAAATGGTTAGGACTTACATTACCACAGCAACCCGGCTTTGTCTTCTTGGGGATAGAACAGAAATGGCTACCATAACAAATAATGAATTTAATGTAATAAAAGTGGAAATAATTACAGCCGTCAGGGTAATTTTACGCAATTGGAAGAGCCCTAAAACTCCAGATTTAAAAGAGTGGATTGACAAGATGATTGAAACTGCATCTTATGAAGTTATGTTGGGAAGAATTAATGGTGAAGGGAAAGTAAAGAACATATGGGAGGAATTTTGGAAATGCATGCAACTGAACTGAGTGTGTAAAGGACCTTGTATTATTGCTGCTGATATTATTTGTAGTGCTTTTTCTCTTTTTTTTTTGAATTTGTAGTGAATGCCTATTTTAATTTGTACGTCTAAGCTGTGCTGTACCTGTTGTTGTTGTTGTCGTATTTTATTAAGAAATAAAAAAGTCTGAATTATAAAAAAAATAACCATTTTCGAAACCATCGCTTTATTATGTTTTACTAGGACTTATTATGCAAAGCACTGTAAATAAGTTCCATCATAACACTAACATTAACCTTAGCATCCAAATATCTGAAATCTCTTTCACCTTGATAAAGAAAAGCTCTCTTTAAAAAATAATTTTTCTTATGGAACTCAACCAAAGCTCTCTAGAACCAAAAAACAATTTTTTCTATCAAACCAGGGACATCATGTCCTCACAATGTCCAGTCTGTGAGTCCTGCTGGGGGTCAGGTGAACCCTACAGTGTGCTGCTGCCTAAGTCTCTTATGAAAGACAGGCCCGTAAATAATGTCAAGGTAAATACCACACGCTCCGGCTGGACTCGGCCTGTCGCCTCTAACAGCTAACTGCCAAACGTTAAGCTGGAAATTTGCTAATATTAGCGTTTGTTTGTCCTATTAGCCTGCTTTCAAAAAACGTGTTCCGTGTTCGGTCACAAATGTCAACTAATCTGCTTGGCTTTTTATCTGAACAGCATCTGAGGCATTACTCACTTCAGGGGATGATGTGAGCAGAGCACAAAGGTGACAGCTTCTCTCTAGTCGCTTCTACAATACAGAGCGACCCACTTTCCACTAAGTATACTTCTTTTTCCCGGAAAAGGTCGTGCCTTTCATCTTTTTCCATTACCATTCACATGTAATTGGACAGACACTGAGAGGCTGTCTCCGTTTGCCGTCGTGCCATTATGTCTTAGGGCACAGTGACAGTGAATCACCTCTAGCCTCGTTTCCTACAGGAGGCCGCTCCCAAGCCTGCACTGACCCTGGAGGTGTTCCATTAGCCTCTCCTCTCCTGTCTTTTATTGTGTTTTTGTTTTCAGCTGCAGAGAAAACACATAAATCCGCAGCCTTTTTCACACTTCCTTCCCAGAAGACCACAGTTTGGCTGTCATATCAAGACATCAACTTTAACTCCAAATCATAGCATTTCAGCTGACAATTAACTGTCATTTATATGAGTGTGATTAACAATTTAACTGTTCCCTCTACAGCAGGGGTGTTTAATTAGAGCTCAGTAAGGTCCAGTTGGTGAAAATGGTCCAGACCATCATCATTTCTAACGTGTGTTATGATTCAGTGGTGTATCCTGTTTACTGAAGTAGTCTAGTATCAGTATCTTATACCATCAGCAACTGAAACACCAACACATCACACATACCGTTCAATGAAAGCTTTAGCGAAAGTTCTGCCAGGAAGACTCCAATGCTACGTCACGCTTTCATTCATTACTCCAACCAATCGCAGTCTTCCACCGGTCTTTAAAAGGATTCAACTCACGCTACCTCTCTGCTGCATTCAGGCGCTGAGTTTCGACATGCTGAGTTTCAACGCACTCCATCCTCCTCCCCACCACCACCAGTTGGGTCCCAATCCTGCTGTCCAGGGAGGCAACCTCGCCCCTGCTATCCAGGTGGCCAGCTTCGCCCCTGCTGTCCATATCCAGCATGATCTGCGATGGCAAAGTCTTTCTTCAAACCTACAATAACTAACCCTTGAATTGTACACTCGTCGAAGATTAAACATCATTGATTCCTCTACTCGGGAGTCTTTTTGGCAGAAATATATTTACTGTTTAAATGCTGAACTGAATTATTTATTTATAAAACTTCAAATAAATGTTTTTCCCCTCACTTGAAGTAAACACAAGGTATAAAAAACAGAATGCTTTTTTTTTTTTTAAAGTGAGAAAAAGTAAATAAGATATGCGTCTTCTTGTTAACTCGATTTAACATCTTAACAGTTTATTTCCCTCTTGTTTTCTTCTGTCAAACGTTTTCTTGTTCAGAGGGCAAAGACAGCTCTTGGTTGTCCAGCCAGGTCTTTAAACCTGGGCTGAACACACATAAGAGAGATACGTGGCTATTTTAATTCGCCATGCTCTTAGAACATATGAGCCATGTTGGTTTGGAGCTGCATGTGGGAAGAATAAACATATCTGCACAGATCTGATTGGCTGAGGAGCACGTTTGGTGATCTTATAACGCACGTGATTGGTCTGTGAGTTTACTGAGCCGCAAAACCCATATACTGTAAAGACAAGAAACATTCCTCCGCTTAAAATAAACAGCGTCTGGGTCTGGACCCGGACCGCGGTCCACCTATTAGTGACCGCTGCTCTACATCCACCAGCTAACAAAATACACCCCCTCCAAAATTATCACGAGAAGGGGGCTTAAAACTGGGAAAGCTTGCCCTTAAAACTGGAATGTCTCTAAATAGAGACTACTGCGGCACTGGCTAGGCCTAGGGAAGCTTGTTTACAACAGACAATATTATGGTTAGAACTCTGATATGTCTAAAGTATAAAAGTTTGGGTTAACAGTCTAAATCAGAGCTAATGAAGGAACCAGACTGACTGAGTGGAGAGGGCTGTTTCATAGCAAATCAAGCAATTTTCCAGTCCTGTGTTTCAAGCACTGATGACTGATTTGCTGACAAAAGCACATTGTATAAAACTTGCGTAAGCACCACAACATCAATCACACAGTGTAAAACCATACAGGGAAAAAGTGCTTTTCTGGGCAGGGCACAAATCCAGCACACAGGTAGATCAACCGATTATTCATAAACACACCACACAAAGCTTTACTGGCTAATCTGGCATGTGACACCTGATTTCCTGCCGTGGTCGACGTCAACAGAGTCAGAAATACAGTTATATGAACGTGCTTTACAGCAGGGGCTGGTGAGTATGTGTGTAAAACCAGCTTTCAAATAAACAGTCACCATCTGGTACTGGATTAAAGCTCAGAGTAAACATGCAGAAGAACAAACCTTCGGTAATAGCCTACAACCAGATCAATACTGAGGGAAAGCATTGATTGTCTGCAGGGGACTGGTGTATCACCTGTTTTAGCATGCCTGATCATCCAACATGGGCCTTCGTGTTCTCTAGCTTTAATACGGCACTCAAGATCACCCTGAACTGTTCACTGGCTTGTTGTCAACGAGAGACTGTGACCATAACAGATGTAGCCTCTGTATCTGTGAAACCACTCTGGCTACCTTCATCTGAGTCATTGTTATCTTCATTACACTCAGAGCGTTCCTCAGAGACCAGGCTCAATATGACAGAGTGATGATCGAGCAAACATTCATCATCACAACACGCACTTATCCCTCTTCTCACTCATTACCTTAAACATCCTGTATAGTAAGACTGAACAGTATAATATAGGGCCAACCTGACCATCAAAACAATAAGAGCCTTTTAAACATCCAATTTTAAAACCTCCACTCTTCAGGAAAGACTTTCCACAAGATTATAGAGCGTGTCTCAGGAATGTGTGCCCATTTGGTCAAAAGAGCATTAGTGAGGTCCGGCAGCGACACTGGATGGGAGCCACTGGCTTGCAATCGACATTCCAATTAATCTCATAGGTGTTCAGTGGGGTTAAGGTCAGGGCTCTGTGCAGGCCACTGCAGTTCCTCCACACCATACTTGTCTTTATAGACATCGCTTTGTGCACAGGAACACATACATATACAAAGTTGGAGGCAAATAATAGTCAAATTGTCTAATCCTGTTATTACTCCTCCACTAAACCTCACTGTTGGCACAATGCACTTCCGCTTGGTCGTGTTCTCCTGACATCCACCAAGCACAAGTTCCTCATTTATTACTTTGTCTCATCCTACCAACACTTTAAATCTTAATAAAGCAAAGATTTTATGCTTTTTTATGAAAAAAGAACCACGTCAGGCATTCAGTCCACTCAATTCAGTTTATGAACAGAAATCCAAACTGCTGCTATCAGGAAGAAACCTGAAGCTACAGCTGGAAAAGGCTTGCCTATTCCTGGGCATCACTGATCACTGTAATTAAGAGTGTGGTCCTGCTCTAGAGAGGTCATAATAATCTCCCTCAGCAGTTACTAAGCGCTGGTTCTTGTGTAGGTTCTGCCACTTAATGCTGTATTATAAACTAACATGCCTGTGTGTGTGTGATGGCTAGCTTTACGACTGTGAGGTTGGTGTAGGTATAGAAGAGCATCTACAAAATAAATGTATAGTACACTGATTCATAACAGGAATGGAGAATGGTGTTTCTGTCATTGCTGATCCGGGACCGGTGTGCCTGCTACAGCACTGTGGAACTTAGGAGGAGCGGGTACAAGACCTCTCATAACACTTTACGGCACCACGTCACACATCAACAACTACTTCAGCTAGCTGCGAGAAGAAGCTATCCTGGCCTGTGATGAGGCGGAGGTAGACATTCAGAGGAAGCAAAGATGTGAAAAAGAGACAATGACCAAGCAATAGACCCTGTGACTTCCCTATTTTCTGGAGGTTTGTAATTATTACATATGCCAAGTCATCTAACCTTAGGCCCGTTTCAGGCCAGCATGCAAAAAAACTCATCTCACACCAGAAAAGTTGGCCAGTTAACTATATATAATAATCTCTATGCTGTTATTATTATACTATGCCGATTATATTATATTATACACCATGTATACAGTCTATATATATAAATATTAATGCTTTTTACTGCATATTTGCACTGCCGACTGCATAACTGCGTATTTGCTCTACTGAAGTGGTCTACACTGTTTACAGTGATTAACTGAACTAATGTAATTACTCTCACACACACACACTGTGAGACTTTTTCTGTTTCTATTTTATATATATTTTTTTCATATTCAATTTTTTATTTTTTATTGTAACTATCCTGTTTCGTCTTACCTTGTGCACTTGTGGAATAGCTACTTGATGCTTTGAATCTCACTCTGGGATCAATAAAGTATCTATCTATCTATCTATCTTTCTATCTATCTCACTCCAAATAAGCTTGTAAGTCTGTGCTTTGTTATGTAGTAATGCCGGTATTAAATCTGACTCCCCCTCTTTTCATCAATCCCTTCTTTCAGACATTGTATTATTTCTCAACTTAATTCAGTTCACACTGAAAAATGAACCAACACTGAATATGTGTCAATATTAATTGCAACTCTGTGCAACTTTATGTATGTGGTGTTTAGAATTTAGAACAGGCCACATACACACACAGTGGGCAGCCCTGTCCACAGAGCCTGAGGACTCGGGGTAAGGTTTTCAGCTCAAAGGCACTTCACTTGTATTGGCTCAGGGGATCAAGCCAGCAACCTTGCGGGCACAGGGTCTGTTCCTTAACCTCTAGTCGGCAACTGCCCCATACTGTAGCTGTCCAGAGAAAGGCAAGTATACTCAGAACTTTACAGGAGATAATGTTAATGATGTGATTTAGGGATTTCATTCTAAGCAATTCGAGCACTCCTGTTCCATCGTAACATTTTTACATTATGTGTTCAAGTGTTTTTGCCTTATCTGCGCAGTGACTGAGTGTGAAACACTGAACTACACATAACAGTGTTTTTCCATGTAATCTCTATCTGCTGCATCTGTAGCATGGGAGGCTGGAGCATCTGCCCATAGCCTTCTATTGTAAGTGCGTTTTGATTAAACAGTATTTTGGTGTCTGGTGTCAATCAGCTGTATGCTAGAGCAGAATAAGGCTGTGTGGAGAACATCTGAAAATTACTAAAATTTCTACAAAGGCTCATTTTCCCCATCCGTTTCTGCCCACGCTGCACGAGGGAGAACAAACCCACCTAGTAGAGAACCGAGGAGGATGAGAACTTGAACGGTGGTGGCGAAGTCTCGGTACGCTTCCTCCCGAGCGTGGAGAGCCGTCTCGGGGCGACTGAGCTCCCGCAGCCGCTCGTCCCTCCACGCGCCCGTGCCAGATGTGGAGTTGTGGACGCCGAGGTAGAGGCTCGAGGAGGTCCAGTTAGCAGTCCCGTTGTCCGCGAGAGAAAGCCAGCCCTCCTTCTCTGCGTCCATGATGGTTCATTCCTGGTCTGCAGCTGCACCGAGGACCCAGCTACTGGAGGATAGCGCGAGGCGCGACGCTGCCTGGCAGTGCACGAGCATGACGAGGGAAAAGGGCGAGAGCGCGAGGATCACTCGCGCGCACTCAATGTCCGAGGCATGTTGCAGATCCGATTGCAGGAGAATGCATTCCGGGCAGGGCGAATGCATCCCCCGGGGTCAGGACATGTTCTTGTCCGGTAGACCACCTTAGCTGGACTGAGGGTCCGTCACGCTGCATCCAGCTTCCAGTCCTAGACAATAAACGCAGCGTTCGTTCATAGAGACATAAAGACGAGGAGACTGACTGCATAACATCTCTGTCTGTCTGACTCCCGCTTTAATGATCGTCTATCTCAGCTAAGGCTGACGCAGAGCGTGAAACTGTGAAATCCTACCTGCAGATCGCAGCAGCAGAAATCCAGGAGAAAGCTGGCGGGGTGAAAATCAGCAGAGCCCCCTCAACACGACTGAGAGCTTAGAGCGCCTTTAGGGCACTGCTGGGACAGACACGCCCCCTCATACGAGCTCTGACGGTAGTTAGCCTGTTTCCTCCCTTTCAATGTCTGAGAAACAGTTATACAGCAGTAAACCAGTCAAAACTGAACTACATTTTTAAAAATGAAATAAGAAAAAATATATGAACATATAACTAACTAATAAGTTAAATAAACCATTAATAATGGCACTATTGAATTATTTTATATTTAAAAATAAATAGATATCAGAATCGAACTTTATTTGCCAAGTATGCTCACACATAGAAGGAATTAGTTTTTGGTTACAGTAGCTCACAGTGCACGATAACTCACATTACAGCAGTAACAAACACCACCAACCTAACCATCCTCCTACACACACACACACTCACACACAGTGACATTGACATACACACACACACCTGTAAACTTAACATGTGCAGAGTTGTATATTTAGAGTAAAGTGCTGAGTGCAGCAGTGAAGGACAGTGCAGACTGAATTAAATAGATATAAATATGGAGAACAGAAGAGTCACTGGTGGAGACAGTGGTGCAAAGTGTTCTGAGACTCTATCAGATAAATAACAGTGCAGTACAGAGAAAGAAGAGTGAGAGAACATCTGGATATAGATGTATGTATGTAGTAGACTGTACAGAGAAAGAAGAGTGAGAGAACATCTGGATATGGATGTATGTATGTAGTAGACTGTACAGAGAAAGAAGAGAGCGAACATCTGGATATGGATGTATGTATGTAGTAGACTGTACAGAGAAAGAAGAGTGAGGGAACATCTGGATATGGATGTATGTGTGTAGTAGACTGTACAGAGAAAGAAGAGTGAGAGAACATCTGGATATGGATGTATGTATGTAGTAGACTGTACAGAGAAAGAAGAGTGAGAGAACATCTGGATATGGATGTATGTATGTAGTAGACTGTACAGAGAAAGAAGAGTGAGAGAACATCTGGATATGGATGTATGTATGTAGTAGACTGTACAGAAAAAGAAGAGTGAGGGAACATCTGGATATGGATGTATGTATGTAGTAGACTGTACAGAGAAAGAAGAGTGAGAGAACATCTGGATATGGATGTATGTATGTAGTAGACTGTACAGAAAAAGAAGAGTGAGGGAACATCTGGATATGGATGTATGTATGTAGTAGACTGTACAGAGAAAGAAGAGTGAGGGAACATCTGGATATGGATGTATGTATGTAGTAGACTGTACAGAGAAAGAAGAGTGAGGGAACATCTGGATATGTATGTATGTGTGTAGTAGACTGTACAGAGAAAGAAGAGTGAGGGAACATCTGGATATGGATGTATGTATGTAGTAGACTGTACAGAGAAAGAAGAGTGAGAGAACATCTGGATATAGATGTATGTATGTAGTAGACTGTACAGAGAAAGAAGAGTGAGGGAACATCTGGATATGGATGTATGTATGTAGTAGACTGTACAGAGAAAGAAGAGTGAGAGAACATCTGGATATAGATGTATGTATGTAGTAGACTGTACAGAGAAAGAAGAGTGAGAGAACATCTGGATATAGATGTATGTATGTAGTAGACTGTACAGAGAAAGAAGAGTGAGGGAACATCTGGATATAGATGTATGTATGTAGTAGACTGTACAGAGAAAGAAGAGAGAGAACATCTGGATATGGATGTATGTATGTAGTAGACTGTACAGAAAAAGAAGAGTGAGGGAACATCTGGATATGTATGTATGTGTGTAGTAGACTGTACAGAGAAAGAAGAGTGAGGGAACATCTGGATATGGATGTATGTATGTAGTAGACTGTACAGAGAAAGAAGAGTGAGAGAACATCTGGATATAGATGTATGTATGTAGTAGACTGTACAGAGAAAGAAGAGTGAGGGAACATCTGGATATGGATGTATGTATGTAGTAGACTGTACAGAGAAAGAAGAGTGAGAGAACATCTGGATATGGATGTATGTATGTAGTAGACTGTACAGAGAAAGAAGAGAGAGAACATCTGGATATGGATGTATGTATGTAGTAGACTGTACAGAGAAAGAAGAGTGAGAGAACATCTGGATATAGATGTATGTATGTAGTAGACTGTACAGAGAAAGAAGAGTGAGGGAACATCTGGATATGGATGTATGTATGTAGTAGAATGTACAGAGAAAGAAGAGTGAGAGAACATCTGGATATAGATGTATGTATGTAGTAGACTGTACAGAGAAAGAAGAGTGAGGGAACATCTGGATATAGATGTATGTATGTAGTAGACTGTACAGAGACAGAAGAGTGAGAGAACATCTGGATATGGATGTATGTATGTAGTAGACTGTACAGAGACAGAAGAGTGAGAGAACATCTGGATATGGATGTATGTATGTAGTAGACTGTACAGAGACAGAAGAGTGAGAGAACATCTGGATATGGATGTATGTATGTAGTAGACTGTACAGAGACAGAAGAGTGAGAGAACATCTGGATATGGATGTATGTATGTAGTAGACTGTACAGAGACAGAAGAATAATTAAACAATAAACAACTTGGAGCATATCAGTGCAAACCGTGTCGCTCAATTCATAATCATTTGTTTCTTGTTTCTATACTACTGCCAACACAAACTGTGCAGCAACTGATTAGCTGTCGTCTTTGACTTGTAGGCATGCAGTGGGGGAGGCTAACAAGGAAGGAGTGTCTAATAGAGTGGAGGGTGAGTGGTCACGGTGGTTGAAAACTCCTGCAGCACTGCTGTGTCTAATCCACTCACACCAGCACAACACACACTAACACACCACCATGACCACATCAGTGTCACTGCAGTGCTGAAAACGATCCACCACCTGAGTAATACCTGCTCTGTGGTGGTCCCGTTGGGGTCTTGACTACTGAAGATTGGGCTAACAAAGTATCAAAACAGATAAACTAGAGTCTGTAATGATAAAACTTGAAAATTGTGGGATAGGTGTCTTGCTCAAGGGCACTTCAGTCATGGTGTGCTGATTCAGGGAGGCTTCTGCTCACAAGGCTTGTTCCTTATAACCCTCAGCCCATGAAACAAGGAGAAGCAACTTGTTGCAGAAATGAGAAGGTGGTTTTAACGTTAAGGCAATGTATGTATATATGAATTAATGTATGTATGTATGTTTGTTTATTTATTTATAATTTTGGGCCACATCACCCTCCATGTACCATTAACAGTACCATCATCTTGACATGTCACCCAGTTGCTCTGTTAAGCCACTTACCATTCAGGTAAACCTAACAATCTGCCTACATAGGCAGCATGTTTAGACACACTTGTTTTATATGCTGCCTATTTAGATTATTCTTATATTGGCCTAAATTACAATGCAGTGAATGGACCGCAGCTTTTATAAATTATAAATGAAACATGTGGGAACTGAAGTTTTCTTCCTATTCAGCAGCTCCACCTCAAACGGTGCCACAGTCATATTCTGGTGTTTATACAATCTGTAGCATTTAAGGTGGACAGGACATTCAATTAAAAAGTTGGTGAGTAGGAAGCTAACTTCAGCCCTGTTTAAAGACGCCCACTGACAGTTTAGTTCCTTGGAAGGAGAATGAACAGTGACAACGTTCCTTTCACAGCCTGGAACAGCAGATTTCTCTACACGGTCTATTTTCATTGCTGTTGCTCTGTTGTTGTATGTAAATCTTGGGGGTGTAAACATCAATGAGTCAAGACTGTTGCTTATCAGGTTTGCCCTCTACTATAAATGTGGGGTTTGTATTTGCAGGAAGCACAGCAGTGCTTAATGTGTACCTTATGTTAACTCTCCTTATTCAATAATCACAATAAGTAAGTCCAGTTACACATTCTATGGCACCTTTACATCTTAAACACATACTATATCTGCAAATGGCATGTACTATAGCAACATTCTTTACACACTTAATGATTTTTATTTCATTCAGAGCCATTTGTATATGTATAGTGTACATTTCCAGCAGTTAGCTTAGCAAGTTAGCTCTCAGTTGTAGAACTGAGAACAGAAAAAACTCATCAACATACAGCACACCTGAGAAAGAAGTACAGTATTAATGAGTTAATCACTCTCTGAGAGTGAATACAAGTCATTCCTGAAACAAGCCTACAGGGTAAACTTCTCACACACTCCTGAAATTCCTCAGTAGCTGTCTGAATTCCTCCTGTTCTAAAACAGGCCTGTGCTTCGGACACATCTTTGGACCTCCAAGCTGCACTGGATGGATAAACATAAACACTGTGGATGCATTTACAAAAAAATAGGCAAAAATCAGGGGAATTCTTCTAAAAGGAGTGTAAAAGGAGAGAATTATGGATACAGAGAGAGAGAGAGAGAGTCAGAGAGTGAGAATGAGAAAGAGTCTGAGTGCGTTTTGGGGTAAAAGCACCCGCAGGTGCACCCATCACAACCCCCCCACCCTCACCCCCCACAGACTTGTTCGAAGCAGTTATAGCTTTATGCAAATCAGATGTAAACTAGACGTCTACACATCGTCAACACCAAACGAAAAACAGGAGAGAGCAAAAGCCTTTTGGATCTTTTCTGATGGTTCATTATTCATTCATTTTCACATCATATAAAAGAGAGCTGCCGTGCTCACATGCTGTAGAAAAGCGAGCAAAAGAAATGAGTTGCATGTTTATCTTTAAATAATAACATGTCATTGGTGAGATTCAGCTAACTATGTTCGTCACGGTCAGGCTCAAAGTCTTCTCACTTCACATCATCCTTCTCAAGCAACATGTCATGTGTCTTAGACAAACACGAAAGCCCACAAACAATTATTCCCACATGCAAGAGATACATTCTGAATCAAAATCCCGTGACGTTATATTAGAAAAATTAAGATGTGATTACAATATCTGCATTTCTTTAAACTCCGGCACTCTGAAGAAACGCTTTCTCTGCCCTGATTAAAGTGAGGATTTAAGAAGACCACTGTGACACTAAGTGCTTTCTGAAAAACTCCTGCACTCTTCTCCATGCTTCAACCTGTGCGTGGGCATGGAATTTCGGTTCTCCACCGAAACCAACCGGTTTGCCCACTGCAGGATGGAATCCAGACGAATGATGGGGCATGTAAGGGACTTCCAGAAAGTGGCCTGCTTTTGGATAGGTCACCACTTCATAGTTAGTTTTTCCATGTTCCTTGAGTCTCCTGCAAGCTTGCTCTGCGTAATAGGGACTGTTCCAGTTCCTGTCGTCTTCTGACACCACAAACAGGAAACTGCAGCTGGCACGTTCAATCGGAACAACAGTGGCAAGATTCTCCTCTGCCATGGGATCATCCAGAACATTACTCACATCCAGGATACCTGGTTTAATTGTGCCCAGCCTATTAGCATTGGCCATAAGTGGTGGGATGACCATGTCCTTGTAGTGGAGCGGGCTCAAGACGATGGCATTGCAGGTGTTGATACAGACGGTGGCTTTCACGTTGGGCAGGAATGATGCCATAGACAGAGCTAGTTCTCCACCCTTTGAGATAGACACGATGCCTATTCCAGTTCTTTGCACCTGTGAGGGAAAAAGGAATCACATATCTTTAACATACTGATCTCTAAAGAATAGGATAAAGACCCCCCTGCACTCAAAAGCATGGTTGCATCCTCCTGGATGGCATACTGTGATTGTACTGATGGGAATTTGTGTCAAATGTGTGGAAAAGTCTAAACAGCACTCCCACCATCAGGTATAAGCTTAAATTAGATCATACTAAATGTGATCATAAGAGGATTGTAATGCGACGACAGACATATACAACATGCTAAATGTTTACACAATCCTGAACTGGGGTAGTGACCAAGTATTTAACATTAATGATAACAGACTCGGCGTCTTGGTGGTGTAGTGGTTAGCACTGTCACCTCACAGCAAGACGATTCGGGTTTAATTTCAGGGCCGCTCTGTGTGGAGTTTGCATGTTCTTCCCGTGCTTGAGTGGGTTTTCTCCGGTTACTCCGGTTTCCTCCTGGTTAGGTTGAACGGTCACGCTAAATTGCCAGTAGGTGTGAGTTTGTGTGTGAGTGTGTGTTGGTCATGCGATGGACTGGCGACCTGTCCACGGTTCATCCCGCTTTCGCCCGATGATGCTGGGATCGGCTCCCCGACTAGCGAGATAAAGCGGAAGATAATGGATGGATGTATAACAGACTCTTACATTGCACTGCTGCTCATTTGCATACTGTAGCACACAGTTTATACATTCCACCCTGAAACTGCTTGTGCTCTGTGTCCTCTTGTCCTGTACTGTTTCCTGCATGTCAGTCCTGCTCTGAGCACTTCATTTGCATTGTCTTTTCTGTTTGTACTCTCTGTATCATGTTCCTGGTGTGCACCATATGGTCCTTGGGGAACGTTGTTTCGTAGTTTCCACTTGAGTGATGTTTCTGTAAACTCTGTAAAGGCCAAGCTCCACCTACTACAGCATCTGACACAAAAACTAACCAATCACCAGCCTGCTCCTTTGGCATAACCTTACAGAAGGAGGCTTGAAAATGACATAAACAGTCCCTCCGGAAACACAGGAGATTACTGTTCACTTGGCTGAAAGATACACAGACATGCGTATATGTAGAAGTGCAGATAACCAATCAGAATGCAATCCTGACCAGGTTAATGCACCTAAGATATCAGACTCTATTTAAATAAACTATTTGAATATAATTTATAATATTACTTTCATTACTTTTATGATTTAAAAGACTAGCATGTGTGTAACAACTAGTTTTTCCAAACCAACTTTCTGTTAAATCCACAGAAATGGCCACTGACTCCACTGACCTCAGGTAGCTTCTGCAGGAACGTTGCAGCTTCCTCAAAGTACTCCAGATCAAACTTGTTTACTTCTTTGGGCATGTCCTTGTAACCATAGTAAGCCAGGGCCAGCACTGCAAACCCTCTACTCGCCAGCATGGCTGCTCTTGGCTCACACATCATTCCTCCCAAAACATGCAGGTCTATAATTCCAGGGAACGGGCCTTCTCCTGTAAAAGAGAAGATCCAGTACTTACTGTGATTTTATAATACAATATTACACATCATCACATTGTGTCCTAACACCTACTGAATGGGTAGCATTCTCACTCTGCTATAAACCTGCACCAAATCAGTATAAACCACCTTAGACCAGCATGGACACGCTGGTCTAAGCTGGAGGTGTTTTTAGCAGGGCTGTCAGAAAACAAGAGATAATTCTTGTAATTATTCTAATTCTTGGTCTACGATAGGTTTGGATAGACATTCACTCAGTAGCAATAATGCTAACCAATCAGTACTTAGTTGTACTAATTCAAACCAACTACTACTTAGTAGAAGTAATGCCAGCTAATCAACACTTAATAGCAACAATGCCAAACAATCAGTACACAGTAGCAGTAATGCTAACCAATCAGAACTCTGTAGCAGTAATATTAAACAATCAGCGCTCAGTAGCAGTAATGCTAACAAATCAGAAACCAGTAGCAGTAATACTAACTAATCAGCATTCTATAGCAGTAATGCTAATCTATCATCATTCTATAGCAGTAATACTAACTAATCAGTCCTCGGGTAACAGAAATGCCAACCAATCAGCGTTCAGTAGCAGTAATACTAAGCATTCAGTAGCAGTAATACTAATCAATCAGCATTCAGCAGCAGTAATGCTAACCAATCAGAAACCAGTAGCAGTAATACTAACCAATCAGCATTCTATAGCAGTAATGCTAACTAATCAGTCCTAGGGTAACAGAAATGCCAACCAATCAGCACTCAGTAGCAGTAATACTAATCAATCAGCATTCAGTAATACTAATACTAATCAATCAGCATTCAGTAGTACTAATACTAATTAATCAGCACTCAGTAGCAGTAATACTACACAATCAGCATTCAGTGGTACTAATACTAATCAATCAGCACTCAGTAGCAGTAATACTAATCAATCAGCACTCAGTAGCAGTAATGCTAACCCCAAACCTGTTTGTTTTGTATAAAAAAGGAAACAGGCTTGTGAGTTTTTTTGATTTTAGTGAAGTGAATCTTCTATTTTCTAAACGAAAGGAAGGTTCTGGATAAGAGGTTAGAAACTAGTTTAACTATTCGTTATTAGCCGTTTAGCTCAATTCGCCTCCAGTCACTGAGGAGTGTCTCGCGGGTGTTAGGCTGTTAGGTTTTTAAGATAACGGGTGAAACATGAGGAGGACTCCTTAAACTCCTCTGATGCTTCTGCTACACGAAGCCTTAAAAACTTGTACAAAGTCAAATTCCCAACAACTACACGGAGGGGCGCTGTTTAACCGAGTTCAGCATCCTAGACTGAGAGAGACCCTTTCAGCAGATAATCCTGATCTACTGACCAGGCGGTGTGTAGAGGGTTCCTCGTATCCGGTCATCGACTACAGGAGTTCTTTGGACACCAGGGGCCGCGAAGTGTCTTTCGTTGGTCACCTTAGCGAGAACCTCTCCACCGCTGGAAGCCTCCAGGTGATAGTTCAGGGGGGTCGACGCGTCTCTCTTCACCACTTTACTGTGGGGCACGTCTGGCCGCATTGACCAGAACAAGCCCATCGGTTCCACCCCGGTGTAGGATCCCCCCAAAGAGGCCTGACGGCTCAGGTCCACTTCTCCGTTCCCGTCCGCCCGGTATGTGGCCGCAGCTCTGAAGTGAACGCCTTTGTCGTCCTTGAGGCTGGACTGGAGCTCCACATGCTGCTGAGGAACCAAACCGCTCAGTCTGATCTGTACAGGCTCGTCAAACATGCAGCTGCTCGGCAGAACGTGAAGCCGAACCGCGGAGTCTGAGTAGGACTTCATGAGCGCAGTTCTCAGAGAAAGTTTGCAGACACGATGCAGAAACGACGCCATGGTGCTTTCGTGTATCAGCAGGGTGGGCAGAAACCGTGAAAGCCTTATCATTACATAATCTAAGTTCACTCTAAAACTGCACGTTCAAGTTCGTTGTATTCTGTTAACTGTTAACGGGCTGCTAGATATTTGTTTATGCATATACACTCAGACACACACTTACTATACTACACATATGGGTAGTTGACATGACCTGACCTTTGGTCCAACGTGTCAAGTATATGTACATTATAGAAGAATATGTCAAAAACTGTGGTGATGTTGTTCAGAAAGTGATGTTTTATATGAATTTACAGAGCATTCATGAGATTAACATTCCATTTTTTCACAATTTTCAGTCAAACCAGTACAAGCTCATATGGCGTGACTGTCCCAAGCACATTTCACAAAGTTAGATTTGGAATAAAAACAAGAAAATGAATTTATTTTCTCTTTACTCAGTCATATATTGATAACCCAGATGTCTGCTTGGCTAAAAGTTCAGGCATAATGTTTTGAAGCCACACTTAACTAAAAACATTTTGTCCCAAAAATGGATATCATATTTAATGGATGCCACATTTCTTTTTTTTTTAATGGGCAGTTGTTTGGAGACCTTTGGGAAGTGGGGGTGCTCCTTCTTTCAGGAGGAAGAACAACTCCTCAGAAGGACACTAAAAGCTACAAGGTGAGTTATCGCTTTTCATGTTTTTAAGAAAATCAAGTATATCCAGCACTCCTGCTTCAGTTCCATTTTTTTCTTTTGGCGTGACACATTTTACACAAAAATGCCCAAATAAAATCACTTTTCAGTCAATATTACCTTTAAAACTACATTGTTATATTGTAGTTATATTAATTTTAGCATAAAAGCACATTGCGTAATGTCATGTTAAGAACATGAAACCTCATATGGTGACAACATCATAACAGGGTTTTCCTGTCACACCATACACTTATTTTGTCACACTATATGATATGAACTGCATTTAAATACATAAATAATGCTCTTAGATACATATATAGCTAATATATAATAGCTCTTATATATAATATATAATAGCTCTTAGATATTTATAGCTAACAGTTACATTTATTGAATATTTCATACTTTTAACATGTTTTGATAGTATATTACTCATTTCAAATGTAATATCTATACACCAACTCAGTTGGGTGAATCTTTACTTCAGTACTATCCCATTTTCAAGCTGAACCCATGTTGAACCACAGCATTTTTTCACTCAAATGTTTCCCTTTTATTTATTTAGTTTGAGGCAGATCTCAGTAGATTACGAGAGATGGCGAGTACAGAAAGAATGAGGAAATACGGGCAGAGATTAAATACTGCAGGAGAGAGGAGGTCCTGAGGAAAAGACGAGCAAAGTAATGGAGACATTTAACGTATTGATAGTGATGCAGGGTACTGTTATACTGAGACCAAGTTGAAAAGCACATTATACTTGAAAAACTAGAGCTAAAAACAAACACTACAGATAAACATACACACGCTTGCATGAGCAGTCACACACACACACACACACACACACAATCAATCATGCAGATTCACTCATTTACTCAGACTTACATGCTGACTCAGTTATTCCTGTATGCAAAAGTAAATGCAAATAAATGATTAATATGATTATTCTTTGCAGAGTGTTTCTGAAATGCTTGTGTACATGATTGAATTTGTCTATTTACAGAGAAAAAAACTGAAAGCACAGGCAGTGAAATAGTCTGCAGCCTCAAACAACCCCAGCAACGCAGGCGTTTGACCATGCTCTTGAAATACGACTGGCTCCTATTTAATGAAGTCTAAACCTGCAAACAGTACAAGCTTCAGTTCCTTTATAAAAACATTGTCCTTCTGTTTGTCTCTTTGAGTAGAAGCAAAATGTGTTGAGGTGTTTAGTGGTACACTGTTTTTAATGATGCATCATCAGCTTGCTGTTCGATCATTGTTTTACTCATTCTCATTTTGAAATAAATTTGGCCATTAAATGTAAAAAAATGACTAAAGATTATTAAAATTCATGTAGCTAATATTCAGCAGATTAAAATAAAAAGTGCAACATCTAATGAATATCGTAAGTGGATTAATTAATGTCTCATAAACGTTCTTCACTACGTTGAGTAGAATTCACTGTTCTTCAACAGTTTTGTGATTTTGCTGTAACTGACAATGATTTCAGTCACTTGTCAAACTAAGTTTGGTTGTTTATTAAATGCAGCTAATACAGATTTTTGCATAGTGGAGTTACCATGTTACTTAGTTCCAGGAGCTGGACCACGCCCCAATTACCTCTACCTACTATATATACAAACCCATTCTCACTCCTTTTTTTTCATCTTACTTCTGAGCATGGTCCATGCTAGCAAACAGATTGTTGTGTGGTATGGTGTGACATTCAGAATTTTGAAAAGAACTAAGGCTTTTTGGTTATAATTCATAAACTCATCAATTTGACAGATTTGGAATAGTGGCAGCAAAGGTTACAAACAAGGTATTCCCAAATTAATTTGAAGTATACTGAAAGATTAACAGTAAACGTCTTCCTATGAGTGTTGATAAAGTAAAATAATGCAAGGGAACATATTTGCAGGTGAGAAATGCTGTACATTTATATAGTAATGATAAAGAATCAGGATGAATGGACTTACATTATCACATTATACCCCTTTTTAATTTAATACACAATAACATTTCATACGTCATTCGTGTATGACAATTTTAGTTACTAAGACTGTAAACTAGTGAATTAATGTAAATTTCAGGGAAAAAAATCTGCAAAACCACATATATATTTGTAAATATAAGAGTTGGTAGAATATAAACCAGTGATTTTCATGATTTACATTTAAGTCAAATATGTCAACCACGCATATACAAAATAGAAGAAAACTGAACAAGAAGCTGATTGTGCTCTCAGAAAGAAGGTGCAACCTTTGTAAGTGTGGAAAAACATCCTAACAGATAAAAAAAAAGTTACAGAACATCTGAAAGACAAGCAAGCTGTACGGCAAACACACCAAATAAAGAAATACAGTACATTTTGGTTCTTTCAGCAGTTTTTCCACCCAATTTAGATTATCGGTTGATCTTTCATCATTGTGATTGATGGTTGACGCTGAGCTTTTAAAGAACATTCACACTGGTCAGTTTTCCAGACATGTATTAAGTCTAGTCTTTGACTAGAGTAATAATTCACTATTACAAATTTCTATTGGTCCAGGCTTTGGCTTAATCTAGGTCTGGATTAAGAGACACTAAGTGTTGTTGTATAGTAGGTAAAGAAGCAGGTGAACTGCTCACAAAGCTCTAAAGAGGGCAAAACACCATCAGTGCTAATCAGTAGAGACTCTTCACAGCTTCTTCTAAGCAGTCCAGGTTAAGTGACCTCTTCAGTTAATCCTCATACACAGAAGAGCAGATATCAGAGGAAGAACACTGAAGACGATGATCCAGAAAGTAAGTAAATAAACACTTTTTAATCGTGTTTATTCAGATGTACCTTAATTAAACACTGGACTCATGAACAATTAATGAAGACTGCATTTTTATTTTTTATAGACTCATTTTTATTAGTTACACTATTCAGATATTTGAAATTAGGCACTATGACTATTAGCGAGAGTCGCTCCTTGTCAGGCTTAAAGTCTTGGAAGCTCCAGAGTGGTCACCTTCCAGCCAGTCCAGAAGATGGACAACGCCAGTTAAAGCTCCTGCACCACAAGCTGAGTCCATGTCTGGTAAGATAGACTGCAGGTGGGCATAACCAAGTCCTAATTTCAGAGTAACCACAGAGTGCAGCACAGACAGCAGCTACGCAGACTTGGAGACTCAATAAGGTTCTAGTATGGGTGTCAGCATGTATGGGTGTACACTGCCTATGACAGCAATGAGGGATGTGTGTGCAGACAGACTATTGCACACCTACTCACCAAGCCAGCTCACAATGCATGACTTCCTTCATGAGCTACTTGCTCCCGCTGTCCTGCAAAAAGATTAAAATGTGATTACAGGTGATAATCTGCATTTCTTTAAGATCTAAGAAGACCACAGTGTGGACCTGCACTCTTCTCCATGTATCAATCTCTTTCATTGAACCTTCATTTCTCCTCCAAAAGCGACCACCTTGTTCACTGCGGCGTGGACTCCAATAATGAGGCGTGTAAGGCACTTCCAGAAAGTGGCCTGTTTGGGATAGCTCACCACTTCATAGTTGGATTTTCCGTGTCGTCTTCGTCTTCTTCTGACACCACAAAAAGGAAATTGCAGCTGGCACGCTCAATCGGTTTGATTAAAGAGATGATTAGATGACATTTCATGGCTTGTTAATTTTTTCCCCATTAGAGCATCCTAGGTTATTTAGATATCCTCACTAACATCAGATATTTTAAATTACTCATCACACAGTACACTTTCGACAACTGATCTTTGGTCATTTTTGTGATTTCAGATTTTTGATACATAAACTGAGAAAATATGACATCATGCAGGGTGTTTAAATGCTAATGTGTAGCTAAGACTACCACAAAACTCTGTATTGCATTTAAAAGAGCACATTTTAAAATATGTAAATTTTTACTTAGTACAGTATAAAATACACATTGTTACAAACACAGATGTATAATAGACTCAGACTACATACTACAAAATCATAGAAATGTATTGCATAACTAGTAATGTCACTGCAGCTCCTGCAGTCCAATCTATCAGCTCCACTTAACATCTAGATGAACTTTGTTTCACAAGTACAGACTGTTTCTAGTCATCATTGGCTAGTCCTGCTTACCCTGTTCTTCAGTAGTCAGGACCCTCCCTGGATCACCACAGAGCTGATATAACAGTGGGTGGGAGATCATTCTGCAGTGACACTGACGAATTTAGGCAAAAATTAAGTCTGGGCCCCCTTCAAGTCTTAATATGTCAACAAGGCAATGCAGTGAACCAGCAGGGTTGCCAGACACGGTTAAATAGCGCTAGTTAAAGTTTCTGTCAACTTGATGTCCCCGACAGAGACAGAAACAGAAGAATGATAACTTTGGAGACTGTCTGGCCATTTTCACTCGATCACAACCAATACAACTGAAAAAAGCAGACATGTAGATCACAGGCATGTAGATAACTAGACCGTCCACAGTAGCTTGTAGATACTGCTATCTTGTAGATAATAAAGGTCAGGCTCTGCTGTTATGTTACTTCATGTTCTTGTTTAAACTAATATGATAATAAAATGATTAAGTGAGGAATTTGCTTTTTCTTTAATAAAAAATCTTAAGTGTCAGGCCTATATGGAGCATACAAGGCATTCATAGGACCCTATGGTCTTAAAAAGGTCTTTAGACACTTATAAACTGAGTTTATAAGATTTTATAAGTGGAGGACCTTGGAAAAAAGACTGTACAGTATCTTACTGGAACACTTCAGTGTGACTACTGGACTAAGGATCGTGCACCAGCAAAAGCAATCCAGCTAGCAGTGTCCTGTGAGCAGCGTGACCACTGATAAAGGACTTGAAGATGACCAACACAAAAAAACTATTATTATTTTGACAATATTACATAAAATGCATGTAATTCAAACCTGTCTGCTGTGTCAATGCTCAGTACACAACTCTAACAGTAAGGAAACTTTGTTTACCCAACTCCTAACCTGGGTTATATGACAAAACAGGATTTCTTATTTACCCAGATAACCTAAATTCAAAGTTCAGCATTGTCCAACAGGCAAGTTCAGCTCAGTTCAGTTCCTATTTGACAAGCTTATCTTAAGGTTATCTGACTGAACTGAGAAATCCTCTGCTTTGTGAAATACCTGCCAACTCTTTCACACCTGGGCTATATGGTTAACTAATAATATCTCCTAAGGCTCTCCTAAAAGGTAAACAGAGGTGAAAACTCAAGTATCGTCAGTGCAGAGAGTCAACTACAGGGCAAAGTGCCAAACGCCTGTCCATTAACTATGTTTCTTCACCCTAAACAAGTTGCTCACATCTAATAAAATATAAACTATCTGTATAATATTGACCATAAGCAGCTGTTTTGCTGTGTGTACCGTCACTTGGGTCACTATTAGTGTGACAGAACAAAGGGTGGGGGCAGCTCACATCATCTCAGCTTGGGTCCAGGCTTTGTATTGATCTAGGTCTGGATTAAGAGACACTAAGTGATGTTGTATAGTAGGTAAAGAAGCAGGTGAACTGCTCACAAAGCTCTACAGAGGGGCAAAACACCATCAGTGCTAATCAGTAGAGACTCTTCACAGCTTCTTCTAAGCAGTCCAGGTTAAGTGACCTCTTCAGTTAATCCTCATACGCAGAAGAGCAGATATCAGTGGAAGAACACTGGAGAGAAAATAATACACTCAGACTTCTCAACACAAATCTACATGTAGACGATGATCCAGGAAAGTAAATAAATAAACACCTTTTAATCATGTTTATACAGATGTACCTTAATAAAACAATTAATAAAGCATTTTTATTATTTATAGACAGATCATTGTATTCATTACAACATTCAGATTACAGGATTGAGGCACAGTGGCTGGTGTTATAAACAATAATACATTAGTACATTAGACTAGAATAATACATTAGACTGCATTAAAATTAGACAATAATATCAGATTTGTATCATTATTTGCAGATGTTCAAGTTTTGCTAATACTGGTATTTGCAGATATTTTGATTTTGCTGCTATTTTGTTAATTTCACTCCAGTTAGACTTAAATGTTAGATTTCTTCACACAGGTGTAGCACCAATCACTACATTTTATACCCTTAAGATATTGTGATCAGAAGAAAATGATTGGATATCACCATTAGCTAACAATTCCAATATCAGTTCATCATCAAATAACAGTGCATTGCTTTGTCAGTCAGGCGAGGTTGCCAGATCCCTTCCAGAAGTTCACTCTTTTCTAGCAGGGTTGTTTTTGGTCATGCCCTTAAACCTTTCACGTAAATGCATAAAACAAGAGCGACCACATGAGGGAATAACACATTTGTAGTGTTTCACTACTACTATGACTAATAATAATAATTATTATTATTATAATGATTGCATAATAAATTGAGGCCATGAGTTATATTAGTTAGGGTGACCATATTTCTATTATACTGGCAGATGGACACTAGAAGTAGGTGAAGGGATGGGAGGGGTGGTTCAAAAACCCACGGCAATGTGTATGGGGTGGAGGTGGGGTATATAAATAGTTATGAAATGCCTCCACCACCAGTGTGTTATTTATGACACAACAATTAACAAACAACCTGCACGTCCTTCATAGCCAGATAATCTTATTACATCCAATTCAACTTTTGGACCTTAATAACAGAATTAAAACAAATAAAAATAGTTTTTTACTTTCTGCTTCAGCTGCAGTTTTATGTTTTCATGTATGGAGAGAGATTTTACTTAAAAGTAAAAGATAATTCACCAACTGCACACACATCACAAATGAGTTTCACTATTCCCAAATAAATATATCCCAGTCTGTCTCACAGCACTGTACAAATTCTGTTAAATGTATGAATACATATTTTTGATTTTCATAGATGCGTTATGATTCATATGTGAAAATAAACACATTCGTTGCCTATTTTTGAAAAGAAAGTCTCAAGTTTTAATTTTATTTATGAGGTGTTGAATCTGCATTTTTGGATTAAGTCACGCGCCTGTTTCCATGACAGCTTTTTATTAATTTCCTATTAATTTCTTTGGATTTTGAGACTTTTGTTTCTCGCTTTTTGAACCTGATCCACACACAAATGCAGCGCTCCATTCACAAATGTGGATGTGCAAACTGTCGCCAGGGGGCGCTGCTGGTTTTGGCGAATTTGTGTAAAACTGAGAAGTTGCACAGACACGGGCTGAATGTCACTATAATGAACCAGCAAGTCAGATGGGTAAGTAAATTAAATTGTTAAAACTGGTTAAACAGTAAAAACTGGTAGCAGAGAGAACAGTGAGGGGCGTGTAGGGTCTCTTCTGATGCAGCGTGGAGTGTAAATGTCCATGACTGGGGGAGGAAAGACTTTAAGTGATTTATAGAAGTTATGTGTATACATTGGACGATTTGGATTGTGAGAAGCAGAAAATGCAACCAAAGCCTTGGAAAACATATGCCTTTTAAATGAAGGTGTGAATTATACAATGAGAAGGACTATGTCATCTTGCAAATTGCTCCATTAGATGCTATTTTTGATGACAGTTTTGGCAGCTCACCAGGTCTCGCACCATTTTTAGACGTCCTCAGAAATATCTAATGAAAAAGTCTCTTTGAACGCAAATGAAATAAAACTATGGGGGTCTCTGACTTTTGCACAGTTCTGTATGTGTACTGTAAGAGCGTAATGATATACATATAATGCAATATGTACTGTGGTTCTTGCACACTATATAATACAATAAAAATATCATCATTGGTTTTTATTTTTGGTCAGTGTTAAATAAAAAAAAAAACAAGACTAAACAGTATAATATATGGCCAGCCAGACCATCACAACTATAATCATCCCATTTTTAAACTATGTACATTATTATGGAGTTTATAATTTGTGCCTATATCAGCCTCCACTCTTCAGCAAAGACTTTCCACAAGATTTTGAAGCGTGTCTGTGGGAATTTGTGCCCATTTAGGCTTGCAATCGACATTCCAATTAATCTCATAGGTGTTCCGTGGGGTTAAGGTCGGGGCTCTGTCCAGGCCACTGGAGTTCCTCCACACCACACTTTATAGTCATGCTTTGTTCACAGGAACACAGACATGTGGCCACAAAGTTGGGGGCATATAATAGTGGCATTGCCTGGGAGTTATGGAAGCCCAGATTTCCTTGATGCTTGCTGCTTCTTTGTTGGTGGGTCTGGTGGCTCTCGTTTTTCTCTTGAGAATACCCCATAGATTCTCAGTGGGGTTTAGGCCCGGCGAGTTGTCCGACCAGTCAAGCACTGTGATGGCATGGGCATCAAACCAGGCTTTGGTGCTTCTGGCAGCATGGGCGGGGGCCAGGTCCTGCTGGAAGATGCATCCACATACAGATCCTCAGCAGAAGGAATCATGAAGTCCTCTAAAACATTCTGGTAGGCTGTTGCGGTGACCTTGGATTTAAGAAAGCAGAGTTTACTACAGTTACTACAGTTTAGGTGCTTTGAGTTTAGTAGGTGATTAGTGTGTCACACTGAGTTTGAAACATTCATGCCCTGCAAAACTTGGGCTGATTTATTCCCAGTATTTAAATGTTTTGAATTCCTGTTTCTGTGGGTTTTATGAGCTGGAGGCCCAAATTATGTAAAATCAAACAAATAAATACTTTGAAATTGTTTACACTGTGGGCTCTGAATCTATAATCTATGAAAGTTTAACTTTTTGAATTGAATTATGGAAATTAATAAAACTTTTCCATGATATTCTAATTTTCTGGAATGGGTCTGTATATCTGCAAATGGCATGTACTATTGCAACATTCTTTTTAACCACACTTAATGTTTTTTAATTCAGAATTTAATTGTATATTTATAGTGTATATTTTCAGCAGTTAGCTTAGCAAGTTAGCTCTTAGTTGTAGAAGTGAGAACAGAAAAATGAACATACAGAACACTTGAGAAAGAAGTACAGTATTAATGAGTTAGGGCGTTTTCACACCAGCACTAGTTTGGGAGCGGACCAAAACAAATGCACCGAGACCCTCGAGAGGAGGTGGTCTCGGTCCTGTTCCAAACGACCTCCCGAGTGGTTTGTTTGTGGTGAAAACATGATCCGACCCAAGTATTAGATGTACTCCTCAAGTTTGAGCTAAACAGCTCTTGTATCCAGGTGTGCTTTGCATTATGTGTTCCAGCAGATGGCGTAAACAGAGAACTGGAGAACTGTAGCAGCTAACAGGGCGAGGACAATGAAGCGAGGTCTCTCTTGGACTAGCAGTGAGGGACGTTGTCTACTTGATGTTTGGAGTGAGCTGGGTGTTCTACAGGTGGACTGTAGTTTGGTATATTATCAGATTATTATTACAGCTATGAACAGATGCTGTCTCTGCCGCTGCTCCGTGTTACGCTCTACAAGAAATGTGCAATAGTTTGGGAAAACAGGTGTTGTGCCGAATTTTGCACCCCTGCCAGGAAAAGCACCCCCTCTGTTGGAGCGCGTACGCACATTGATTAGTGAAATGAGACTTATTCAAGTTTATTTGGTCAAAACAAACAAACTAATGTTATATCAGCTTTCGATTCAAGCGATAGAGAGTGCGCTCCCGAGAGGGGTGCTTTTCCTGGCGGGGCTGCTAAATTCGGCACAACACCGGATCTTCTCCCTGTGTTTATATTCTTGCTCGCACGCTAGACAGCTCTGACCAATCAGCGGAGACAACGTGCTCACGTGGTTTGTTGGGGCGCATTTGGGTGCGTTTCAGTTTTTGCCTGTGTGAAAACACAACAAACCAAACCCACTGATCCGGACCAGAGAAACGAACTACAGGTGTGAAAACGCCCTTAATCACTCTCTGAGAGTAAATACAAGTGATTTCTGAAACAGGCCTACAGTGTAAAACCTCACACACACTCCTGAAATTCCTCAGTGGCTGTCTGAATTCCTCCTGTTCTAAAACAGGCCTGTGCTTCAGACACATCTTTGAATCTCTAAGTTGCACTGGATGGATAAACATAAAAAATATGCAAAAATCAGAGGAATTCTCCTCTAACTTACACGAGAAGCTTAAAGAAAGAAATCAGCCAGTGTGAAAGGAGAGTAATAGGAAGTGAGTGAGTGAGAGAGAGTCAGAGAGTGTTTTGGGTGTAAAATCACCCGCAGGTGTAACCACCCACCCTCCCCTCCCCCTGGCATAATTGATCATAACAGTTATAGCTTTATACAAATCAGATGTAAACTAGACATCTACATTTTTACATTATATAAAAGGAGAGCTGCCATGTTCATATACTGTGGAAAAGCAAGCAAAAGAAATTGAGCTGCGTGACACTGGTCAGATTCAGCTAACTATGCGCATCATGATCAGGCTTTATAAATCACAGGCTCCCTTCATGTCTGGTAGGGCAGACTGTAGGCGGGCACAAACAAGTCCTTATCTCAAGCAACATGTTACGGGTTTTACACAGATACGAAAGCTCAAGAACTGTTATTTCTACATGTAAGAAATACATCCTTAAGAAAAACATTATATTACAAATATTGAGGTGATAATCTGCATTACTTTAAACTCAGGCACTCTGCCCTGCTTACTGTGAGGATTTAAGAAGACCACTGAGACACTGTCAGTGCTTTTTTAGGATTAAACACATGATACAGAAGAATCCATTTATTTCCTGACAATCAGCAATTAGTAACAGTAATTCCAACCAATCATTACTCAGTAGTCGTAATACTAACTAATCAGCACTCAGTATCAGTAATGCTAAAGATGCCTGATTAAAGTGAGGATTTAAGAAGACCACTGTGACACTCTAAGTGCTTTCTGAAAAACTCCTGCACTCTTCTCCATGCTTCAACCTGTGCGTGGGCGTGGAATTTCGGTTCTCCACCGAAATCAGCCAGTTTGCCCACTGCAGGATGGAATCCAGACGAATGATGGGGCATGTAAGGGACTTCCAGAAAGTGGCCTGCTTTTGGATAGGTCACCACTTCATAGTTAGTTTTTCCATGTTCCTTGAGTCTCCTGCAAGCTTGCTCTGCGTAATAGGGACTGTTCCAGTTCCTGTCGTCTTCTGACACCACAAACAGGAAACTGCAACTGGCACGTTCAATCGGAACAACAGTGGCAAGATTCTCCTCTGCCATGGGATCATCCAGAACATTACTCACATCCATGATACCTGGTTTAATTGTGTCCATCCTATTAGCATTGGCCATAAGAGGTGGAATGACCATGCCCTTGTAGTGGAGCGGGCTCAAGACGATGGCATTGCACGTGTTGATACAGACGGTGGCTTTCACGTTGGGCAGGAATGATGCCATAGACAGAGCTAGTTCTCCACCCTTTGAGATAGACACGATGCCTATTCCAGTTTTTTGCACCTGTGAGGGAACACGGAAACACAGAAGTATAGGGATTGAGACTACTGTTCACATTGCTGAACGATGCACAGACATGTGTACATCGTCGCTGTCCAATGACAAATATGTATCTCCATTTTTGTCGAGTTTGAGTTTTCTACATCATTTGAACACGCCAATGGTCATTGTGTGAAAATTGCATGATATATAGACCACTGGAAGTGCTCCAGAATAGGTTGAAAAACATTCTAGTTCCTTTGACTTGCACTGAATCTAAAGCATGTTTTTGGTCTCTCCTGTAAAGTAGCAATTTTGGAGATACTGGACAGCAGCGATATGTAGAAGTGCAGATAACCAATCAGAATGCAACTGGCAGGATCCTGACCAGGTTAATGCACTAAAGATATCAGCCTCTATTTAAATAAACTATTTGACCTATTATTTTAATATTACTTTCATTACTATGATTTAAAGGACTTAAAAATAAGCATTTTAAGGACTTGAAATAAGCATGTGTGTAACAACTAGTGTAACCAAACCAACGTTCTGTTAAATTCACAGAAACGGCCACTGACTCCACTGACCTCAGGTAGCTTCTGCAGGAACACTGCAGCTTCCTCAAAGTACTCCAGATCAAACTTGTTTGCTTTTTTGGGCATATCCTTGTAACCATAGTAAGCCAGGGCCAGCACCGCAAACCCTCTACTCGCCAGCAGAGCTGCTCGTGGCTCAGACATAATTCCACCCAAAGTATACAAATCTATAATTCCAGGGAACGGGCCTTCTCCTGTAAAAGAGAAGATCCAGTACTTACTATGATTTTATAATACAATATCACACATCATCACACTGTCCTACCTCAATTGTTTTACTATTGAATGGGTAGCATTCTCACTCTGGGTGCTATACTGTGTGACCAGCTAAACCAGCACCAAATCAGTATAAACCATCTTAGACCAGCATGGACTTCATGCTATTTTTTTCAGCAGGGATGTCATGAAACAAGAGATAATTCTTGTGAGTGTTCTACAATGGGTTTGGATTGAAGCCCTTTATCTAAGAACTGGTCATTATTTAATTTTTATCACCTATTATTATAGTGCAGTCAATGCTGTGAAACTGTCTTCTAAATATAACATCATATAAACATAACACATAATATAACAGGGAAGGTGCCCACTAAGGGACCAAGACAATGGAAAGCTAATACTAATACTAACTAATGAGCCCTCAGTAGCAGTAAGGCCAATCAATCAGTACTCAATATCACTAATACCAATCAATCAGTACTCAGTATCACTAATACCAATCAATCAGTACTCAATATCACTAATACCAATTTTTTTGCTCACGTTCCTCATGTACTGGCATAGATAGGGGCCCACTAACAATAATGCTAAGTAACGAGTAATGTTAACCTGTCAGCACTCAGTAGCCATAATGCTAACTAATGACCAACCACTACTTAGTAGTAGTAATTCTAACCAATCAGTACTCAGTAGAGGTAATGCTAACTAATGACCAACCACTACTTAGTAGCAGTAATTCTAACCAATCAGCACTCAGTAGCCATAATGCTAACTAATGGCCAACAGCTACTTAGTAGCAGTAATTCTAACCAATCAGCACTCAGTAGAGGTAATGCTAACTAATGACCAACCACTACTTAATAGCAGTAATTCTAACCAATCAGTACTCATTAGAGGTAATGCTAACGAATGACCAACCACTACTTAGTAGCAGTAATTCTAACAAATCAGTACTCAGTAGAGGTAATGCTAACTAATGACCAACCACTACTTAGTAGCAGTAATTCTAACCAATCAGTACTCAGTAGAGGTAATGCTAACTAATGACCAACCACTACTTAGTAGCAGTAATTCTAACCAATCCGCACTCAGTAGCCATAATGCTAACTAATGACCAACCACTACTTAGTAACAGTAATTCTAGCCAATCAGTACTCAGTAGAGGTAATGCTAACTAATGACCAACCACTACTTAGTAGCAGTAATTCTAATCAATCAGCACTCAGTAGCCATAATGCTAACTAATGACCAACCACTACTTAGTAGCAGTAATTCTAACCAATCAGCACTCAGTAGAGGTAATGCTAATTAATGACCAACCACTACTTAGTAGCAGTAATTCTAACCAATCAGCACTCAGTAGCCATAATGCTAACTAATGACCAGCCACTACTTAGTAGCAGTAATTCTAACCAATCAGTACTCAGTAGAGGTAATGCTAACTAATGACCAACCACTACTTAGTAGCAGTAATTCTAACCAATCAGTACTCAGTAGAGGTAATGCTAACTAATGACCAACCACTACTTAGTAGCAGTAATTCTAACCAATCAGCACTCAGTAGCCATAATGCTAACTAATGACCAACCACTACTTAGTAGCAGTAATTCTAACCAATCAGTACTCAGTAGAGGTAATGCTAACTAATGACCAACCACTATTTAGTAGCAGTAATTCTAACCAATCAGCACTCAGTAGAGGTAATGCTAACTAATGACCAACCACTACTTAGTAGCAGTAATTCTAACCAATCAGCACTCAGTAGAGGTAATGCTAACTAATGACCAACCACTACTTAGTAGCAGTAATTCTAACCAATCAGCACTCAGTAGAGGTAATGCTAACTAATGACCAACCACTACTTAGTAGCAGTAATTCTAACCAATCAGCACTCAGTAGAGGCAATGCTAACTAATGACCAACCACTACTTAGTAGCAGTAATTCTAACCAATCAGCACTCAGTAGAGGTAATGCTAACTAATGACCAACCACTACTTAGTAGCAGTAATTCTAACCAATCAGCACTCAGTAGAGGTAATGCTAACTAATGACCAACCACTACTTAGTAGCAGTAATTCTAACCAATCAGCACTCAGTAGAGGTAATGCTAACTAATGACCAACCACTACTTAGTAGCAGTAATTCTAACCAATCAGCACTCAGTAGAGGTAATGCTAACTAATGACCAACCACTACTTAGTAGCAGTAATGGTTTTCTTTGATTTAAGTGAAATGCATCTTCTACTAGAAACTGAAGCTGGCACTTAGAAATTAATTTGTTATTAGCCGTTTAGCTCTATTCGACTCCAGTCATTAAGGAGTGTCTCGCGGGCGCCCTCTGGTGTTACGCAGTGAAGTTTTGAAGATAACGGGTAAAGCATGAAGAGGTCAGACTCCTTAAACTGCTCTGATGCTGCCGCTGGACACGAAGCCCTAAAATCATTCAAAAGCAAATTCCCAACAACTACACGGAGGGGCGCTGTTTGACCGAGTTCAGTGACAGAGACTGAGAGAGACCATGTCAACAGATAAAACTGATCTACTGACCAGGCGGTGTGTAGAGGGTTCCTCGTATCCGGTCATCGACTACAGGAGTTCTTCGGACACCAGGGGCCGCGAAGTGTCTTTCGTTGGTCACCTTAGCGAGAACCTCTCCACCGCTGGAAGCCTCCAGGTGATAGTTCAGGGGGGTCGACGCGTCTCTCTTCACCACTTTACTGTGGGGCACGTCTGGCCGCATTGACCAGAACAAGCCCATCGGTTCCACCCCGGTGTAGGACCCCCCCAGAGAGGGCTGACGGCTCAGGTCCACTTCTCCGTTCCCGTCCGCCCGGTATGTGGCCGCAGCTCTGAAGTGAACGCCTTTGTCGTCCTTGAGGCTGGACTGGAGCTCCACATGCTGCTGAGGAACCAAACCGCTCAGTCTGATCTGTACAGGCTCGTCAAACATGCAGCTGCTCGGCAGAACGTGAAGCCGAACCGCGGAGTCTGAGTAGGACTTCATGAGCGCAGTTCTCAGAGGAAGTTTGCAGACGCGACGCAACAACAAGCCCATAGTGTTTTCGTGTGTCAGCAGGGTTGCCAGACACGGCGAAACTCTCCGCATTGCATAACCGAGGTTCACAGTTTACAAGTTAAAAGTTCGTTGCACTGTTTTAACTGTTCACGGGTTGCCAGATATTTCTTCATTTCACACACATATACATAGTAGTAGAGAAAATTGAGACTAATAACTGTCAAACATGGCCAAGCAAACCAGTAGCTGTATGATAAACTGTACTAAAACCAAGTTCCACTTCAAATCTAAAAACATACACAGGTGTTTCTGTCCATTCCTACAATGAATGCTATGGGTCTGAAAGGATGTGTAACTGACAAAAAGCTCTCACTGAGAAAAGAAAACAGACAAAAATATGAAGAAAATGTAACAAAGAAGCTGCTGGTGTTCTCAGGATGAAGGACAGACCACAGCATCATTGAATGTGGAACCTTGGCAGAAAACGCAACCTGACAGAACATCTTCTGAAAGAAAGGCGGACACCTTAAATAAAGAAAACAAAGAACGGCATTACAGTAGAGTTCTTTCAGCAGCTTAATCTACCCAATTTGGATTCAACCCAGTGAATAAAGCTGGATGTTAAATTCACTGTCCTATTAAAGAACAGCCACATTAATCTGTTTTCCAGACATGAATTAAGTCTAGTCTTTGACTAGAGCAGGGGTGTCCAGTCTTATCCACAAAGGGCCGGTGTGGCTGCAGGTTTTCATTCCAACAAAGCAGGAATACAGCTGATCAGCAGTTGGAAGACTGAGATGAACTGATTAAACAAGTAGAATCGGATATGCTCCAGCTGGTTTAAAGTGAAAACCTGCAGCCACACTGGCCCTTTGTGGATAAGATTGGACACCCCTGGACTGGAGTAATAATTCACTATACCAAATTTCTATTGGCCTAGGCTTTGTATTGATCTGGGTCTGGATTAAGAGACACTAAGTGACGTTGTATAGTAGGTAAAGAAGCAGGTGAACTCCTTACAAAGCTCTAAAGAGGGCAAAACACCATCAGTGCTAATCAGTAGAGACTCTTCACAGCTTCTTCTAAGCAGTCCAGGTTAAGTGACCTCTTCAGTTAATCCTCATACACAGAAGAGCAGATATCAGTGGAAGAACACTGAAGACAAAATAATACACTCAGACGATGATCCAGAAAAAGTAAGTATATTAGAGATGGAAGGATCGATCGGCTATCAGTATCGGCTGATTTTTAATCAAAATATGCGATGGGCCGATATTTCTCCAATTTAGCTGTTCCTGAAAGCTGATCAATGGCATTAAACAAATAAGCCTAATTTCTGTATTTCCAGCTAGTGTTTCATTTAGGCAGAGGAGAGCCCCTCCCTGCAATTCCTATTTGAACCACTAGGTGGAAATACATACCCTTTATATTTGTTTAATTTACTTTGTTTATTTTCTGCTAATTTTGTTTAAAATATTATGCTGTTTCACACAAGCTCGTTAAAAATGCTATTAAACCAGTTTAGACCATGTTTCATGACTTGCTTGCATTAATAACTACATGTAGCGCTGCCCCGCCCTCTATCTGTATCGGCTATCGACCGATCGCGCTGAAAGGTGATTGGTGATTGGAATCTGCCTCAAAAACACTGAACGGTCCATTTCTAAAGTATATAAACACTTTTTAATCATGTTTATACAGATATACCTTAATAAAACCCTGGACTCATAACCAATTAATAAAGACTGCATTTTTTTTATAGACTCATTTTATTAAATATAATATTCAGATATCAGGAATTAGGCACTATGGCTATTAGCGAGAGTCGCTCCTTGTCAGGCTCAAAGTCTTGACAGTTCCAGAGAGGTCACCTTCCAGCCAGTCAGACGAAGATGGACAATGCCAGTTAAAGCTCCTGCACCACAGGCTGCCTCCATGTCTGGTAAGATAGACTGCAGGTGGGCATAACAAAGTCCTTATCTCATGTCACAGCATTCTACTCAAGGAACATGTTACACAGACACGAAAGCCAAAGAACTTCTATTACTAGCTGTAAGAGACACACAGTTAAGTCCACCAGCTAACTTCAGAGTAACCACCGAGCGCAGCACAGACAGCGGCTATACAGACTTGGAGACTCAATAAGGTTCTAGTAGGTCATCACAGTTATCTGGAGGTATCATGCTGATTGCAGTGCATCCCACAGCTGCTGGAGGACGCATGGGGAAGGGTCTATAGAGCCATCACCACCATCCAGGTGGTCCGACAGATGCTCAATTGGGTTTAAGTCCAGGGTAGTTCTGGAAGTCTTGGTCAGCTCTTCCATCCAGTGTTGGACATAGCTTATAATGTGTCACACTGTCTTGCTGGAAGATCCCATCCACCCCAGGGAAGACGATCAGCATGTATGGGTGTACATTGCCCATGACAGCAATGAGGGATGTGTGTGCAGACAGCCTATTGCACACCTACTCACCAAGCCAGCTCACAATGCATGACTTCGTTCATGAGCTACTTGCTCCCGCTGTCCCACAAAATCTTCTATATTAGAAAGATTAAGATGTGATAACAGGTGATAATCTGCATTTCTTTAAACTCACTCACTCTGAAGGAACGCTTTCTCGGCCCTGGTTAAAGTGAAGCTCTAGGAGGACCACGGTGACACTCTAAATGCTTTTTGAAGAACTCCTGCACTCTTCTCCATGTATCAACCTGTGCGTGTGCGTGGGCTTTCATTTCTCCTCCGAAAGCGACCACCTTGTTCACTGCGGCATGGACTCCAGACGGATAATGAGGCATGTAAGGCACTTCCAGAAAGTGGCCTGCTTTGGGATAGCTCACCACTTCATAGTTAGATTTTCCGTGCTCCCTGAGGATTTTACAAGCTTGCTCTGCAAAATAGACGCTGTCCCAGTTCCTGTCGTCTTCTGACACCACAAACAGGAAATTGCAGCTGGCACGCTCAATCGGTATGATCGAGGCTTGGTGCTCCTTCTCCATGGGATCTTCTAGAACATCTCTAATGTCCAGGATACCTGCTTCATCTACAGTAATTCTGTCATGATTGGTGGAGAGAGGCGGGATGATCAGGTCTTTGTACTGGAGTGGAAACAAAACATTGGCGATGGAGCCGTTGAGCCAGACGGTGGCTTTCACGTTGGGTAGGAATGATGCCATAGCCAGAGCTAGTTCTCCACCCTTCGAGATCGACACAATGCCAACTCCAGTTTTCTTCACCTGTAGGGAAAAAAACCCAACGGTTTGTAAATGAGATTCACCAGTTTTGGGAAATTTCACCCAAAATCATTAAATTTCAGAAAAATTACCCTACTGGTCATCTCAGACTGGCTTAGTACTTCCAGGAAATAATGTTATTGTGTCCAACAGATGTTGAGTAAAACTTCAGGTATTATTCTTCATCAGTTACTGAGACACCAGGCCTTTAAAAAGTAGATATGATCTAAATGTCTAATTAACACAAGTGCATTTTTTTAGTTTATCATGTGTTTAATGATCAAAAGAGATGATTAGATGACATTTTGTGTCTTGTTGATTTTTTCCCCCATCAGAGCTTCTTAGGCTATTTAAATATCCTCACTAACATCAGATATTTTAAATTACTCATTTCACAGTCAACTGAGTTTTTGTACTTTAATCATGAAGATTTCATGAGATTTTTAAAACATAAACTTGGAAAATTTAAATGCTAATGCGTAACTAGGCCTACCACAAAATACTGTATACCATTAAAAAACACATTTTCAAATATGTTAATTTTACTTAGTATAGTATAAAATACATGTTGTTACAAACACACATGTATAATACACTCAGACTACATACAACAAAATCATAGCATAAATAGTCACTGCTGTCACAATTAAACCTTATACCTTTATTTTTGTTATAATAATATATTGATATACTGAAGGAAATTCTGGCCCAGTTGTACTTCCTTACAGTCTTCAGTGTCAGAAACATTAAAAGTCTCAAAACAGTTAAATATTATCTATTTGAAGAGCTTTGAATAATTCAGTGATTTGCTTTTCCACACTGGACAGAATTACTGACTATCAGGTGATGTAAGTAGAGCAGTGATCTTTATGATAAGTATCAGACAGACCCAACAGACCCTCTTTTCTAGGTCACTACTGAATGTGTTAACACACAGGTTCTTTAGCTCCTGCAGTCCAATCTATCAGCTCCACTTAACATCTAGATGCACATTGTTCCACAAGTACAGACTCTCATTTGCTAGTCCTGCTTTTACTCTAATAGTCAGGACGCTCACTGGACCACCACAGAGCTGGTATTACAGTGGGTGGTGGGTCATTCTGCATTGATGCTGGCTAAGATCTAGACCTACATTTCAAGTCTGTATATGTCAGACACTGATCATAAGTTGGAACTGCATTTCCTGCAAGTAATAAGCAAATTCCATATTGGCCAACCACATTAGGTGATAAGATTAGTTCTTTAATCCTGTTTATAGCTATTAACATTAATTTTTTGAGCATGAGCATCAACTAGTTTAGCCTATGATATTTTCCATACAGTTAACCAAAATCCACTAACCTGAGGTAGCTTCTGCAGGAATGTTAAAGCTTCCTCAAAGTACTCCAGATCTATCTTTTCAACTTTTCTGGGCATGTCCTGGTATCCATAGAGAGCCAGAGCCAGCACCACAAACCCTTTACTGGCCAGCAGAGCTGCTCGCGGCTCACAAAGTATGCCTCCCAAAGTATACAGGTCTACAATGCCAGGGAACAGGCCTTCTCCTGTAGAAGAAAAAGTTCAGTACTTACTATGTTGTTATAATGCAATATTACCCATCATTACACTGAGGAGCATACTGTAGATATCATCAGTACTTTAAAAAAACCCTATCTGCATGTATGATCTACAGACAGACCATAAATCAACCTCATCTAATCAGATTTAGTGCAGTGGAATGCTGTGGAATGGCGTACGTTCTATAGAAAGCTCATGGATATGGACAAATTGGGGCAGCATTATCGTGTAGGCGGTGTAGCCAATGTTTCAAGCAAGGCGTGAAAATGTATAGCTTCAGTGCTTCAAACGAACATGCCAGCAGGAAAGAAACACCACTCAGTGCTCCTTAATGACTGGGATAGCAGTTAAATCATCAACAGTCAGGCAACTCTTCCTGATGGTAGGCACCACCATTGGACCCCTACTCCATTAACCAGCCCAAGAGCCCAGCACAGAACAACACGAGCAACACATACTTTAAATAACACAACTTCTTACATATTTTTAAGTTTCTCTTACCCCTAAGCTTCCAGTGAGCCTGTGCCCACTCACTGCCCACTTAAGACTCTCTTACCTTGTAGATGTAACATCAGAGAGTTTGTGTTGGTCATCCTCCAGTCCCTCATCAGTAGTCACACAACGCTGGTAGCTGGATAGTTTTACTTGGTGGACTATTCTCAGTCCCATAGTGACAATGAAGTGTTTCAAACTCCAGCAGACAACACACACTAACACACCACCACCATGTCATTGTCACTGCAATGCTAGGAATGATCCACCAAAGCATACAGATGGACTACAGTCTGTAAGTGCTCCTGTAAGGTAAGTGGAGCTGATCAAATGGACAGTGAGTGTAGACAGAAGGAGATGGCTGTACTTAGCCTGACTCGTCAGGTATCATAAATAAACACTGTGACATAAAATGCTGTAAAGACTTTCTGAAGTACTGTGATATTCCATTTTTGCCCACCTTTACCTGCACACTCTTGTAGCAGATGCTCATGTTAGGTCAACATGCAGCTCTTTCTAATAGTAGTACTTTCTATGGAGACTATACAAGGTGAACGTATAAATATATGAATGTTCAGGTACTTAATAGACGAATGTTGACCAGACTTGTAATTCTATTCTGCCCAGCTGAGCTGTTTCAGTAGCAGAGACTGAGAGAGACCCTGTGAGCAGATAAAACTGATCTACTGACCAGGCGGTGTGTAGAGGGTTCCTCGTATCCGGCCATCGACTACAGGAGTTCTTTGGACACCAGGGGCCGCGAAGTGTCTTTCGTTGGTCACCTTAGCGAGAACCTCTCCACCGCTGGAAGCCTCCAGGTGATAGTTCAGGGGGGTCGACGCGTCTCTCTTCACCACTTTTCTGTGGGGCACGTCTGGCCGCATTGACCAGAACAAGCCCATCGGTTCCACCCCGGTGTAGGACCCCCCCAGAGAGGCCTGACGGCTCAGGTCCACTTCTCCGTTCCCGTCCGCCCGGTATGTGGCCGCAGCTCTGAAGTGAACGCCATTGTCGTCCTTGAGGCTGGACTGGAGCTCCACATGCTGCTGAGGAACCAAACCGCTCAGTCTGATCTGTACAGGCTCGTCAAACATGCAGCTGCTCGGCAGAACGTGAAGCCGAACCGCGGAGTCTGAGTAGGACTTCATGAGCGCAGTTCTCAGAGGAAGTTTGCAGACGCGCTGCAGCAGCAACAAGGCAATGTAGTGAACCAGCAGGGTTGCCAGACGCGGTTAAATAGCGCTAGTTAAAGTTTACAAACAACAAGCTCGCGGATTTGTGTTCAAGGATTGCCAAATATTTCTGAATGAATCCCCATTGGAGGAAACTCATTTCTGTCACCTTGATGTCCCCGACAGAGACAGAAACAGAAGAATAATTAATGTCTGGAGACTGTCTGGCCAGTTTCACTCGATCACAACCAATACAACTGAAAAAAAGCAGACAGGTAGATCACAGGTATGTAGATAACTACACCGTCCACATTAGCTTAGATAAGTCCTGTATAGTAAAGGTCAGGCTCTGCTGTTGTGTGACTTCATTATCTTGCTCAAACTGAACATGCTTATATTATCTTAGTCTGTAGTATATGCGTTTAATATGAACATACTAGCTTTATTAAGGCCGGACCAGCAGAAAGGCATGAACTCTGAATGTCCTCATGTTCCTGTGTTCATCTAAATAAAGAGTGTCGGTACCACATAAGCTCTCTCAGCCCTCTCTACGTACAACATCTCATAAGGATCCAACCCATGACAAGTCAGGGACTAATAAATTGATTAAGTGAGGGCCTTTCTTTCTGTTTCATCAAAGTATCAGACCTATATGGAGCATTCTGGGGGGAAAAAACAAATGTACATTAATTCTCTGTCTTTGGATCTTTAGATGCTTATAAACAGAGGACCTTGAAAAAAAAGACTTTGCAGTATATTACTAGAACAAACATTAATCCAGTTTAGGTTGTGATTAAGTTGTGGGTCCTGTACATGTATATATACACCCATCAGCCATAACATTTAAACCACCTCCTCGTTACTACAACATATGACCATTTTATCAGCTTCTCTTAGCACATAGGAGCACTTTGTAGATCTACAATCACAGAATGTACTTCATCTGATTCTCTGTATACACTGTGACTCGGTTCTTTAATGGTCAAGAAACCCACAGGACCACCACGGAGCAGATATTATATGGGAGGTGGATCACTCTTAGCACTGCAATGACACTAACTTGCTGGTGTAAGTAGACAAGACACAGCAAAGCTGCTGGAGGTTTCAGTGTCACTGCTGGACTAAGAATCATCCACCAGCCAAAGCAATTCAGCTAGCAGTGTCCTGTAAGCAGCGTCCTGTGACCACTGGTGAGGGACTAGAAGATGACCAACACCAAAAACAATGATTATTTTAACAATGTCACATAAATAGCATGTAGTTCAAACCTGTCTGCTGTGTCAATGCTCAGTACATAACACTAATAATAAGGCAACTTTGTTTACCCAACTCCTAACCTGGGGTATTTACCCAAATAGCCTAAATTCAAAGTTCAGCATTGTCCAACTGGCAAGTTCAGCTCTTCTCCTATTGGGCAAGCTTCTCTTAAGGTTATCTGGCTGAACCGAGAAAGCCTCTGCTTTGTGAAATACCCACCAACTCTTTCACACCTGAGCTATGAAGTTAGCTAATAATATCTCCTAAGGCTCTCCTAAAAGATAAACAGAGGTGAAAACTCAAGTATCGTCAGTGCAGAAGGTTAACTACAGGGCAAAGTGCCAAACTCCTGTCCATTAACTATGTTTCTTCACCCTAAACAAGTTGCTCACATCTAATAAAATATAAACTATCTGTATAATATTGACCATACGCAGCTGTTTTGCTGTGTGTACCGTCACTTGGGTCACTATTAGTGTGACAGAACAAAGGGTGGGGGCAGAACCTATGACCTCAGCTTGGGTCCAGGCTTTGTATTGATCTAGGTCTGGATTAAGAGACACTAAGTGATGTTGTATAGTAGGTAAAGAAGCAGGTGAACTGCTCACAAAGCTCTACAGAGGGCAAAACACCATCAGTGCTAATCAGTAGAGACTCTTCACAGCTTCTTCTAAGCAGTCCAGGTTAAGTGACCTCTTCAGTTAATCCTCATACACAGAAGAGCAGATATCAGTGGAAGAACACTGGAGAGAAAATAATACACTCAGACTTCTCAACACAAATCTACATGTAGACGATGATCCAGGAAAGTAAATAAATAAACACCTTTTAATCATGTTTATTCAGATGTACCTCAATAAAACACTGGACTCATAAACAATTAATAAAGCATTTTTATTATTTATAGACAGATCATTGTATTCATTACAACATTCAGATTACAAGGATTGAGGCACAGTGGCTGGTGTTATAAATGGTAATACATTAGACTGCATTAAAATACATTAAAACATTAAAATTAGACAATAATATCAGATTTGTATCATTATTTGCAGATGTTCAGGTTTTGCTAATACTGGTATTTGCAGATATTTCGATTTTGCTGATATTTTGTTCATTTTACTCCATTTATATCCAGTTAGGCTTAAATGTTAGATTTGTTCACACAGGTGTAGCACCAATCACTACATTTTATACCCTATAAGATATTGTGATCCGAGGAAAATGATTGGCTATCAGCATCAGCTCACAATTCCAATATAAGTTCATCCTCAAATAACAGTGCATTGCTTTGTCAGTATCAGGCACAGATGCTTTGATAGCAAAGCTAATATATACATTCTTAAATTATAGTTTTTAATATGCCACTTCGATAACAGTCCTTCTTACACCTTGCAGTGTTTTCATTTCTCTCACAAATGCAAAGAAAGAATTGTAACAGAACTTGGCATACTGGAGAACCCTTGCAGTTTAATGTTAGTAAATAATGAAATATGTTTGATGGAAGCTCCTCACTGGCGTAACCTCATCTGCTTACTCATTCATATTTAGCAGGCTGAAGATTCTCCACAAGGTGGCACAGTTAGCATATTAATATGTTTTTTTGCTTCATAAAAGTGGTGCTTAGCATCACTGAAACTGTGTTCCCTTGTTTAGACATGGATGTTGGAAAGCTACATTTACTGTAATCAACATTTAGTTGAAGTAAGAATACATGGCCGTGAGCGTCTGCTTACCTACCCACCTCTAGCTTCTGCACTGGAACTAGAATTTCTTCCAAATCACACTAGAGGATAGAAAAAAACAACACGCAAAGAAGACAGGCATATTGGTGTATTAAAGGTTTGCACAACTGTGAAGTTATTTTCAACATTAAGCAATAACAATAGGCTTGTGGCTTTCAGAAACATAGATGTTTTAGATTAGGGTTGATGCCCACCTCTGCAGAGTGCTACGTCTTCAGGTCCTGGATTAGGCAGCCCTGATATACAGCATGCAGTTAAAGTACAAATAACTAAAACAGATCACAAGTGCTTTTTGAAGAACTCCTGCACTCTTCTCCATGTATCAACCTGTGCGTGTGCGTGGGCTTTCGTTTCTCCTCCGAAAGCGACCACCTTGTTCACTGCAGCATGGACTCCAGACGGATAATGAGGCGTGTGAGGCACTTCCAGAAAGTGGCCTGCTCTGGGATAGCTCACCACTTCATAGTTAGATTTTCCGTGCTCCTTGAGGATGTTGCAACCTTGCTCCACGAGATAGACGCTGTCCCAGTTCCTGTCATCTTCGGAGACCATGAACAGGAAATTGCAGCTGGCACGCTCGATCGGTATGACGGAGGCTCGGTGCTCCTTCTCCATGGGATCTTCTAGAACATCTCTAATGTCTAGGATACCTGCTTCATCTACAGTAATTCTGTTAAGATTGGTCGCGAGAGGCGGGATGATCAGGTCTTTGTACTGGAGTGGAAACAAAACATTGGCGATGGAGCCGTTGAGCAAGACAGTGGCTTTCACGTTGGGCAGGAATGATGCCATAGCCAGAGCTATTTCTCCACTCTTCGAGATCGACACAATGCCAACTCCAGTTTTCTTCACCTGTAGGGAAAAAACACCATCGATTTTTAAATGAGATTCACCAGTTTTGGGGAAATTAACCCTAAATCATTACATTTCAGAAAAAATATCCTACTGGTCATCTCAGACTGGCTTAGTACTTCCAGGAAATAATGTTATTGTGTACTCTTCATTAATTTTACCAGACCTTTAAAAGGCGGGTGTGATCCAAATGTTTAAAATAAGTGTGAAAATGGAAAAAGGTGCATAAAATAACTGTGATATTTTGGTTTACTGTTTGTTTAATGACCAAATAAGATGATGAGATGACATTTTATGGCTTGTTGAATTGTATGTTTACACCTTTGTGGAAATAGTTTGGGGAATAGGAAGGCATCAATGGGTAAATTTGGTGTGGAAGAACTTGACTGGCCTGAACAGCTGACCTCAACTCCATCCACCAGCTCTAGAATGAACTAGAACAGAGATTGCCTGACCTCACAAATGCTTTTCTAGATGAACAGGCAAAAATTCCCCACAGACACACTCTTGTAGGAAGCTTCTCAGAACAGTGGAAGCTGCTAAAGCTGCAAATGAAAGAATAACTCTATATTAACATCTATGGATTTAGAGTAGAATGTCACAGAACACAACAGTGTCCATGTAGTTTACCGCAAGTCATTAATAATGAGGTAGAATTGCATTTCCTGCAAGTGTTAAGCAAATCAGAAATAATCAATCAGGAAGCCTATGCAATCTGGAGGCCAACCATATTTGTTGATAAGTTAAATTCTTTTAACCTGTTTACAGCTATTAACAATTTATGGCCATGAGCATCAACAGATAGTTCAGGCTTTGATATTTTAATACAATTATTCAAAATGTCTAATTCCCCTGACCTCAGGTAGCTTCTGCAGGAATGTTAATGCTTCCTCAAAGTACTCCAGTTCAATCTTTTCAACTTTTCTGGGCATGTCCTGGTATCCATAGAGAGCCAGAGCCAGCACCACAAACCCTTTACTGGCCAGCAGAGCTGCTCGTGGCTCACAAAGTATGCCTCCCAAAGTATACAGGTCTACAACTGCAGGGAACGGGCCTTCTCCTGTAAAAGAGACATCGACAGCACACTACAATGACATCACTCTACACTGACATCACTTATTGGAATCATGTAGATTTGGGGAAACGTCATATTAGACTGTTTAGGTTATGATAACATTAACCTATTCATTTACCAGGATTACTATATGCACAAGTCATGGTTCATTGTCACACTGGAGAATTTCTGACTATTACACTATACATATCACAGCCGTCTAAAGAAAATCTCTACTTTTACTTTTATTTTTATTTTCACGATATATGATTAGTGATACTGTATAGATTCTCAAACACACAGTATCCATACACAGATTCCTAGCAGACAGACAAACAGTTTCTACAATCAGGCCATCAGGCTTGTGAACACCTCACGCACTCTCTCTCCAACCTCATCTATCTGAACTGGTTTTAACTGGTCTGATTTTAACTGCACCTTACACTCACTGTACTGCTGTTTACATACAATACTGTTTACATTCGCTACTCGCACAAAACATTATTGTTTACATTTGTTACTTGCAACTTGCACTTTATGGCTGCTGCTCTTCATACTTGAACATAAAAGCACACGTAACTTTATATATATATATATATAAATACTTTTATTTACTTAAACTTATATTATTATACTTTACACATTTTGGTATATAACTTTATTATTTCTTTTTTGTTCTTATCTATTGGCGAATGGAGGAACAGCAAAGTAAGAATTTCATTATACATGTAACTGTCTGTTCTGCTGTGCATATGACAATAAAACTCTTGAATCATTGTATGTTGTGTTTAAACCTCTGACCACTAGATGTCAGTGTTCAGCTCCTCTCCAACATAAACAAGCAGTACAAGGGTGCAATGCTGTTGTAAGCACTAGCAAACCTGTTCATATAGTGGGGTGATTTAATAGTAGGATTTTAGAAATTGCAATATATTGAATTATGGCCGCTGTATCACGATGCGTATTGTATCGCCAGGATCTGGCCAATACACAGCCCTGTGAAGTATAGACAGTTGTCATTTTGGAGATACTTTTTTTTTATTGGACAGCGACGACATTCATCATGCGGTACCCATCAGGTCAGGTACTGATGCTGGGTGATCCGCTGTGGATCACGCTAAATCATTCCAAAGGTGTTGGCTAGAGTTCCATCATTGCAGAGAATGCTCAGCTGTAGCTTCACACTCTTGTAGCAGGTGCTTATTAGACATGTTGGGTCAACATGCAGCTGTTTCCATTAGTGACACTTTCTATGGAAATTATACAAGGTGAACATATAAATATATAAATGATCATGTACTTTATAGATGAATGTTGACCAGACTTGTTCACTTTACTGCCATCAGGCAGGAGATTCCGCAGCATCCAGGCCAGAACAACCCAGCTACTGAACAACTTCTACCCACACGCTGTGAGGCTTCTGAACAAACTGTGAGGCTGAGAGTCCCCAATACCGTTCACTCGGCCACTGCTATATATATTATGTTATACTATTATATTATTTATTCTGATATCACTGCTATGGACAATATCACTAAGTCACTTTAAAAAGATATGTCTTCTTCGATAACCTGCCTATGCAGAAGTTTCTACATCTGTCCTCCTGTATATCTTATGTATAGATTTCAGTTATTACTAAATGTATATATTCTAGCTTAGTTTTACTTTAATATTGTCTATTTATTGTATGTTTGCACTGTTTTTACATGTATAATGCTGCCCTGCTGTAGAGTTACTATTATCTGAGCCTCACCCCAAGCATTTCAATGCATGTTATGTCCTGACATGATGTGCAAATTACAAATAAACTTAAAACATAACTTGAAACTTTTTTCTGCACCACTGAGCTGTTTCAGTGACAGAGATTGAGAGAGACCCTGTGAGCAGATAAAACTGATCTACTGACCAGGCGGTGTGTAGAGGGTTCCTCGTATCCGGCCATCGACTACAGGAGTTCTTCGGACACCAGGGGCCGCGAAGTGTCTTTCGTTGGTCACCTTAGCGAGAACCTCTCCACCGCTGGAAGCCTCCAGGTGATAGTTCAGGGGGGTCGACGCGTCTCTCTTCACCACTTTACTGTGGGGCACGTCTGGCCGCATTGACCAGAACAAGCCCATCGGTTCCACCCCGGTGTAGGACCCCCCCAGAGAGGCCTGACGGCTCAGGTCCACTTCTCCGTTCCCGTCCGCCCGGTATGTGGCCGCAGCTCTGAAGTGAACGCCTTTGTCGTCCTTGAGGCTGGACTGGAGCTCCACATGCTGCTGAGGAACCAAACCGCTCAGTCTGATCTGTACAGGCTCGTCAAACATGCAGCTGCTCGGCAGAACGTGAAGCCGAACCGCGGAGTCTGAGTAGAACTTCATGAGCGCAGTTCTCAGAGAAAGTTTGCAGACACGATGCAGCAGCAACGCCATGTTGATATTATGATCGGATGGCGAGGTTGCCAGATCCCTCCAGGAAGTTCATTCTTTTCTAATAGGGTTGTTTTTGGCCACGCCCCCAAAACCTTTCACGCAAATACATAAAACAAGAGCGACCACGTGAGGGAATAACACATTTGTAGTATTTTGATACTATTACTAAGACTTCTGCTATTAATAATAAACAACAACAACAATTATAATAATATATTAGGTAGGGTGATATTTCTACTAATATTATTAACATTAATATAATTTATTTATTTATTTATTTATTTATTTTAGAAAGGGGACAGGGGACACTGGGAGTAGGTGATGGTTTGAGGCTGGGGGGACGTGAGGGGTGGTTCAAATGGAAATGTGTATGGGGTGGAGGTGGGGTATAAATAGTTAACAAATGCATCCACAACCACTGTGTTATTACATTTTTGGACAAGACAGTTAACAAATCTCCGCCAGATACCTGTGTTACCTTTTATTCAACTTTTGTTTGGAGTTTAATAACAAAATTAAAACAAATAAAAATAGTTTAGCTTTTATAGCACTTTTCAAAGGCCTGGCTACAAAGTGTTTCACAATAAAATAAAGAATACATAGAAAAGTAATAAAAAAATAATAATACATATAGTATACAAATACAAAGACACACATACATTACAAATAAGAACCCCGTCTAACTTTTCAGTTTAAAAAACTAGTAAATAAATGTTAACCAAAGAGAATGTGGACTCCAAGTGTCTGATTTTAAGGGGGAGACGGTTCCATAGTTTAGGAGCATAGACGGCAACGGCACCGTTCCCCTTTAGTCTAGCTCTAGGGACCACAAGAAGCCCTTGTTTTGTGGATCTCATTGATCGTGTACTCGTATAGGGAACTAACCATTTACAAATAAATGATTGTGGAGCTTATGTGAACTTCTAGCACGTTTATTCAACACTGACAGGTAAGCCTGGGCGCTGCAACACCTCCAAATGTAGTTCTGATGTTCACAATGTGTTTTGCCCTGAGACCAGATACAATTAGGGATGAAGAATGCATTGTTTTCAACATCTTTGCATTGGAAAAGTCTTATTTATTTATATATAATTATGACTAAAGACCGTATGACTGTATTATTTAGAAATGTGACCCATCATTTATGAGAACTAATTCTATATTTAGATTGATTCCTGCTGTCCACACTTTCCGTTTCTCCAGCATGTTCTCTCATTCACAGTGAACAATTCTTATTAAGACTCTAAGTCTGAGGCGTATCTAGGTGATAATTTGAGAAGCTGCTGCTACAAGGAACCCAGGCCGCATGGTAAAAGATTCAAAAGATACAAAGATTATGGTTGATTCAAGATTCAAGAGGCTTTATTGTCATTTCAGCTACATACAAGCGCAGAGTGGGGTAAACAACATTCCTCCAGAACCACTGGAGGACAATCCAATATCCAGTGCAAAACAATCCAATATAGACGGTGTAGACAAAAAAGTGCAGTGAATACAATAAAAACAAAGCGTGCCAGCTGGTACACGGTACTGAGAGTATGTAGAGCTGTGCAAAGAGGGATGTATCATACTTTAACATATTAGCAGATAGCCTGGTGTATATGACCATAGCAGTCACTAAGGTGGCAACAGTACCGAATAGAGTATTTGTTTAGTACAGTATTATAGCAGCAGATACTGTTAAGGAAAAAATACATTATGACAGTATAAAAGTATTATGACGCCACTGTCCATTTTTGTCGATTTAGAGTTTTCTACATTATTTGAACACGCCAATGGTCGTTTACATGGTGTGAAAATTTCATGATGAATGGACCAATAGAAGTGCTCCAAAATAGCTTGGAAAAAAATCTGGTTCCATTGGCTTACATTGAAAGTAAAGTATCTTTAAATATATTATCTAAGACATAGTCAGGAGTTGCAGAAGCGTGATGATGTTTGTATGTGTGTATGTATGAAGCTGTTTATCAGTTCGGTCTCTGGGAGGTAGGGAATCTGACAGCTTGTGGAAAGAAACTGTTGCACAGTCTGACTGGGAGGACATGAATGGTACATACCTCCAGAAGATTTTCTGATGCAGAGTGGAGTGTAAATGTCCATAATGGGTGGAGAAAAGACCCTAGTGATTTAATTAGCTGTCCTCACTACTGGCTGAAGGGTCTTAAAGTTAGAGGCAGTGCACTTTCCAGAACAGGCAGTATAACATCTGCTCAGGACGTTCTCTCTTGTGCCTCTGTAGAAGGTGGTGGGGATCGTGGGTGGAAGGCAAGCTTTCGCAGGTAATACATGAAACTATGAAGCTGGCGTTCAAGGTCCAGGTGAGGTTCTGAGCTAGTAGAACACCAAGAAGTGAGTTAGCAGAGTGAACAGCAGTGGACTGAGTATGCTCCCCTGGGGTGCTCCAGTACTAGTATGAGGGTGTTAAAGGTGCTGCTCCCGGCTGTCCGTTGATGTAGAAAAGCAACTGCTTTAATGAACTGTGTTATTTCAGGACTTGTCATTTTGTTTAATGAAAAACAAGGAGACCTGGGGAACGTTGCCCAGATCAGAGTAACAGTAAGTGTTTATATATCTGTGCATTGATTTACTCAAACCAGTAGCTTGTGCCAGAAAGATTTTGGCAGATCATGTTGCTTTTATATTAGAAGCTATGTGATAGTAGTATTTAGGGATTGTAGTAAAGGGTTTCAGTATTGTTCTAAGTCTAGTAACACTAAAAATAAGCAACTAAAGAAACATTTTTCTACTTAAAGGTTCAATACAAGCTGTTAATACAATATACATTTTGTCAGGTTCAGTGAATATCTTCTCACAATCTACCAGCTGTCTGTTCTGTGTGTGCCTCCAGTGATTGTGCACAGGCCTGGCTCAAACAAACAACAGCCAATCTGCCAGAGGGCAGCATTTATGCAGGACAGGGGTCTATGTGCTTAACTTCACACATTCTCAAGTCAAGTCAAGTTTATTTGTGTAGCGCTTTTTTTTACAACAATGTTGTCTCAAAGCAGCTTTACAGAGTTTTAAAAACAGACAGTTACAACATATATCCCCCAGTGAGCAAGCCAGAGGCAACAGTGGCAAAAACACCTCCCTCAACTGGAGGAAGAAACCTTGGGAGGAACCAGACTCACAAGGGGAGACCCATCCTCCTCTGGTTAAACAGTATTTACAGTTTAATAAACCAAATACCAAAGAAAAGAGTCTCTGTTTAAAATCTGGATAGCAAAGCTTTAGAAGCTGCACAGGTAGAGGCAGTCTCTGACTGAGGCAGTCTCTGACTGAGGAAGTCTCTGACTGAGTCTTTATGTAAAGTGGGCGTGAGCTGAAACAGTCCCATCCTATCTCACAGAGATGTAACTGAGGGTGTAGCAGTTGACACAGAAGAACAGGTGGCTGGCTGGTGATGGTGGGGTGGAGGCCCTGATGATCAGTCCTTCAACAGTGTTCAACAGACGGGAGGACAGTCATTACCTCAGGAAGAGTAAAGAGAGAGAGTTAGTTGGGCTCGGGAGTATGACTGTAGAGAATATGAATATTCAGAATTTCAGAGTGTGGCTGGCGACTCCGGCAGATCTAACTATAACAGCCTAAACTAAAAGGAGAGAACCAGAAGGTAACATGGACATGAGAGCACCCTGAGACACTGGGATCCCCCCACTCCACCATCAACAAACCTGTGTGATCACGTGAAGTGGTGGAACAACAGATGGCAGAGAAACAGCCAAAGAGAAGATCTGAAGAACTATAGACTGAGAAAGGAGTTTCCACAGTGAAGAGACTTTCTTGAGTTGACAAAGATTCAGTCAGCTTCCTATTCACCAGCTTCTTATGATGGAAAGGGATGAGAAGGTTGCTCTGTTTCTGTAAGCCACAGCCTAGGTAAAGGAGGAATTCCACAGATGTTTAAAAACATGTATATAATTCTATCATTGCCACGTAGACAGAGCCATTCAGAGTGGTTTAATGTATAATTGTATGTTGTGGAGAAACCAACTGATTTCTTTATAGTGGGGGAGACGTTTCCTACATGACTATCGAAAACAATTTTTAAAATCATAGATTTAAAATAACTTTTAGAGCTATTAAACAATCATTTGGTTCCTATCACCACCACTGTAAGCAATTCTGACTTTAGTTACGTGGAAATTTGTAAAGAAATGGTGGAGTTCCCCTTTAAAAGTAGTTCCATTGCTTACTGTGTGTTTGGGTTTGGTGAAGATGTCGCTGGCCTTGGCAAAGCATGTTCATGAATTCAGGAGTGAATTATCTGAAGGTGCACTAAAGCGAGGGGTGAAAATGTTTCACTGTTAAGTTCCAATGTCAACAGTCAATCTCCAAAATCACTCACTCCTCCTCTAAGGCTCTAACGTCTGGGTGCTTTAATATGTATCTCAACTGTTTCATTCAAGTTACGCTATAACTAACATGCTTTGACAATGTAGTTATACTTTAATGGAGTCAGACCTTCCTGTAGCTGCCTCCTTATCATATCCCCTCATTGCGTTCACCTTTCACACACTTTAACATAATCCAGCCCTGGAAGGCACCCAGAGCATAAGAGGAGAACTGTGCTGTGTCATCCACGTCCAGTTAAATTGATCCTGACCTTCTATTCTGTTGTACACGATTAAAAAAATATGCTTCTTTTTAAAATGAATGGTTTTATTAAGAGCTCAGGGTTTTTATATAGAACTGTTTGCATGCGTGAATGGTTCTGTATCTGTGCTTGGTGACATGGGTTTTCATATTGATACACCGCTTAGCCATAACATTAAAACCACCTCCTGCTTTATTAGCTCCACTTACCATATAGGAGCACTTTGTAGTTTAACAGTTACAGGCTGTAGTCCATCTGATTCACTGCATACATTGTTTTACCTCATTTTTTAATGGTCAGGACCCCCACGAGACCACAACAGAGCAGGTATTCTTAGGGAGGTGGGTCAATATCAGCACTGCAGTGGCACTGGTGTGGTGGTAGTGTGTTAGTGTGTGTTGTGCTGGTGTGAGTGGATCAGACACAGCAGTGCTGCTGGAGTTTGAACACATGAGTGTCACTGCTGGACTGAGAATAGTCCACCAACCAGGAACATCAAGCCAACAGTTTCCTGTGGGCAGCGTCCTGTGACCAATGATGAGCCATTGTCTCTGACTTCACATCTACAAGGTGGACCAGCATGGTAGGAGTGTCTAATAGAGTGGACAGTGAGTGGACACAGTGTTTAACACTCTAGCAGCACAGCTGTGTTTGATCCACTTGTACCAGCGCAACACACACTAACACACCACCACCATGTCAGTGTCACTGGAGTGCTGAGAATGATCCACCACCCAAATGATATCTGCTCTGTGGTGGTCCTTTGGGGGTCTGATAATTAAAAAACACAGTGAAAGGGGGCTAACAAAGTATACAAAGAAACAGATGAGCTATAGTCTGTAAGTGTAGAACTACTTGGTGCACCTGTATTGTAAGTGGAGCTGATACAATGGACAGTGCGTGTAGATAAAGGGAGGTAGATTTAATGGTATGGCTGGTGGGTATATAAAGCACCAAAATGGCTTCTTCTGTTGTTACAACGTCAACCAACTTGGGTGCTAAACAGATCCTTCTTCAGAACGACTCTATATTAAACCATTAGCCTGCTTCAGTTTGAAGATAGGTGAAGTATCATTTAAGTTTATGGGCTGTTCTAATAAAAAGTAATATGTTGAAACCCTAAAGTTGAAAGCATAGTTAAAATGGTTACTGCAGATTAAAGATTATTTGCTGCTTCAGAAAAAATAATGCCTAGTTTTACAGTAAAGCTGATGATAGAGGCTGAGTTGCTGTATTTATACAGTGATGTATAACAGCCATACACTGTAAATCACATTTAAAGTGTCACACTGGTTTAAACACAGTAAATAACTAAAATATATGTTTTACAGTAAAGCTGATTATAGAGGATGAGTTGCTGGACTTATACAGTGATGTATAACAGCCATACACTGTATATCACATTTAAAGTGTCACACTGGTTTAAACACAGTAAATAACTAAATAAATAATGTGTTTTACTGTAAATTTATGTTTTACAGTATTAATTGTGCGTTAGGAGTAACTGTGGCTTATATTTCATGTACTGGTTAGAAGCTGGACATCACCTTTCAACATTGTGGGGGACTGGCAGGAGCAAAGCACAAGAAAGTCAGCCTAAACCTTTATGGTCAATTTTTTAAGGTAAGACTAATTTCATATACTCTTTTTATTAGACTACTTTGAAGTTACAGTGACTTTCAGTGACATTATTATCTCCTATTTATTCAGAGTTGATTGACGCATGGTTCCTGTGGGAGAGGTCCTGTAGAATATGAGTGTAATTTTCAGGACTAGAAAGCAGATGACAGGTAGCATCCACTAGCATTGTGTGTGTGTTGGTGGGATTGACTAACTGGTAGTATATTGGTTATAACCCCTGGCTACATAGGGTGTTGTGTGGTGTGCGCCAGACATTACAGTAAGCGAGCAAGAAATTCACACCCTGATTATTATTATTTTTATTATTATAATTATTGGTAAATACAGGAGAGGGCTTCTCAAGGTCATGTCATTCCGCCTTCAGTGCTCCAATAAGACCACTGCTTCTTATCAGATGATAATTTAATAGTACAAAGGTCACTAAATAGTTACCAAATTACTGTGATGTACTTTTAATGGTTTATCTGAATGGGTGAAGAACTAAAAAAAAGATTAACTTTTAACTTAAACTGGTTACTGATTAAAGATGGCTTCATAAAGGAGGGGTTTCTACCAATATGGCAACAAAAACAATAAACCGCTGGTAATATTATGGTGCTGCACCCTAGCGCTCAGACTGTGATTCCTAAAATAAGAAACGCAACCGAGGAGACAGTACACTGTATTATCAATATTCATGACTTTTTTAATCTCAGATGATTAGCCAGTTATGTTTCTATACGTCACAGTGTGTGTAGTGAGTATACTACTGCAGGTATGTTACTGGAAGGACAATATGACAATACTTTAATGTTACAGTACTAAAAAAACACTGACCAACTGCGTGATCCATTACAAACAGAGTATCATTATCTCTTCTATAAAAATGATCATACTACTGTTGCTTTTCTGCCCTCTGTATGTTTAGTTAGTATAATGAGTATGTTATGTTATGTTAAATATAGTGATCTAAATATGTTACTATTAGCTGAGTAGTAGAAAGTTACTCCATGTTATTGTTTGTAGTCACTGTGCATATGTTACTATAAATATATTGTGTATGTTACCATTTAAAAATCTATGATGAATGGACCAATAGAAATACTCTAAAATAGCTTATTAATTCTTGTTCTATTGACTTACATTAAAAGCAAAGATTATTTTTGGAGATATTTGTTTTTCTTTAGACAATGATGATATATTACTGTTAGTATACTATCTTATAGCAAGTGTGGATGTGATATTCAGAGTAATATTCACTGTGCTTTACTGTAATAATGTAAGGTATGTAAGTAAGTATTAGCCACTGTTTGCCACTTGTGTTTGCACACAGTGGAATTTGACCTCTGCATTTAACCAATCGGTGCAGTGAACCACCCACATTTACACACACTAGTGAACATACACACTAGGGGGCATGAGCACACTTTCATTGAGCCGGAGCCTTGCTCAAGGGCACTTCAGGTGTGTGCTGTTGGCCCAGGGCATGGAACCAGCAACCCTAACCTTCAGCCCACGACTGCCCCTTTTGTATATTATATTATATATTATATTATTATAAGTGTGTTACTGCAAGCATATGTTACAGTTAGTATACTATGTCACAGTGATTTACAGTAAGTATACAGAATATGTTACTATGTGTTACTGTTATTAAACCATTTTACAGTAAGTGTGTAACTGTAAGTATACTGACTATTTTATTGTTTTACTTTAAGTATACTATGTTACAGTAAGTGTGCTACTGTAAGTATAGACTATTTTATTGTTTTACTTTAAGTATACTATGTTACAGTAAGTGTGCTACTGTAAGTATAGACTATTTTATTGTTTTACTTTAAGTATACTATGTTACAGTAAGTGTGTAACTGTAAGTATACTGACTATTTTATTGTTTTACTTTAAGTATACTATGTTACAGTAAGTGTGTAACTGTAAGTATACGGACTATTTTATTGTTACTTTAAGTATACTATGTTACAGTAAGTGTGCCACAGTAAGAAAACGGTTGCCCCAAGCATATTACTGTAAGTATACTATGTTACAGTAAGTGTGTAACTGTAAGTATACTGACTATTTTATTGTTACTTTAAGTATACTATGTTACAGTAAGTGTGTAACTGTAAGTATACTGACTATTTTATTGTTACTTTAAGTATACTATGTTACAGTAAGTGTGTAACTGTAAGTATACGGACTATTTTATTGTGTTACTTTAAGTATACTATGTTACAGTAAGTGTGCCACAGTAAGAAAACGGTTGCCCCAAGCATATTACTGTAAGTATACTATGTTACAGTAAGTGTGTAACTGTAAGTATATGGACTATTTTATTGTGTTACTTTAAGTATACTATGTTACAGTAAGTGTGTAACTGTAAGTATACGGACTATTTTATTGTTACTTTAAGTATACTATGTTACAGTAAGTGTGTAACTGTAAGTATACAGAGTATTTTATTGTTACTTTAAGTATACTATGTTACAGTAAGTGTGCTACTGTAAGTATAGACTATTTTATTGTTACTTTAAGTATACTATGTTACAGTAAGTGTGTAACTGTAAGTATACTGACTATTTTATTGTGTTACTTTAAGTATACTATGTTACAGTAAGTGTGGAACTGTAAGTATACAGACTATTTTATTGTTACTTTAAGTATACTATGTTACAGTAAGTGTGCTATTGTAAGTATACTGACTATTTTATTGTGTTACTTTAAGTATACTATGTTACAGTAAGTGTGTAACTGTAAGTATACGGACTATTTTATTGTGTTACTTTAAGTATACTATGTTACAATAAGTGTGTAACTGCAAGTATACTGACTATTTTATTGTGCTACTGTAAGTAAACTATGTTACAGTAAGTGTGCCACAGTAAGAAAACCGTTGCCCCAAGCATATTACTGTAAGTATAGACTATTTTACTGCTACTGTAAGTGAACTATGTTACAGTAAGTGTGCTACAGTAAGAATATTACTGTAGTAAGAATATTACTGTAGTGTATTACTGTAAGTATAGACTATTTTACTGCTACTGCAAGTATACTATGTTACAGTAAGTGCTACTGTAAGTATACAGACTATTTTATTGTGTTATTATAATTATATTATGTAACAGTAAGTGTGCTACTGTAAGTATACAGACTATTTTATTGTGTTACTTTAAGTATACTATGTTACAGTAAGTGTGCTACAGTAAGAAAACGGTTGCACAAAACATATTACTGTAAGTATAAAGTATTTTACTGCTCCTGCAAGTATACTATGTTACAGTAAGTGTATTACTGTAAGTATACTATGTTACAGCAAGTGTGCTACTGTAAGTTTATACTATTTTACTGCTACTGCAAGTATACTATGTTACAGTAAGTGTGTTACTGTAAATATAGAGTACTTTACTATGTTACAGTAAGTATACTTTGTTACAGTAAATGCGCTACTGTAAGTATACAGACTGTTTTATTGTGTTACTGTAAGTATACTATGTCACTGTAAGTATACAGTTGCAGTTGGAATGTTACTGTAAGTATAGAGTACTTTACTGTGTTACTGTAAGTATATTATGTTACTGTATACAGAGTATGTAATTGCAAGTATGTTATTTGTAGTAGAAGAATATTACTGTATCTGTTACTGTAAGTATACTAAGTATCTTAATGTATGTTGTTGTGAGTATATGTTGTTGTAGGTGTCCTGAGTAAGTTACTGTAAGTGTATGCTGCTGTAGATACTTATTTTAAGTATAGGATTGTTGATTATCTCTCTTGTGGTCAGTATTGTGTTCCTCCGTTTGTCGTTCAGCTGATCGCGGAAAACAAAAACACGCTTTCTGGCCTGCGCAGTGCGTGACTCCGCCCTGTTCCTATGGAGACGGAGCGAGAGCGAGGCAGCTGGTGGACAGAGCGCTGTGTGGAGCTGCTGGAGCTGCTCAGCGCCGACACTTAGGGGCAGCTGGTCTCGGATCATTAAACGGAGGAGAATTTCATACAATACACGATTCCTTTCCACCAAATCATCACTGAATACAGACCCGGGGCCTTTAGCCGTTGGAATTAGCTCCATGCCCCGAAAGTGAGAGCGGAGAGGACAGGACGGCTTTCACTGGTGAGGTTTTCACTCCTTTATTCCTGCGCTGACTGACCGGCTAACTCGGCTAGGCTAACAATTGTTGGATATATTTTTCAGAGTTAGCCAGGGAGCTAACACGCTAGCTAGCTGTGTCGGCTCGCTATAAACAAAGACAGCGAACAGCGAAATTAACGCCTAAGTGAACTTAGCTGGCTAGATACAAACAGTATGGACATCATACGATACGGAGGAAACGCAGACTTTGTTTTGTTGGCATTTGTCATGAAGTTTGCTCAGATGTTTACCCAACTAGTGCTGCTTTAGCGAGTATAAACATTATCCCTGCCTTTTCGGAGTGGATCGCTGCTGACACTAGCTGTCGCTTATAGTAAAGGTTACTAGAAGTAAATGTTAGTTGAAGTAAATGTTATAGCCGAAGATAAAAATGCATATATCTAGCTAGTTAGCCGGCATTAACAAGGACATAAACGTCTGTCTAAGCTGATTTCAGTGTAAGTTAACGTTACGTTGTAGCTAAGTAACCTTATACAGTACCCGGTCTTTGTCGACGTTAGTTGTGTGTTGTTTCTCTGTAAGTTCATCACCGCATTTCCGTTTAAACTGCGGTTGAGTCGCTTGTACAGTGTGTTCTGAGGCAGTTCTGAGACAGAGGGGAGATTTAAAAAGTCTAAATATGGCCGGATCTCTTCCTTGTCACAATGTGTTCTTCTGTTATGATCCAACTGTTTGTGGGAGATAGCTTGCTGTGTTTGGGTCGTGCTGTATGCGGACTCGTACAGTGAAGAAGTGGCTTTAACAGATACAGTGAGCTGCTCTTTGTTTCAGGCGCTCTAATAGCGTTTTCACGTGGCGGCACACGTGTGACTAAAATTCGGATCAGGCTTAGTACACACGGGGTTTTAGTACGCAGTGTAGATTGGGGTTGAAAGCCCGGAGGATATCCTGCTTCAGTACATGCTGCTCTAGGTGGGTTTGTGACTCTGAGAGAGTTTCTGGCTCAGTAGAAAGAAGAAAGAAGGATTTCTCAATAAGTCGGATGACTTAAAGGGCCCATATGATCCAAAGCCAAACTTTCCTTGCTGTTGTTTGATGTGGTTTGTTGCAGCATCCAAGCATTGTGAGAGTTTCAACACATGCCGTTCTCTCCCCAGTCCATACATGGAAACAAATGGTTTTTAGTTAATTGTTTTTGTGATGTCAGATGTTTGCATAATTCTACCTGTTTAGCCCCACCCACTAAATCTTAATATATAAGTAGTGTTTCTGCCTGGTCTGCTTGTTGAATGAGGCACAGAGCCAATCAGAACAGAGCTCATTTACATGTCAACATTGATCAAGATCAATCACAATTTTAGGAGTGTAGTTGTAATTGAAGTCTGCAGTATCTAAAATGTTGTCTTAAGCTGAAAACATTAACCTGATATTAGAGCGCTTCTGACTGTTAGACCAATCAGAAGCAGCCAAGCAGTTATATGCTGTGACATCACACCCACAACTAGCTGGCGGTCTGGCATGTTCGAGTGTTTAAGTCTCAAGCCAGTAAATAATGGGTGTATTGGTTTTCTTGGCCAAAACAACATGACAGAATCACTATTTTAGTCACAATAAAAATAAGAAAAATCGCAATTAGGTACTTGTCCCAAATTTTTCAGCCCTAGTTTGAGCATAGTAAAAAAACTGAAAGTTCATAGGACCACGCAAACGTCATAAGTGGCCCATGTGGAATTGTACGATTTGTGGCCTTTTATACAGGGTCAGTCCTGGAAATCTACCAAAATCTAAAACACCTGATCTAGGTAACAAGGTCCTTCAGGGGCATCTAAATTTGACAGCCATTTGTGTTGAATCTGGATCTTTTCCAGAGTGGTACATCTCTAGGACCACGATTGGGCACCACTGCTTAATACATAAATCTGTCAGGTTGCTGGGCCCATCAGGTTGCTTATGAACTAGTCCCAGGTTGTTACTGAAGCTGCTGACTTAACCCAGCAGAGACTCTTGCTTAGCATATACCCCATTGTATTTATCTGTCCACCCACAGCTTGTACAGTCCTCTAATAGAATGGGACACTCTGGAGCAGCTGCACATGTGCCTGAGGTCACCATAGCCAATGCTAAGTGACAGCTAGAGGGGTATAAAGCCCACCAGCATTGGGCTGTGGAGCTTCATTCTCTCGAGTAATGGAGCTCCATCCAATACCTTTGGGATGAGCTAAACTGTTCCAGAACCAATCTTTCAACATCAGTACCGAATCTCACAAGAGTTCTGGTAACTGAATGCAATCAAATCTTTATAAGCAAAGGCTGAAGCTGCAACAGAGGAGGAAAAACTCCTTATCACTAAAAAATGGTCTGTAAACATTAGGACGTATAACATAGCTCACTGCTGTAGGTCTGCTTAATATAGCTTATTGCTCTGTACCGCTCACTAGCTGTAGTTTGTGTTTGACATGGTTCAGCACACTTCTGTAGGAGTGCAGTTAAACTGTTTATCAGGAGATGTTTTGCGTAGACATAATGACAGTTGTATAATCTTGAGGATTTATTCGTTTTCTTCTGAAGCCTTGGGTTCTTTCAAATTGTATACTTTACATATGGACTTTGGTTTATGTATTAATGGTATGTTGGCATTCAGGCACTTGCTGAAGTACATAGCCATGATAAGAGTCTGTGTTGGACTTTTTCATACTGTATGTATAAGATTAGATTATTTAAAATGTAAACAGCTTGCTTTTAACATTTCTAAAGAATGTGCCATTATGGCAGTATTCTAACTGTACAAAACAGTCACATGGCCTTTTTAATAACCTCAAGCTCTTGTGCTCTTGGAATGCTGTTCTGTTGACCCAGGAAGGTGTGGAAGGTGATACAGCTCAACCGGATCACATTCTGTAAAAACATCACTGATAATGTACCAATAGTTTATAGCTTTTCGTTTTTGGTCATCCAGGTTTGAGCTAATGATCTCCTGACAGCATTCTTAAGCCTTATCATATCCTTACCATATGTTCGCCTTGGCAGGCAGCAGTAGACGGCCATGGCTTGTAGCTTTAGCATTGCAACAAGTAACAAGTAACACATTGACAAGCACCAGACAGTTTTTTCAACTTGCTTATTAAGTATGATGTGTCAAAGCAACATTCTAACTGAATGGCTCCACCAAGTTGGTCCACAGTGTTTGCTGAATCTATTATCCCCACCAGCATTTCATTCCTGCTTCCAAAAGTGCTGTCTAAAAATAGCTGAAAAAGGAAAAATGAATATTAATGCGCATGGTTTTGGTATGGGATAGCCAACAAGCTCATATTAATGTGATTGTCATGTGTCCACATACTTGTGGCCAGATAATGTATATAGATTATGCTTTTAAAAAAATTGGATAGAGTTCATGCCAACATGCAGCAACAACATTCTCGAACACGTCCACAGATTTGAGACATCATAAGCTCATAACTTGTCTCCTAATGTGAGCGTTTGATGTGATTGTTGTTTCAGTGTGGAGCACAGTACAGACTGAACCGGTCAATTTGTTCACAAATCAATGTTTAAACATAAATAACATTTAAAATTTATCTAACGTTATTGGGATTGGGATTGTATCTGTCAGTAAAGCACTGATTAACAAAGAACTGTTAGTGTATGAAATTAAACTTTTAAATATAATAATTTGCTATATTTTTAGTTTAAATATTCATCAACTACATAGTTTTTATATGTATCCCTGTTAAGAACACTAAATAAGTTCCTACTTAATAAAAATGGAAAACAATATATAAGTAATACTGAGAACAGTTAGCTTACCTATTCATTAACTACATAGTTTTTATATGTATCCCTGTTAAGAACACTAAATAAGTTCCTACTTAATAAAAATGGAAAACAATATATAAGTAATACTGAGAACAGTTAGCTTACCTATTCATTAACTACATAGTTTTTATATGTATCCCTGTTAAGAACACTAAATAAGTTCCTACTTAATAAAAATGGAAAATAATATATAAGTAATACTGAGAACAGTTAGCTTACCTAGTTATAATGAGTTGAGCCATGTACATCATCTTTGTTTTTTAGAATACATCTCAAGGATTTCAGTACATCGTGTGGCAAGCTGCTGGAATCCAACATGCAAGAGCAAATTCATTCTTGTGCTGTCATGTTTAGTTTTTTCTCTCTCCAGTCCTGTCAAAACTTGATTTGTTTGCCAGTACTCTCCTGTCCTTTCCTGTCCTCTGATAAAAGACAATTTCATTACATTAAGGTTTATATATATATATATATATATATATATATATATATATATATATATATATATATATATATATATATATATATATAAGATGTTATTTATGAAGTCATAAATTATATAGCTGTTACTATAGGGTATCAACTCTGAGTCTCAAGCATTTAGTTGTTACCAATATTTTAACATGCTTTAATGTGATAGCCAGAAGACAAGTTTACACAAGCTCTGGTGGCAGCCTTGTTCTGCTTTGTTCTGTCCGTCTAAAATGATTGCTCAGACTTCACCAAGTTAACACATTGATGACTATCATGTTTCATCAGTTACTTATCAAGTTATATGTGTCTTCAGATTACATCTTTACAACTTCGCAATGTTTAAGCCAGCGCTTGGTTTTAACAGCATGTGGTTGTAACTGCGTGTAGGAAGTAACACTCAAGATTACTCTGCAAGGTGATGGGTTCTGTGTGAAGCAAGGTGTTTTGTTTTTTGAAAAGCAAATGCCTAGTTTTCTGTCTTTCATGCACTGCGTTCTCATTTAAATATCTTTGCATTACACGTTCGCTAACCTCGCGTCCTGTTCAATTGGTTGTTTTCGCTTACGTCTTTCCAGCGGCGTTCGAAATCCACATGGAGGGCAGTGGGTGCAGAAACAGAAAGGAGATGCAGGCGAGGAGCCCATACAGCGCTAGTTTAGACGATATTGCAAGCGGAATATTCAAACGTGAAATCACAACATATGCTGTATATGATCCTAATGTTATGTAATGCTATGTCACATTATGAATTTAACCTAATAATGCAGAGCTCTTAAACTGACACTCTGGCACTCAACATTCAGGGTTCAGGCCCCAAGCCCAGAAAGCCCTTGTTTAGTAAAAATAAGGCTTCAATTTTAATGTTTAATGTAGAAAATATTCCCATTTAAATCTTATTATTGGTAAAAAAAAATCACAATCAGATCTTTTTTAAATAGCAGTTTTTTATAATGTTCTTACTCGTCCTTTATATGGGACTGGTGCACCACTAGTCTCAATAGTAACTGTTTCTGTCTGTCAATCTATCTGTCACAACAGCCCTAATAATCTGTAAAAGGAACTGATCAGTCTCGGAATTGATCAAACTTGTTCTATGTTTTGTCACATCAGGCTAGCCATGACACCCTAGCATGTTCATTTCCAAACTGTGTAGTGTCAAGGAGCTACATCAACATAGGACATAATATAAGTACATTAGGCTGATTAAGACGTTCGTCACTCAGTACCCTATAAAACGTATACAACCTGACAACTGTTCCCACCATTTACATAACATACCACACAAGTTAATGGGAGGTTCATAAATGTCTGTAGACTAGCAAACGTGTGTATCAGGAAAGATTGATTTTAATAGGAGGTGAATAGTTAGGCGGCAGTGTTCATACATGTGTGAGTGTGAGTTCACAGACAATAATCTGAAACTAAAATGTTATTTCCAAAGGTTATGTCAACCGCTATCAGCGAGCGACAGGATGTGAAAGATAGAATTGCTTCAAAATCATTTACATTTACAATTAAAAGTCAATAGCATGTTTGGCTTCTGCTAATGCTTGTTTTCTTTGGACAGTGACGATGTGTTTAAGTGTATACAGTCTGTTACTCCAGTTATACATGCTACGGTAGCTACTCTTTCCCTGAACTTCCCTCTTTTATCTGTAACCCGGCATTTACACCGACCACGTCGCAGCAAAGCGACAAAAGGTCATTCGTTTTCAATGAAAGCTGGCAACTTCGGGCGACAGGCGGCAGCGCAACCACTGGCTGTGCAAAGGCAGGGCTTCCAGCGATGCACTAAAGTTGAGCAAAGTTTAACTTTACGCAAATTGGGAGCAAAGCGATGTGGCGATTTGAATTGAGCATTGAGCAGGGTGGCTCCCGCTTTATCTACGCCACAGTGAAACGGTTCGCTCCTTTTATGGTTTCCTTGATAATTGTTCCTACTAGAGATGGAAGAGGAACTCGTTGTTGCAGACGATAAACACAGTCTTTCCCATCTTGACTGCACAGACAGTGATGCTCTGCCCAGGGATGACATTTTTAGGAAAGCTATTCCACTCCAGTAATTTAATTTTTAGGAGGAACGTGTCTAATTAGTGGTAAAAAAAATGGGGGAGTATCTGATTTGTGGTCAAAATGTTGTTTTTATCTATATACTCTGTAGATAGCCAATAAAGTACACTGTACTGCCTTAGCATTTGCTTGATGTCAGTAAAACCATGTCAACCAAAGGTCAGCTAGAGTTCAGAAACACTCACAGGCGATTGGCAATGGGCGATGAGCGATCAGCGATTTGGGCGGTCAGCGGCGAACAGTCACTGTCTGTATGAACGCAGGGTAAAAGCTAAAAAGCAGCTCTGCAGACGGAGGACTTGATGACGGGAGCTACACTTGTCCTTTTACTGCCTCATCTGACAAATTCTGTTGGTATCTTGATTTTTTCCCCCCTTCCTTACTTCAGAGTGTTATGAAAAGTGTTACTTCTGGGACATGTTGTTACGCGCTCTCTTGCCTTTTCCTTTACCTTATATTGAGCACCAACATAAGATAAAATATGCTATGGAAGAATTGGCGGCACTGAGTTCATCTCGTTGGCTAGGGAGCTTCCTGATGGGGTTAAAAATGAGTGTTTTTACCGTGTGATTCGTTTTCCTTCGAAATAGCGGCTGAGAAATGAATGACTAATTATCTCCCAGCTGTGCTGCCGTCTGTTTGTGGCTTTGTTACCTCTCCCTGAACAAAACTTCTGCCATTTAGGCTGTTTATGACTCATTTACTTTAATGACTCTCTTTTATGGCTTTTTTTTCTGGAGGACTCGTCAGATATCACCAAGATGTATTTTGTACATGGCTGTAGCTGGCAGCTCTATTAATGAACGTACCGCATGCACACACAATTCAGGCAGCAGGACCGGAGCAGACCGCAGTGTGTGTGTGTGTTTGAGAGAGAACGTGGCAGCAACCAAACCCTGTGCCAGTGCAACTTGCGTCACACGTCTTGTTCTCTGTGGGCTCCCTACAGCGGAGTAGACAGCGTGGTGGGAACACCAGACTGACATCGTTGTTGGAGGTGCTCTCTCACACTGGCCTGAGCCTTCAGTAGCCACGGCCACACGCGCGCTCTACCCTCTCCTGTCGCTTTGCAGCAGAAGGAGTGCTGACAATTGGCAATCCCTTAATTACTTACACAGCACCTGCCTCTCATTTGTGTGATGGTACACAGAGTACTAGTAGCCAGGAAGCACACTCTCAGCAGCTTAATACAGATTTAAATTTTGTTTCATATTGTGATGCGTGTAGCACATTAAATTTTGTGTCGGCTTTATAACCGTGTTTTGTAGGTGTTGCCATAAAAGGTCAATGCGTTTGGACATTTGGTTTAGTTTGTTTTGTATTAGAAAAAAGTATTTTAGCAAAAATGTCTTATTTTTTATTATCATACAAAAAATTAATTGGAGACCTTGATATGGTATTTAAATATTATTGTACGTAGGATGTTGATGTAGTTTTACTGCAGTTTCCATTTGTTTTATTATGAATATGAGCTTTAAGGTCTATCAGGCTTCACCCAAAAATATTTCATTAACCCACAAAAGCCTCCTTTTAAACTATGTACAATTTGAATTTTGTATTACTTTGAATTGCAAAAAATATTCATATTATCATTATAATCAAAATATATAAGCTTGTTGTCATTTCCTTTCCCATTATTATAAATAGGCTTTAAGTCTGTTGGCCTATTTATGGTCTGCCCACAAATGTGCAGTTTGGCAGCAACACATTTGTTGTGAAACAAAAATCCTGTTTAACCTAAAAAGACCAATAAGGTAATTTATATGTAGAATGGGTCAATTAAGTGTGTTTATTTAAAATATGCTTTGTATTGATTGCATGTGAACGGTCTCGGAATATATTAAACTTGTTCTATGTTTGGTCACATAATAAGGCTAGCCATGACACCATAGCATGTTCATTTACCAAGTGTGTATTGTCAAAAAGCTACAACAACATAGGACATAACATAAATACATTAGGTTAATTAAGACGTTCATCATTCATTACCCTATAAAACTTCTCCAACCTGACAACTGTTCCCACCATTTACATAACATACCACACAAGTTTGTGGGAGGTTCATGAATGTCTATAGACTAGCAAACGTGTGTATCAGGAAAGATTGGTTTTAATAGGACGTGAATAGTTAGGCGGCAGTGGTTATACATTGTGAGTTCACAGACAATAATCTAAAACTAATGTTATTTCCAAAGTGAACTCTGCTGTATCAGACACCTGTTTAGTAGGTTATGTCAACTCATGGATGTGAAAGAAAGACAGAAAAGAGGATATAAGCCAGCTGATTACTCAATGAGAAAGATAGACAGCCTTTGCTGCTGAGTACATTTATGAGACATGAGAATAGCTGAAGCACCACCTTTTTCATTTTTGTTGCTGTTGCTGTTGTTGTTGTTGTGTGTGTTTTAATGCATTTTGCATCTAATTTGCTTACATATTTTATATTGCACACATGATGCAACCTGTCCTTCGTAATCATCATAAACTTGCGTAATCTTGGAGAACCCACTGCTGTGTGTTGTAAGTGTGGTTGCTTTTATCTCTCAATGTGGCCAACAACGTCAACAGCTAGTGACATAAACTTGAGAATTCAGCAGCTATCTTGCTCTAACATCTACACTGCATTAGGGCTGTGTATGGGCAAGAACCTGGTGATACAATACGTATCGTGATACAGTATATTGTTAATTTCAATTCAATAATCCTTTATTAGTCCCACAGTGGGGAAATTTTAATGCCATCAACCTGTCCGTACATACAAGCTATATACTGCAATATTGCAAGCAAAGTGATATATTGCGATTTGTCAAATCCTAGTGTTAAAACGCACCACTATATGAACAGGTTTGCCAATACTTAAAAGAGCATTGCTCCCTTGTGCTGCTTGTTAATGTTGGAGTGAAGCTGAAAATAGATTAAAACACTGCCATCTAGTGGTCAGAGGTTTAAACATAACAGACATGATTCACTGTCTGCCAGGAATCTGTGTATCAATACTGTGTTTTTGAGAATCTATACAATATCATGAAACATAATATCCTGATATTTATATATTTTCTTACACACCTACACAGCATTCAGTGTGTGTGTGTGTGCTTTAAATATTGTGATTGGTTCATCTTGTCAGAAATGTAGCAAAACACAAACAGTAAAATTAGTTTAGTTCCGATTCTGTGGAGATGCAGTATAATATGTTTGTTTTATTGTGTCCAAGGCAACATGTTTGTGCTCAGTTGTAGTAATACACATTTTTGGTTTCGGTATTTTTATAGAATCAAGATATTCTCACAAGAGAAGTTTGATCCAGTAGCTTCGTTTTCATCTTGAAAGCGGCTACCACAGAACACCATAAAGTAGAGGCACCAAGAAGAAAACTGGGGTGTTTTGGTGATACAGGTTTATCACCATCATATATATAAAACTGTGACACATTATGATATTATGGTAAATTATATAGTAGGTAGTATTTTTTATAGTTTTGTACAATGATATTTTTGCCATATCGCCCAATTCTACTGTATTTGTTTTTTCAGTGAATGCCCAGTGCAATGCGCACAATTTTCCATCATGTCTTTTCTTTAGTTCTGTGGTTAAAAAACGCATCATACTTTTTTTTTTAATCACCTTTTCAAAAACAAAGAAGATCCATCGGGAGATATTAGTTAAGGAGGCCTGTAGTGCTCCTACTAGGGGGCATGCATACCCGCAGTGACTGCTGCTCAGTATGAGTTTATACCAAAGGAACATCTGAAAATAATTAAATAAATAAATAATGCATTAAACCTGTTGTTGACCACTGTGTGAAAGTATATCTGCAATAATGAGCACTGTACATAGCTGACAGTCGGTCCTGGGTGCACACGGGCCAAGTGGGAAAACAGCCCCTGAATGTTTATGCCCCGATTGCCACTGCCTTGTACAGGCTATGCAAGCAGAATTTCTTCCTAGTAGCCCATGGGCTCTGTTTTCTCAGACATGTGAGTCCTCTTGCAGATGTAATGTGATTTTGGAAGTTATTCCAAGTCCTTCCACTTAATTCCTCTCAGACATTGACTCCCTGCTGTTGTGCCATTGGTCAGGCTGGTGGTAGGTTCAGCACCGCTGCTGCTCTGTCAGGCTGCCCTGAGGTTGAACTTTTGTATTGAAACCATGTCTTTTACCTGTGTACCCTTAGGTTCAGCCGGAGAGGACTGTAGCTGTGCAGCAGGGCTGAAAGATGTACGATGGAATGGTAGCTTGTGAGACGCCAGTTTGGGGCACACGCTCACACGCTCTGGTTGCTGTGGCGCTGCAGCTGCTCCTCTTCCTCAGCACGATCCCTACAGCCCAAGCCTCAGGTAAGAGCAGCAGTTTCTCTCACTCCTCTCACTCCTCCCACACTCCCTTTATTCAGGATCAGCAGTGCTGTGTGATATATTGTCTATACTGGGACGGTCACGCAACAGTATTGATGTTTAGCTTTACCAATACTGATTTGCTGGATGTCTCAGATAAATCTGAACTGTTTATAAATGTTCAGAACACATAGAAATTGAAAAGGAACAGCGTGTCCTTTCTGAAAATCTGTTTTCTTTCTTACTGTTTATGAAACAGTCCACTCAAAACATGTTCTGTATGATTCGCTTGGCATAGAGTGCCGGCCCACAGGCTGTATGGGTTCTCTTTATACCTGGCGTAGCATGTGACTTGAGTAGTCCTAACTTAAGTGATAAGGACTGCAGATTAGATACAGGTGTGTACAGAGTAACACATTATAAATCAACCACTCCAACCACCTTTGGAGGTGGACAGGCACCACATAACATTGATAATGTGAACTGTAAAGAGTCCTCAGGCATCTAAGTGCATCACTGACAGCAGCGACCAACTGCTTAATAATCTGCATCATCACAGCACAGATGAGGGAGGCTCAGTAGCTTCTTTCCTTGTATTTTCTCCTCTTTGTTTATCAGTAGTGCTATCAATCTCAGTGAGTGTATGTAACAGCCCTTACATTTACATAATAGTCTTTGTAGGACTTGTAGCTCATTTCTGGCTGACAATAAATGTAGCTCATTTCTGGCTGACAATCAGTGACTGACTGACATGATCGAAAGAGGTGTAAGAATCTTTGATATGTGAGTATCATGTTTTGTCATGCTGTACCACAGTATCAGTTTTTAATTAACAGTTTACATGCATAGATTGGTGGCAGACACCGTTGTGTTTGAAGCTCTGACCAGATATCTTTAGCCTTTGGACTCCAGTGTAAAAAGTATCATAAGGATGCACGACAGCATTAGCAAATCTAGCTGACTAGTTAGTGTTGTTATATTATGGACGTTTTCCTAAAATTGTAAAATTGTGGCTTTGTATTGGCAAGCATATGGCGATACAACACGTATCGTGATACAGCAGTCACGATTCAATATATTGCGATATATTGTGATATTGCAAGCAAAGTGGTATAATGTGATGTTTAAAATCATGCTATAAAAGCATGCCACTATATGAACAGGTTTGCCAGTGCTTACAACAGCATTGCGCCCTTGTGCTGCTTGTTTATGTTGGAGTGGAGCTGAAAATGGATTACAACACTGCCATCTAGCAGTCAGAGGTTTAAACACAACACACAATGATTCACTGTCTGCCAAGAATCTGTGCATCAACACTGTGATTTTGAGAATCTTTACAGTATCATGAAACATAATATCCCAGTATTCGATATTTCAATATATTCCTACACCCCTAACAATATATAGCACCTTATAGTATATTGAATTGTAATCCCTGAGTCATGATTGAATTACCAGGCTGATACACAACCCTAATGAGCTGTAAAAAGGCATTTAATTTATTCCACAAAATTAGCGACGCGCAGCTCCTGGTTTTCTGATATCGGCTCTGACTCCCAACTCCAGGCACTGAAATCAATGGAATTGACTCTTTGACACTCCTAATTTTAACCCGGCAGCCCCAGAGTCAATGATAAAGGAATACAGTGGAGATAAAACCATCTCAAACACAATTCACCCACATTGAGTAGCTACAGATTATGGTGATATGACTTCATCTTATTTCACATAATGAGGGGAAACTCTGAGTGGTGTACTGAGAAAATCATTACTGCAGTCAGACAGGAATTTTTCTTTTTTTTTTTATTTATTTATTTATTTTTTTTTTTAAAGAAGTTGTTTGATGTTATCTCTTAAGAGGCTGATATTGGCTTGCATTCGCCAGCTTCTTATATGACATTTCCGGTCCATCTTAAGTGATACCCTAATGATGCACTGTTGCCAGAATGTAACTTCTGCTCTATTTAAGGTAAATCTCAGCTTCAGGTTTATGAAATATTGATAGTTTTTGGTTATCTGCAGGATGTATAGAAGACGTTTTCATGAGTCAGGTTTGTGTTTACAGTGGCTGCTGAGCAGGGCTGTTATTGTTTAAAGGTGGTAATTAAACACACTCTTACTGCTCAGAGTCTTTACTGGTTTACACTCGCGTCTGTCAGAATGATTCTCGAGCCAGTTACCATGAGAAGCATGACTCCAAGCATTTGGACTCTTAGTCATCGACCAACCCCGAAGGATTGCCTCCTTTGGAATTGTCTCTCCATCACTAGTATGTGAATCTCACAGTCTGCCTGTGATCAGATCGCGAATAATGCCAAGTATGAACCGGATCGGACCTTATTAATGTGAACTTAATCATCTGATACTGTGATATACCTGTGAATGTTGTGATGCTGAATTGTATCAGTATCTCCTGACACGAGTGTTGGACCATGTCTGACAGTACAGCTGTTTACACAGTGAGTGGAGGGAAGGAGGTTTTCTTTGGAAATACAGCTTATGCTTTACTGTTTGGATTAAATGTAGGGTTGAAGGTTCGGGGGTTTGGGGGGTGTTTCTTGTTGTTGTGTTTTTGCCTGTGTAAAATCTGAGGACTTGTTTTTGACTTATCGGATTAGGGGTCTTTGTTTACAGTGTGGGTTCATGGCATATGTGCAGCAGCACTGATGGTTTGTGATGACACAGACAGAGAAGACAGCATGTGGTTTGGAAGGTGTCCTTGTTTTTGTATCGTGCTGATTTCTCTGCCACAAATAGAGCTGGGCTGCTCTCTCTCTCTTTTTCTCTTTCTCTCTCGTCCTTCATGCCCTCTCTGTCCTCTCTTTTTCCCTGTCTCTTTCTGTGTCTGTGTTTGTCTTTTTTGTGTCTCCCTTTCTCCTTGTTTTGTTTTCTTACTCTACTTTTTCTCTTTTCTTCTTCTTTTATTCTTATTCGGTCTGTCTCTCTGCTCTCTGTCTTTCTCTTCTATCTCTCTCACTTCCCACTGTGCTCTTTCTGTTTGTATGTCTGTCTCTTTTTCTTTTGTGTTTGTATTTCTTTCTCTTTCCCCCTCTTTTCTTCTTTATTCTTGCATTCTTTTTTCCATCACTCGGTCTGTCTTTGTCTCTCTCTCTATCTGTATGTCTGTCTCTCTGCCCTCTGTCTTTCTTTTATTTTTATCTCTCTCACTCACTTCACCCTGTGCTCTTGCTTTTTTTATATCTGTCTGTCTCTTTCCCCCTCTTTTCTTCTTATTCTTGCATTCTTCTCTCTCTCTGTCTCTATGTCTGTCTTTCTGCCCTCTGTCTTTCTTTTCTTTCATCTATCTCTCTTACTTACTTCCCCTGTGCTCTTTCTTTTTGTATATCTGTCTTTCTCTCTCTTTCTGTCTCTTTTTCTTTTGTTTGTATTTCTTGCTCTTTTCTTCTTCTTTGTTCCCTCTCTGTCTGTCTGTCCTTTGTCTGTATCTCTCTTCTATCTGTATATCTGTCTCTCTGCCCTCTGTCTTTCTTTTCTCTCTTCTATATCTCTCACTCCCTTTCCCCGTGCTCTTACTTTCTCTATATCTATCTTTCTCTCTCTTTCTGTTTCTTTTTCTTGTGTTTGTATTTCTTTCTCTTTTCCCCTCTTTTCTTCTTACTCTTGTATGCTTTTTTTCATCCCTCTGTCTCTCTGTCTGTGTCTCTCTCTCTCTTTTATCTGTATGTGTGTCTCTCTTCTCTCCTTGTCTCTCTCTTTGTTCTTTTTCTCTGTTCTCTTTTTCACCTTTTCTCCTATATCTTTCTCTCGTTTCTTGCCTCTCTGTCTCTGTCTCTCTCTTCATTAACAGATGTCCAGGGAGGGCTGTGCTGTGTTTATCTGGGGGTGTGGCGTGATGCCCTGGCTGACCTGCTGTATTGGTGTTGAGAACACTTAAATTCTCCTTTTTAATGCGCCCATCTGAGAATAGCACTAATTCAGTGTTCTTGTGCTCCGTGCTGTCTTTGTTCAGCACGCGTGGATTCACAATGGCTCCAGTTCGTCTCAGTCTTATGTAAGACGATTGAGTCACTGGGAACGCTGCAAAGATGGAGAGAGAGAAATAAAGAATAGAGGGAGAATACGAATAGTTTAATGCTGACATTATGGCTGTAGTAGGTTTAGCCCAGAATACAAGACTTCTGAGGCAAGAGAGTGTCTTCTTGTGAGATTGTGTGTGATGTTTATGCTACATTGTGGTGAACAAAACCTGTGCATGTACTCATGTTGTGGGAACCACAGGATTTTCCCTACAATGTAAATCAAGCTCAGGGTTTGGGTTTGGATCAGAGTCTGTAAATTTAGCCATGTGCTAGCAAAAGGCCACAGAATGATGGAAAACTCTATGGGCTGTTTGGGTTGATCTTTTTGGGGAAGCTGCTTTTTTTTTTTTGAGGCTTGAATATGAAATAATAATAATAAAACAATACTGTCAATAAATATGGATTTCCTTTTTAAATAAAACCAAGTATGTTGCAGTCACATATTCCATAAGTCTAGCACCATCTTCATTTGCGTCTGAGAGGAGGCATGCACAGATTTTACAGAAAATAGAAAAAAGGCTCAATTTTGGAAGGCATTAACACTTGATCTCCTCAGGCTGCTTTTTGATATGTTTTTAACAGAATGGGCTGTTAGTGTTTGTGCCTTAGTGTTTGAGGTCAACTGGCTGAAAAAGTGATTTACATTCTCTGAATGAGCCCCCATCCCCCCTTCAAGTCATCTTTGTGTGTTCTTAAATTTAAAGGAAAAAAAAAACACTTGGGGTGTGTCTGAAATGGTCCACTCACTGACTCACTCCCTGTTCACTACATAGACTGTTTTATGCAGCAGTGAGGGACACAGTAGTGGGAATTCTGATGATCTTTCCATAAAAAACAGCTATGCATTGTGGGGCATGAACCTGCAAGTAGTGTACATCTGTGTGGGCAACAATATAGTGCCCTATATAGGGAATCGAATTGTCCACTGAGAACACTAGAACGCTAAACTGTAAATAGGGTGTAATTCCAGTGTCTGGAATGGGTGAAAATCTGCGATTGAACGTTAAACTGTATTTAAGCACAACTGCTTCTAGTTAGCGCCTTCAAAATGTGCAAGTTTAACACTCGCTCGTGCTGCAGATATAAGAGCCTTCCATTTTTATTAGTCTGCTCAGAAACCAACGTTTGTTTATCAAACTAAATGTTATCACAGTCAAGGCGAAGGTTTGGTGCAGGGATGTGATCGATAGATGGAGAGAATAAAAAGCTTTGTAGTCTCCTTTGCATGTTTGCAGACAGGTCTGGTTTTGTTGTGGTACCATTTTGACAATAGTCAGCCCCTCCTCTGTCTCCATGGGTTCCTCCCTTGAGCCTGGGTTCCTCACAAGGTTTCTTCCTTTGATTTAAAGAGTTTTTCCTCACCACCGTTGCCTCTGGCTTGCTCTAGGGTGGCTTGAACCTCGATACCCTTTTCTACTATTTTTATGCAAGAACTCTTTTCTTACCTTCCTTCTCTTTGTTTTCTCTTTTTTATAAACTGTTTTTTCTGTAAAGCTGCTTTGAGACAACACTGGTTGTACAAAGCGCTATATAAATAAATGTTGATTGATTTAATTAAAATTGTCTTAAGTTTAGTGTCTCATATTTGATGTGTGTAGAAGGGCAGATGTGTAATCTGGGAAATGCATGCGCATGACTGTTTTTCATTCAGTCTTGATGATTTGTTTTGCTGGTATTTTATATCCCACAACAACAACCATTTCCGCAATGTCCACTATCTGTCCAGTAAAATATTTGCTTGTATGTGAAGTAGGTAGGGTGCACTCTGCTTGGGCGATGATGGTAGAATGCCTTGTGTGGCTGTGATCTGCATTTTAAAGTAGAAGAAGGTGTTTATCCAGAAACCAAGAGCACAACGCTGGGAGCGATGCAGGCATGGATAAATGCAAATTCAGTCAGTAGTTGGAGGACGACATAGCATGGCTGTCTGAAGCCATCGAGCAACTCCTATGAGGTGCAATGTTAACTTTGTTGCAAAATATTCAAATTTGGGACAGTGGGAGGTGAAGCTCTGGGGCTAAGCAGGCACTCGAAAAACTACTATACCTGTCAAGTCTTCTAGTATGTCTGATATGTGTACTGTGAATATGGACAGGCTCCGCAGTGATACAGTTTGTTTTCCTCAATGAGAAAGATGCCCTGTTAGCTAATTTTAATGTGTACTGAATATTTGTAATATATAATAATTTAAAATATATTATTTAATATATATGTATAATATTTTTTTATAAAGGAGTCCAAAGGTCTGAGCAGATATCTTGATTACCCCCCAAAAAACAACTTACTGCAACTGGTAGCCTTGTTTGCCATCCAAACTGCCTTTTCCTGTTGGCGTAGGCAGGTCTTGGCCCCGTTGAGTGACAAAACCCACCAGTCATTCTGACAAAAGGCAGCGGAAATACCCCACAAAGAAAAGGAATAAATCATGTGTCCGTGTGTGTATAGCATGAGTATGTGTCCTGCTGAGTTTCCTACAGTCAAAGCAACAGACAGTAGAGAACGTAGAGAATCTTCAGGCCTTGGTTTATAGTGTTGTGTCATTGTTCAGCATTTTTACATTATCTCCCCAAAGACTGTATTCCCACTCTGCCTCATCCCCTCAGCCTGCTGAATTTAGGCACAGTCAGTAATCAGTAATCCCCTCACAGGCTCTAAAGAATAGCTTCCATGGCTCTCAGAGCCATACGAATATTAAATCCACAAATGCCATTATGGCAGTATTGGATTATGTGGCGAGGTTTTTTAATCAAATCCCAGTGTATATAAATGGAGCACCATGAAAAATAAATAAAGGGAAGCAAATACTAGTTCAGTGAATCATAGAGAGTATAATGTGCTTGTTTGCAGTTTGGTTTTAATTGCCGTTTGTCCAGGTACTTGCTAATCTGTTATGAGTGCGGCTGTAACTCTCATACTTCCTGGTGTGTGTGTTTTATGAAATGTGTTTTGCGTGTTTACATAAAGGTTATAAATGAGTTATGTGAAAAGCACATGAACTAGATACCAGGGCTGGGCAAACACGGAAGTGAAGTTGGCTAAGAAAACCAAAGCAGAAGCTGAACTGACTGAGGACTGTTTTGGCTGATGCAAGCGTTCAGACGCAATCAAAGACTTACCGTTCACTCGCAGGACTTTTTCCCCACAGTGGTCCTGACGAATCTTTGGCTAGATTGGTGGGTAGAAAGTTCTAAAGCAGAACCTACAGTACTGTGTAAAAAATTGGGGGATATTGTTGTATTTAAAAAACTAATTTTTTCAGTCAGTAAGCTTTTATTTGCCCAGCAAAACAGTAGTAACATGTTTATTTGACCCTTTCCAAGCTTCTCCTTGTGGAAACAACCCAGTGTTATTAACAGTTCTCATCTAATACCTGCTTTAAATACTCAGTACTTCATTAAGCTAAATCAAGATTGCTGCTGAAGGGATGTCTGGAGCTTTGTTTTGTATTTATGCTTTTTTTTACATCTGTTTTTATTGATATATGGAGTCTTTTGCGCAGTACTGTATGTTGCTTGCATGTCAGCCAGTGTTACGCTTGGTTATTTTTATTATTACTATTGCTTTATAGTCTTTATTGATATTTATTTCTCTTGTTCATTCACAGTATAAAGGCAGCCTTTTTGTTTTTCAATGCTTTTTTGATGTTATTGTTGAGTTTTGTGTCTACATCTGTTGATGTATGCGTTTTTGGAAAAGCAGGAAGTGGAGTGAGTTCAGCTGTAGCAGGTCTGTGTGTGTGTGACCGGAAAGCAGCTCCCTGTAGACGGTGCAGTGATTTTTTCCCATGTTCTTCACTCCGCCCACTCTTTCAACTCTTCTCTTTCCTTTCAGAATACTATGTGTGGTTGGGCAAAGTTGTAAAATCAGTAACTTACTGTTGAGCCGTTGAAATTATTAAGTATATGTCATCTTTCATTTGTGATATTTGAATCATTTGCAGGAAGTGGCTAGCAGGAGGTAGGGGAACCGCTTTCAGCAGACATAGTCTTGTGGCATGGCCTGATAGCGAAAGCCCTTTTCAGTTCACCAAAAACACGGCCTTGTAATTAGAGATGGTATCGATCGTAGATACCCGCAGAAAATGTCAGATATGAGGGGGGTATGATTCTGATTCATCCATCTATCCATTATCTTTTGCTTTATCCTGCTAGTCAGGGTCGCCGGGTTGCTGGAATGTATTCCAGCCGGCGAAGGCTAACACACACTCATGCACACATGTTACATTTGTGATATCTGCAGTAAAATAAGGGTCTATATCAGTGTTTTTTAAACTGGAATGATCAACCCCTTATCCCCTTCCCCCTTCTTATCTCAGCCCACCCCAAACAGTTTGCTGTTACCCTGTTGCAAGTTGACTTGGAGCTTAATTGCAATATAAATAATTACTGTACCCAACTTAATACTGTTTTTTCTTTGTGCATCTATTAAAGGTTAAGCTTAAAGTGATCTGATTAGCTGATTTTGCTTCTTGCTTTTGACACTTAGTAGGTCCCAATCAGCAGTAAAACTAGCTTGTGCTCAAGTAAACAAACATTTCTTACCACTGCACTGATTGTTTTCGTATGATCAGTGGCATGATCTCAAAAAATGTTTTAATTTGTTTGTCTGTATTTGTCTCAACAAAACAGATAAATGTACACCTTCACATAAGGTGAAAAAAATGGTTAAGAGAGGCTCAGTATATGCAAGCAGACGATTAGGCTATGTAATAATTGTGGAAGGCCTACAACCAGTGGTTTAGTAAGTACTTGTTCACAGTATGTGCACAGGCATGTGTGTGCTGTAGCTGCATTCTGGTGATGGGTAAGATTAAAGAGAATAAAAAGATGAATCTTTCATTCTATCAGAGGACGCCAGCTTCTACCTGATGAAACAAATAAGGCTCATTATAACACAAATCTGCTTTCTTTGTTAATTTAATAGGTGAAATCCAAAACTGGTTCAGGTGACTACAGTGCTCCGTTATTTTACTGGCCAAATGATTAATACAGTAGCACCAAATCTCAGTCCTAGGAGCCCCACGCAGAGCACATTTATATGTTCTTTTTTTCTTGCTCAAATGCAACCTGCTTCCAATCAACAGGTAATTGCTGAGCCCTTTCACAAGCTCATTCAGGTGAGCTCAGAAAAACACGACAATGTGCACTGCATGGGCTTCCCTGGGCCAGAATTGAGAGCCAGCTGTGTAATTGAAAAGGCAAAGAGCTGAAGCTGTTAACGATTCTGTTTGCTTCTTTTCGGTGTCTTTATATAGGTTTCACTTCACACCAGGAGGCAAATCAACCCAGATGTGGTTCACTGACTAACATGTTCTTACTCTTTGCGATGCTGCAGGAAGTGGCTAGCAGGAGGCAGAGGAGCTGCTTTTTGCAGATATAGTATTGTGGCATGACCTGATAGCGAAAGTACATTTAGTTCACCAAATCATAGTCTCATAATTAGAGATGGTATCGATCGTAGATACCTGCAGAGTTAAGCTGTGTGGTCATCATGTGGGATAGCTGAAGAAGTATTTTGAGCGCAATACTGTTCTTAGTTATTCATCATAGGTGAAGTGTTTAAAAATAGCTTTTATTGAAGTTTAGTAGTTTTTGGATTGGGGTCTGATATTCATTGTATTCAGTGCTACAGTATCGGTATTATATTATTATTAGTTAACACATTAGTTAGATGTGTTCTCTAAATTATTTGATATTCGTGCGTCTGTAACACTGCATTCACGCCATCAGCAAGTTTTCGCCACTGATCGCCCAAAAAGCTGATCGCTCATCGCCTGTGGGTGTTTCTGAACTTCCGCTAACCTTAGGTTGACGTGGCTTCACTGACGCCAAGCAAATACTATGACAGTGCAGCGTACTGCAGAGTATATAGATAAAAACAAAAGTTTGACCACAAATCAGACGCCTTCCCCACGCATTTCCGCTGAAAAAAAAAAATCCTGGCGCAAAATAGCTTGTCTATAAATTTCATCCCTGCGTACTTCATCACTGTCTGTGCTGTCGAGATGACAAAAAAAATGTGTTCATTCTTTGCAACAGTGAAATCCTCTTCCATCTAGTAGGAATAATTATCTAGGAACCATATAAGCAGCAATAAAGCAGGTTCCTCGCCGCTCAGTGCTCAGTTCCTATTGATGATCTCCACATCGCTTCTCTTCTAATTTACATAAAGTAAAACTTCTCTCAGCTTTGTCGCATCGCCAGCATTCGCGCTGTCGCCTTTAACCGGAAATCACCAGCTTTTAATGAAATTCAATGACCTCCTGTTGCTTTGCTGTGTAGCGTCGCTGCTGGTGTAAATGCATGGTGAGAGTTAATGGACAGATATATAGTTAACCACAGTGAAGGAGCAAGAACATGAAGCGAAAGATCAGACCAAAATCAGCCTGGGGCTTTAGGCTTATATTTTAGATGATGCCACTGGACGTTAAATTCTGTCTCTTTTTTTATTATTCAGGTAGAGTTTAGTTTCTGCTGAGTGGAAGCTGCCCGGTCAGCTAATGAACTAACACTAACGGGTACTGTGCTAGAATCTGATGGGGACTCATCTTCCAGACAGAGTATTTTCTCCTCAGTGGACGGTGTTCCAGTATGTTAAAATGTCAGATAAATTTTGTTTCCATGTCTTTGGAACCTCGCTAATATCAGCTAGAGATGTTTGTCTACTTGGTGAAAAAGCTGTGCCAGAGCCGACTATGCTGACTAACCGACTAACCACACATCACTGACAACATCCTGCAGTGGAACGCAACAAATAACAATCGTAATTTCAGTACTGGAATACTGGCACCTTGAATGGCTAACAGAGTACTTAAGTATCTGTGTACATCAGTAAGTCGACAGTTATGTGATGAACGTTGTGTTGACATTGACTGATTGCTTATGAAGTCACTAATAAAACAGAAGAAGGGAATGCTTTGCTGCAGCTTTAAAAATCTGTGACGAGGGCAAACTTCTCTGCTCAGTAGAGCATGACTTATTCTTTTCAACGAACCCTTCTAGCCCCTTCTAGAACCAGAGATATGAACCCCAGAATCTTTTTGCAATTTGAATCTGACTTAAGACGAAATTTATAGACCAGACAACAAGGGTCACACGATATATATGAAATGAATGGCTCAGATAAGGTATCAGGCAAGGAGCCAGGTGATTTCGGGGTCCGTATGCAGGAAGGGGCAGTGAGCATAGCTGTAGTGGTCGCAAGCACACACCGTGCACAACCCAAAAAATCAGAATAGGTTTGCAGTTATTCACAACTAAGACCAACAAAAGTCAACATATTGGCTAATCAGCCAGTCTCTACATGGAACCGAATCATATACAGTCGTGACCTGAAGCTTAGGGATTTGGTCTTGTGAACAGAAGGTCACCGGTTTGATCCCTGAACTTATACGGTTCAAAGTATGGGCATACAATTAAATCCTATTTGCTTTATTGCAATTGTTTGTGATGAAGATGTCTTAATTCCCTGCATTGGTCTTAAATCATCACTATACTCGTATCCAGCAGTTTAAGCCTAGTGTGAGGAAGCTGGCCTTTAAACAGGGCTTCAAACAGTAGAAGAACAGAAGTGCAGCTCTATTTTCTCCTGTGGCTAAGAGTGCAAAAGATTCACTTTTCACACCAGGGGTCCAGACATGGCCCTGAAAGGACCTCGGATCAGTCGGGGTTTATGTTTCACTTCAGTGCTCCCTGGCTGGCGTCTTGCTGTGCTGGGGAAAAGAGCTGTGGGATCAGGGTCAGGTGAGGTCGCGCACAGCAGAACCTCTAAGCGCCAGCCAGCCGGCCAGCCACCCACCACAGCAGCCTTTCGGCAGCTGCGACCAGCGTGTTTATCACCCGAGCAGGGTGGGGGGGGCCCACTTCTGTCTCGATCAAGCACTTATTGTGCCATGCGTTTAATCAAGCTGCCTTTTTAACGACCTTCCACAAAAGGGGCTCATGGGCTATTAAACACGATCGTTTCTCAATGACTTAATACTGTTTGTGCTGCTGGCAAGAAAACAAGAATTGCATATGGTTTAATGTGTAGCGTGATAGCTCTCGTGGCTAATGAAGTATACGTCTTGTCTAAATTTAAATGTTTGTAGGATTTGCAGGATTTTCACACATTCTCCCAGATTTTCCTGTCAGGATTTGCGTGTATTGGAAGTGGTTGAGCTAAAATCATCACATCAGGAGTCAGTTGGCAGGAGCCAACTTTTAGTATTTTTTTTATATTTTTAACTTTTATTCGATTTCATCTGCAGGACAAGCTAACAGTCTTGGCGTTAAGGCCTCATATCTGCCCTGCTAGCCTTTACTTAAGAGATTGCTGATCTAAAGCCTGAGGTCGAGTCTGTTCGGAGCTCCGGACCAGATGGAGGGATTATTTGAGGTTCTGCTCTGCAATCACTGGAGAAGAGTTTTAAATGAGTCAGGATTTCAGTTTGGGAAATGACTCTTTCTAATAAGATTCTAAATATAGCTTCTAGTTTCTGTCTGTTCTCTCTTTCTCCCCCTCTCTCCTCTTCTCTCCCCTTCTGTCCTTCTCTCTCTCTTTCTTCCCCTCTTGCTCTCTCTCATTCTCACTTTGAGAAACCGATGTTTCCCTGCTTTTTTTTTACTCTTTTTTTCTTTCTCTCCATCTGTCTCCCTGTCTCTCTCATCTTTTTCTTTATCGTTTCTTGTCTCTCGCCTCTCTCCCATTTCTCATACTGTCTTGCTCTTTCTTTCTTGTTTTCGACTCTTTCTCTCTCCCAGCCACTCACTCTTTCTCTCTTCTCCATCTATTCTTCCTGCTCTCATTCTCTCTTGCTTTTAACTGCCTCAGCCTTTTCCTTTATTCTCCTTCTTTCTATTAAATGTCTCCCTTTGTTTCTTTCTCTCTCATCTTTTTCTTTTTACCTGTTGTCTTTCCCCTTATCCACTTTTTCTTTTTTCACTTTTCACTTCCTCTCTCCCTCTACTCTTTGTTTCATTTTTCTCCTTCTCTCTTTTTCTTTCACTTTTTTTTACCTATTGTATATCTCTCAATCTCCCTTCTTTTTTATCTTTATCACTACTGTCCCTCTTCTGTCTTTCTTTCTCTCTCCATCATTCCCTCTTTCTAAACCTTTTGCTTTGAGGAGCTCTGTCTTTTTTCTCTTTTCCCTCATCTGTCGTTCTTTTTATCTATTGTCTCTCTCTCTCTCTCTCTCTCTCCCCTTTTGTCCTTCTCTCTCTCTTTCTTCCCCTCTTGCTCTCTCTCATTCTCACTTTGAGAAACCGTTTTTTCCCCTGCTTTTTTTTACTCTTTTTTTCTTTCTCTCCATCTGTCTCCGTCTTATCTTTTTCTTTATCGTTTCTTATGTCTCTCGCCTCTCTCCCATTTCTCATACTGTCTTGCTCTTTCTTTCTTGCCTTCCTCTCTTTCTCTCTCCCAGCCACTCACTCTTTCTCTCTTCTCCATCTATCTATTCCTGCTCTCATTCTCTCTTGCTTTTAACTGCCTTTGTCTGTTTTCCTTTATTCTCCTTCTCTCTCATTTCTGTCTCCCTTTGTTTCTTTCTCTCTCATCTCTTTTTCCTTTTACTTGTTATGCCTTTCCCCTCTTCCACTTTCTTTCTTTTTTTCACTCCGTCTCCATCTATTCGTTCTTCTATCCTTTTTGTTTCATTTTCCTCCTTCTCTTTTTCTCGTCTCTCTCTTTTACTTTTTTACCTATTGTATATCTCTCAATCTCCCTTCTTTTTTATCTTTTTTTTTATCACTGCTGTTCCTCTTCTGTATTTCTTTCTCTCTCCATCATTCCCTCTTTCTAAACCTTTGGCTTTGAGGATCTCTCAATACTCTCAGTATTTTCTCTCTCTCTATCTCTCTATCTCTCTCTCTCTCTCTCTCTCTCTCTCTCTCTCTCTCTCTCTCTCTCTCTCTCTCTCTCTCTCTCTCTCTCTCTCTCTCTCTCTCTCTCTCTCTCTCTCTCTCTCCTCCCTCCCTCCCACACTCTCCAGTAGGTAAAATCCTGCTTTGTTCATGGAATAAGAGAGCAGCAGTTTTCCTGTACTTCAGGATTGCCTCTGCGTGTCTTGCCAGGGTTCTTGTGAAACGCTTTGCCGTCATTGGCCGTTCTTCATGAGTCACAGCGTGAAAGAAATGTTCCAGCACACAACGCCACACCCTGAACACATACAATACTCCTGCTATCATTTTTAAGGAAGTAATGTTCCCGAGACCCTTCCAAACAATGGTGTGAGGTCTGAAGGGGAACAGTGAGCGGCTGTCCCGGTTCTTCACGAGGAATGTGAAAGACACTGTGTGGAGAGCGCTGTAGGCCGCTCTGCATGTGCTGGCACTGCCGTGGTGGGGGCTTTGCCACATAACGTGACTGCGGCCCTCTGCTGCTGCTGCTGGCAAGAGATAAGCAGGCAGATGGAACAGGGATTGGACACGTGGGGGGTTTTAAAAAATAAAAAGTTTATGCAGTTGATAGCTGATGTGAACGTTATCCAAATGAAGCTTGAATCTTGTGTTGTTTTCTTACATGCTAATTTTCTAAGGCATGCACTGACCTGCTGTCTCCTTTTTAATTCTTCTCACCTCCTTCTCAGTGTCCCAGTGTCTCATCCCAAAGGTATTGGATAGCGCTCCATCCCTCCAGGGAATGCAGTTCCAAGCAGGTCATTTACATAATCTAGGGTTATTTCTACAGTTAATTTTAGACAAAAGTGCATGAAGGGAAAACGTGATCATCACCGTTTCTCAAGAAATATGTTCCTTCTGTGCGTCAGATTTCTTGTGAAGGAGCCACTGTTAGTACTGGACGAGCAAAACTTTATATCATGGTATTTTTCTAAATTATACGAATTTCACAGTATTTGAGGGTTTTTTTCATGCATGACGTGTTAACTGCATTGATTGCAAGAAGAATTACTGCTCAGATAAGGTTCCCTTGACCATAAACCTGCAGTGGTTGAATAGTGGGGGACTGTAGCCGCCTCTGCTTGTGTCTTCCCTCTGTGTTGGTGGTACAACTTGGGGATCACAATTTCTTTAAAGTATTTACGACTTGGGATGTCATATCTGGAATTAAGCGTCTTTATCACAGCCCTGAATCTGTCTTTCTCAACTGTGCTTCTCGGAACCGTGTCTTTGGCTGTATGAGCTGTTCTGGAGTATCTCGATCCAGCACTTACTGTTTCTGTCGTAGGGAGTACTTTCAGCTAACGCTTCGCCCGTCGGTTGTTGCTGATGGTGTGGAGGGCGCTGATTTCAGTTTCATGTATCCTTGGTACTCCATTGCTTGTGTTACCACCTCCCGCGACAGCTTTTGCTCAACAGCGTTTGCAGTAAGTGATTGTTTGTTTGGTCCACGTCCAACCTTTTTAATCAAAAGTACCTCCAGACGACAGACACAGCTCCTTTTTTCAGCAAAAGTTCCTCTGGGTCATCATCATCTACTTCAATGTCTGGTACAACTTGTGGTTCAGAACTTCCCCTGTCCACACTCAACAGCTCTACTAATACTTGCGCTCCGTTCCATGTGTGTTTAGCGGCACAGCAGTGAAGAACGTCCCCTAAACAGTTAACCACCGCACTGTGTTCCGGACATGTTTAGGCTATTTAGGCCGGTTTAGCCAATATATGAAAAATTCATATCATAACAATTCTTAACAATATCATAACATTTCGGTGCGAACCGTTATACAGCCCAGCACAAACCACCGAGGGTCTGATTTTGGTGTGACTAGACCTTTAGTTTGTGGGTTGTCTACACCAGTGAACAGAGCTGCTGTGAGCAGTGTTGTGCTGTATCTCCTTTTCAAAGAAATACCACCAAATATTAATATAATATTACTGTTGTGGCAGGCTGGGGTGTATTTTTAAGGTGAATGTGCGTACAGATGTACATAAGTTGCATATGTAAGTTAAATCTAATGTTAGCTTAGACCTAAACAGTGGGCTTTGCTGTGGTCTCATCATGTGTTATGAGTTCAGCCTGATGATAAGGACTCAGTTCTGAGGGAAAGATGTCAAACAGCTGGTGCTAAAGGGACGGAAAGCCCTAGTTAAACATGTGTTGTGTTGTTTGGACAGTGCAACAGACCACAGTACAGGCCAGGTTCTGATTAAGAAGTATTCTCTCGACGTAAGTTTGATATAAGCTAGTGTCTGACAGAGCAAAGTCCGAGGGCGTGGCGAAGAACTGGAATCAAATCTGTTCTATGGTGCTGTCACATTGGTACTCGGAGACTCTCAGCTGTGACTGCTGGCCTGAGCTTGTTGGATGTCCTTTGTTATCTGGCTCAAAGCCAAAATGTCCCCAAATTAGCGACTTAACATTTTGGCTTTGGAACTAGATTTGTGGCTGTTGTTGGTTCGAATCACGTCAACCGGATAGCATCACATGCATAAGCACATAAGAGATGTGTGATTGCTGTAAGCACTTGCATTTAAAATCTAGCTCTGGCTGTGTACATTGTGCTCCTGTCTTTTATGTATGGATATGTGCTCTCGTGTGTATGTGTGTGTCTGTAGATATTATATAGAGAAGTATTCAAACCTAGAAATATTTAATAATGATCACACACTCACGCACCAGAGGCCATCACATGTTTGCATGTGAAGCTGATGTGACCAGCAACTGAAAAGTTGTGTTTCTCCAGAAGCACTTGAACATAGCTTGAACTCACCATATGCACCCGTTTAACTTTTACCAGCTAAAAAAAAAAAAACATGAAAAAAAGTAAATAAATGTGGTGATGATGGTAATGAGCTCATGACCGCGGTGGGCTACACAAGACCGCAGCAATGCGGTCATCGTCCCAGCCCTAGCTGCGTAAGACCGAACAGCCACCATCTCTGGCTGTGGCCCTCGGTCTGTCAGCCGCCACCACAGGCACTCCCGGCTCCAGCACACAGATTCAGACTCCTGTCTCCACCACACCAACTCCACGCTCACAGGCAAACTCACACACGCACTCTGACTCCACACAAACTCCACTCTGTCCTCAACAGCAGTTGCGGCACATTCCAGTGGCAGGCAAGACACAAAGCCAACAGACAGGAGCGCAGTGTCCGTACACACAGCCTACAGTCCAGTTTCTCTCTCTTTCACTCTCTTAATCTCTGTCTCTCTCGCTGTCTGTCTCTCTCATTCTCTCTGTCTTTTTCCTCCTCTTATTCTCTTTCTCTCTCTCTCTCTCATTCTCTCTATATGTCTTCTTCCTCTTATTCTCTCTCTCTCATTCTCTCTATCTGTCTTCTTTTTCTTCTCTCTCTCTCTCTCTCTGTGTCTCTCTCTCCCCCCTCTCTTTCTCTCTCTCTGTGTGTCTCTCCCTCTTTCTCTATCTCTCCCCTTCTCTTTCTCTCCCTCTTTCTTCTCCTTTCTCTTTCTCTCTCTCTTTCCCCCTTATTCTCTCTCTCTCTCTCTCTATTTCTCTCTCTCTCTATTCTATCTCTCCCCTTTTCTCTCTCGCTCTTTCTCTCTCACTCCCTCTTTCATTCTTTCCCCCTCCTTTCTATCTCTCTTTCTCTTTCTCTCCCCCCCCTTTCTCTCTCTCTCTCTCTCTCTCTCATTCTATTTCTTTTTCTCTCCCCTTCTCTCTCTTGCTTTCTCTCTCACGCCCTCTTTCACTCTTTCCCCCTCCTTTCTATCTCTCTTTCTCTTCTTCTCCCTCTTTCTCTTTTTTCCCACCTTTCTCTCTCTCTCTTTCTCCATCTCTTCTCTCCTCTCTCTCTCTCTCTCTCTCTCTCTCTCTCTCTCTCTCTCTCTCTCTCTGTCTCTCTCTCTCTCTCTCTCTCTGTCTCTCTCTCTCTCTCTGTGTAAACTGATAGCGCTGTATTTTCTGATGCACAGCTGTCTCTGCAGGGCGGCCGGGTGGCAGGGTGCACGGCCCCAATCTATGCAAACTTCCATCTGCTGCGTTTGCCAGGGGCTGAGGAAAGGTCTGGAGGAACAATAGAGATTTCTTCTGTTGTCTTTTTTTTTTTTTTTTTTATTCGTTTCAGACCAGGGCATACACATGTGCACTCCCTCCTCCACACCCTCTTTATATTGTTTAGTGGGACAAGCTGCTTAAATGTGTCAGCTGGTGACCCGGGCAGTGAAAAGACATAATTACGAGCACGTGGAGTGTTTCTTAGTGCTTTTGTTCTGCCTCTGAACTGTGGCCACATTTAGGGGAGGCCTGCTGTCTCTCTCTCTGTGTGAATGTTTGAATAAAGCACCAGAACGTTATTGGGTTTATTGGAGGGCAGTACTCAAGCAATATGTCATGTGTAGTAGTACACTCTCCAACACATTATGTCTCATTTTCTGTTACTTTTAATATAAAAGGTATTAAAACACAACCTAAAATGAGGATTGTTCATTACACTGCTTTCTGGGACTTTAGCCTCATATAGTATGATGTCTATGTATGACCTTTAGAGTCTATAAATAAATAATAAGTTTCCTTTCGGGAAGTCCGTCTGGTTTATTACACTGTGGAAAGTTCTTTGGCGGGCAATTTTAAGAAAACGGAACTAAAAGGATTGTTTTGGGTTTGTGGGACATTGTTTGGTAATAATAATAATAATAATAACAATGATGATGATAATAGTGATGATAATTATAAGTATTCACTTATAATCAATTATAAGTACTTAGCAATGATTATAAGAGCTTAGAAAAAAGTTGGCTTATAATAGAAAGAAAACATATACTGAATGTTACTGAGATTGTGATGTGAGGAGCATAAGTCTTACAGTATCTCTCAACTCATACAAACACTCGGGCCCTCTGGCAGAGTCCCGGCTCACTGAGAGTCACTGAGGTTGCTGAGTAAACACTTTCGAGCCGTGTATGTTTTTGTTTGCGTGCATCTGTCATTCAGTTGCAGAGGGTTGCAGCAGCGCGTTACTGACGATAGTTGCCTGTAGTTGCGGCGTCGGCAGAGCAGTAGTGTACAGGCTTGATGAGTCATATACGTGGGACTGTGTTGGTGTTTTTGCCAAAGCTTGTTCCTTTCTGCCAGCCAAAGCCGTCAGTTTGTGTTCATCGCTATCTGTGATGCGTTCCCTGTTTGGAGATGAGTATACGTGTGGAAACCTGCCTCCTCGTACCACACATTCCTGCCTCTGGTCTCAACTGTACTACTGAGGAGTACTTCAGTGTCTTTCAGTCAAATCTCTACCTACTGCATCTGAAGTGTACAGTTAAATACCACAAATAATAATTTGTCCCATTTGCTGTCCTTAGCAACTAACAGAGCTCAAATTCCTCTGAATAGAAATTAATGGTCTGGTACTGAAGCAACGTTCTGCTTGTCCAGCAAATGCATTCATCTATTGTTGTCATTTTAGCTTTTATAATGAAGCCCTAGTTTGGAGCAGTTATTAAGAAATGGAAATCAATGGGCCTGTCATGAGCATGACATTTTGACTGGCAATTAAATGCAATTATAAAATTAAAACATTACTCAAAGCTGCCCTCTAAAATGATAGAGCACCATTCAGAAGTTTTCAGAACGTTTGTTGGTTTTGCAAGGCTTGTGACGTGTTTCAGTAACTGTTTTTTTTGCTGCCCGTCATGTAAAGTTTACCCCAAACTAGAGATGGGCAGTTTATTGACTTTTGAAAGTATATCTGTATATTTTCTAAAGACATACAGAAGGAGACGTTACTGTTTAATATTGATTTAGTTTGGTGTGGAGTAAGAATCCTCGCCACACAGTCCTCACTCTTTACCAGTGTTTTCACTGAGAACTTTGCTGCACCATTCACACAGTGGTGTGTGGTGTCCTCACGCAGGAGTGGTGATTTAGAGCGGAGACGGTGGTGCTGCTTCCTCACCGTGGAGGGGTAGTGTGAAGCAAGGACAGTGGTGCAGCGTCCTTTCCATGGAGGGGCAGTGTGGAGTGGTTGTGCTTACGGTGGAGCAGTGGAGCCGTGGTGCTGCGTCCTTAGTGGTGCGATGGTGTGGAGTGAGGGTGATGGTGTAGCAGTGTGGAGTGAGAACGATGGTGCAGCTCATTTACAGTGGTGTGGAGTCAAAACAATGGTGCAGTCACGTGCCTTACAAAATAAGAAGCGTGATATGAGGGGTCCAGTATAACTAAGGTAGGCCTGGTGACTGTTACACCAATGAAACAAAAAGAAGACCTTGGGTGCGTCCAAAATCGCAGTAGGTACTAGATTGGAGCCAGTAGGTACTGCTCGAGCGGTAGACTAGTAGGCAATTTCAGTAGGCGAGTTTTAGTGACCATGCAATCTCCCACGTACTACTTCCGCCATCTTACCAACAGCCTGTGGCAAAAGACGTCAGACCACCACAGTAAAAGTCCCGCTTTTCATAAAGAGCCCCGTTTACTGACCTCATTTTAGGCACTTTTGGTGACACGCACCTGCATTTTTGTCTGTAATCTGGTGTTGAGCTGTAGCTCAGAGATGATGAATCAGCAAGAAATGAATATTTTTACCTCAGAAGTAGCTCAAACCACTGTAGCGGCAGTTCATCAGCAGGTGCTACATACACGCAGCTGAAGTACCGCTTTCTGACATTTTTTTTCCTTTGAATTTATCAGTGGCTCCAGTTGAATCATGGGATAACATAATGTGCTGCGGTCCTATACATAAAAATGGCTTCCGATTCAGTAGGTCATCCGGCTACCGTTCTCCTGCTACTTGATGATACTGAGTATTCAAACATACTGGCCGCGCTCGCCTACTGATTTCAACTACTGATTTCACCTACTGAGTTGTAGGTATATGTGTTGTGTGTCAGCCTAAAAATACAGAGATACAGTATTTGGCCTGTATTGCCCTCACTACTTTAACCCCAACTGATAAATGTGCCCTGCCCACGTTCTGTTTGTTGTGTTGTAACTATATACTGGTGAAAACCATCTGGAATTGTGGAAAATAATTAGCTCGAATGTCAGTGTCATTATCTAGGATGCCTTCTCTGTAGTTGCTTATGTAAAATGAAGAAAACCTAGTTTTAGATAAATGAATTGTATTCTTACTGGTTTTCTTGTGTGTTATAGAGATACTGTGTAGGGTTTCTCTTTATTTGTGTGTGTCTGTTTCAGAATGTTTATTACTGGTTACAACCTTCTTTGAAATCACTGTCTCCTGTTTACCTGTGTTTACCTCCCACCCCCCACCCCCCACCCCAGGAACCATATCATAAGTGAGAGACGCTGCACTGCTAGCACTTTGTCTGAACGCCTCCTTGCTCAATCTGCTTCCCAGCAGCCCTGCCTTTTATCAAGAGAATAATTTCCCAATTGTTGGAAACAGGGATGAGTAATCTGTGCTTCCTCATCCAACCTTTTTCGACACATGCACTGATGTTCTTGTTTCCCCATTTATTTGCAAGTTAAGGCTTGTTTATAAAACACACACACGTAGAGGTTTTGTTCTTGGCTTTAACACTGTGTGTGTGTGTGTGTGTGTGTGTGTGTGTGTGTGTGTGTGTGAGTGAGTGACTATAGCTTGCAATCTCTGTTCTAGTTTATCCCAACTAGCGTCAGCTAGACATGCTGGGAGTGACTCAATAAGGTCCAATAAGGTAGGTTATGACAGGTATCTGGAGCCATGCTGATCAAGGTGGTCATGCAGATGCTCTGCTGGGTTCAGGTCTGGGGAATTAGGATTAGGGGTCAGATCCCATCCGCCCCAGGCTAGATAGTCCGCATGTATGGATGTATGTGATCTGCTTAGATGAGTGGGCCAAGAAAATGCCACAAAAACATTCCCCAGACCACTGCCACTGCCACACTGCCACCTACGCACTGCTGCATTCGAAAGTAGGTCATAATAATGTGACTCAAGTGTGTGTGTGGTGTGATGTGTATGATATAATATATGTGTGTATAAATAGTGTGTGTGTGTGTGTGTATAGATAGATAGATAGATAGATTAACTAGTTTTATTAGCTCAAATACATTTTAAAACAATGATGCATTCAAAAAACATTAGAATAGAATAAATATAAGCAAACTTGCTAGCAATAAGGGCAGACCCTCCCTGCACTGAAAATATCAGTACATTTAAAATAAGAACAGGCAGGAAAAGCATTTTATATATATATATATATATATATATATATATATATATATATATATATATATATATATATATATATATATATATATATATATATATATATGTGTGTGTGTGTAATCTTCATATGTACCATGTGTGTGTGTTTGTGTGTGTGTGTGTAAGTGTAATAATTCAGTCCGGAGTGAGGTTCTGTAGTTGAGCCCTTCTGTTGTTTACTACACTACTATCATAAAACTTATATACATAAATTAACACACTTATGCTTGGCTCTCCTTAATAGCCACACTCTGCACCTTACCCACCCCCTCTCACAACCCCCCAACCTCCTCTCAGTTAGTCACTTATCTTGCACATGTAGTGACTCAGCTGTTCTGCCTGAAGCTGTATGTGTGCTGTCTCAGACATAAAGAAACTTTAGACAGGAGGAATGGTTCCCCTGCTGAAACACGACACTCAAACACAGCGCTGTGTCTCACCATTTCTCTGTCTGTCTGTCTCTCTCTCACCCCCTCTTGATTTGACTTGTGCTCTTTTTTCATCAACTCTCTTTTTCTCTTTCTCTCTGTCTCCCTCTGTCTGATCTTTGCCCCCTCCGAGAGTCATTTAAGTTCTGTTGTATTGTGATGGGTGCCTGTGTCACTTAAACCGGTGCACGTTTGCGCTTCCTGAACACACAAACATATTTACACTCCTAATCTCTCTCAGCGTGCAGCTCCAGCAGCCCACACATCCAAATCCTTTTGTTATGTAAAACCTGCGAGTTTAATAGACAGAACATGTATTATAGGTGGAGTAAACAGTGCAGAGTAGAGAGCTACACCCCCTCGCTTTCAGCCGCACTCCATCAAGAAGGGACAAATCCACTCTAGGATTAGGCTCGGGGGGCGGCCCAAAAAAACAAACATGCGCGAACGCTGGCAAACAACAACAACGATGCTCAGCAAGAAAACATATTTCCTAGAGCCTGTCAGTGTTGTGCTATCTGTGGAGGAGGCCTTAATCCAAGCCTGCAGGGTGGCGTTTGGCCCCACTAAGCTGTTGCAGGCTGAAGTGATCAGTATAATGTGATCAGCTTTTAGCCTGTAGCTGTTTGTAATGAAGGATAATTAGAATTTCACTTTGCTCTAAATCCTCCTTCCCCCCCCCCTCTTAGTGTTGTGGACAGATGGAAGAAGAGCATGCTGGGACACTGTCATTATTTCCTCTAGCTAATGAGTTACCTGCTGCCCATGTCTCTGCCTAGTCACGTTTGTGATATCGATTCAGAATGAAATGCTGATACTACAGCAGCACAACACTCCTACCAATATGCAAAACATTGTGAGGAGCGGAGCAAAGACAGTAGGGATGGATGTAGCACACCGGTGTAAGTGTACCTATACTATAGCACCAAAGCTTGGAATCATTGGAATCTTTACAGGCTGTAGTCCATCTGTTTCTCTGCATCCCATTTCCACCCTGAACCAACACAGAGCAGGTATCATTGGGGTGGTGGATCATTCTCAGCACTGCTGTTACACTGACATGGTGGTGGTGGTGGTGGTGGTGGTGTGTTAGTGTGTGGATCTAACCCGGTATTACTGCTGGAGCTCTTAAACACTGTGTCCACTCACTGTCCACTCTATTAGACATTCCTACTTCGTTGGGTCTCTCTGTAGATGTGAAATCACAAACAGTAGCTCATCTGTGGCTGTACAGTTTGTGTCAATCATCTTCTAGTCCTTCATCAGTGGTCACAAGACGCTGTTGGCTGGATGTTTATGGGTGTTGGACTATTCCCAGTCCAGCAGCGACATTAACATAAATATGAATAATAGTAACACAATAAGGAGTGTGTTCAATTAACCATTTACAAACCTGTCCTCAGAGCAGCCCAGTTTTTATTATTTGTTTATTATTTGTGCAATTATTCAATACTTTATCATGATAAGTCAAGTATGATGTAATATAATACATATGTATGTGATGGCTGGGGGCATCAATGAGTTCTTTAGTTAGTTGTTTTTTTGTTTTTTCTAAATAAGACTTTATTTGTGCTTTTTGTACTGTATTTGTATTCATTCTAATAATATCTGATATTATTACAAGCAAGCACAGTTATTGCCAAGATAATTGTCTTTTAAACATGTTCCACTGAAGCTTCTTTCCCTCTCATTTCAAGCGAAGGCAGTTCAGGCCAAACAGGTTTTTTGAGGATTTTGGAATGTAGCGCTGTACATGGTGGCAAAACATGATTGCCCACATTTGTTATGCTTTGTTTGTTTACCTCTTCCAGCCAGCCCATCCCAATTAGCATGCATACCATTCATGGCTCATTATTTTTTAATTCTGCTTTACTTTATTTAAATAATTAAAAAAATAATTAATTAAATTATCCGACACTGTGAGAATGCAGTGAAGGGCCTTCTCAGCCTGTCCAGGCATGTTTCGGCAGAGTTCCTAAATTTGTCCTTTTCCGCAGTTCTGTAATTCTTCTCATGTGTTTCGTCGTCTGTCCTTTCACTTCAGTGATTCTTGGAATGTGACGACACAGAAACTAGGGGAAAGCTTAAAGATCCTGTTTTATGAAACCTTTTGTGACGTGTTCTGGGTTTCTGGGTGTGCTTGGACCTTATGATCAACGTAGTCTTAATTGTTGTTGTGGTTTTGGCAGCTAAGCTGCTGCTCTGTTGGTTTTTGGTGCTTGCTGGCCATTGTTCATTCAGGTCAATCGAAGATTCGCCTTTGGAGGTCCAGTGCCTTAAAGAAATACTTACCTCACCTAATGTCTATCTGCTGCATCTGTAGCTTATGTTAAATTTCCATAGGTGATCATTTTGACGCATTTCTCCCTGTAGCTAATAAAATGTAGGGCATGATGAGATTTCCCTTCTATTCTAAATACAGAGAGATGCTTCAAGGTATTATATATGGTGAAGGCTGTCATGCCACAATGATCAGTTGCCCCAGTCTAGTTTCAGGGCAGAAGAAGAAAGGCTTCAGTAGAAGGCCATCAGCCATTTTTTTCTTGAATGCTCCTGTCCACTGTAGGACACCAAATAACAATACTGACCATTGACCAGAGCCCTAATGTAATGTTTTTATGCATGTTGTCCTCTGCTTGCTCATAACTTCTGCTATCTCTCTTCTCCCGTGTCTCTGTAGGCTGTCCCAGACCCTTGACTGTGCAGCATGGCCGTGGGAACCTTACAGACACCGCCCGAGGCTTCCAACCCATCGGCACAGTGCTACAGTACAGCTGTGATTCAGGATACACCTTGAGCGGTGAGGGCATCATCACATGCATTGCTCCGGGACACTGGTCTTCCAGCCCTCCACACTGCCTCAAAAATGACGGTGAGTTAGGTACGTTTATCAACTTTGGAAAAGGTTGGGGACATTGATATTAGTTTTGTTATACCTATTCTATTCACTGCTTCCTTCTCTGTTTGTTTAGTTTGTCGTCCACCCAGTGAGCCAGAGAATGGGGGCTATGTGTGCCACCCTACGCCTTGTCCCAAGCTGATTGAAGGCACAGTGATAGAGTACTTTTGTGATGAGGGCTACACATTGAAAGGCTACAGGTACCATACCTGCAGGAACGGGGATTGGGACTCAGCGGCGCCTATCATCTGTCACCTTGGACAAGGTGGAGTACACTGCTGTGCCTCTTGGTATTTGGGTTACATAGCTGAAAAGTACTGTGAAATATAGTGACATCCTTAGGTTTGTTCGTTTGGCAGGGTCCTTGCATTTCTTGAATCTTTGAAACTTTGAATCTCTTTGAGTAGAGATAGACCAAAATCTTCAAAACGAAAGGTCAGATTACTGTTCCAAAATCAATATCACCAATGATATACCACACAGAAAGCACAACCTAGTTTGTAGCTTTTGTCTTAATGACCCAATGATCATCTTTAACCCTTCTCTTCTCCTGGTATAACTTTTAAACTGATTGGCTATTGTTCTTGAAGAGCTGGACCCCTAGAAACAGATGGCATGTTACAAGCCTTCAGGTTTCAACCATTGACCAGTGTCTTATATTTAACTTTTCTGGTTTGGATGATGATGATGATACTATTAATATTACCAGTCTAGCCTATTAGTAAGACAGGACATAAGGAAAAATGTAGTATTTACCATTAAACAATATTCAAAGTGCCTGTTTTTGGAAACTGAATTAATCATTAATTAAGTTTAGGGATAACTGTTCATTTATTATTGCTGAATACTCTGAATTTTAATCTATGGTAATACTTGGTGAATCGTTTTTTTTGCAGTTTATGTTGACTGTATCCCAGCACATTGAATTTGAATTGAAAGACTTCATGTTGACACCTCATTAGCCTATATAAAGTGAGTTAAATCCTGAGGGACTGTAAAAAATTAACTTAGTCGTTGCCGTTTCTCATCTGATGCTACACAGCCAACACAGGAGGAACTGTCAGTGTTACTTGTGGAATGTACTGTATGTGTTGCTTGTGGCTTCTTGTTCAGCTGCGTTTTTCTCTTTGGGCACGTGTGTCTTATAAGCTGCTGCGTTTGTTATTTACAGGTAAAGAGGAGCGCTCTCCATTGGGTATGCCGGCTCTCTCTATCGTGGCATCCACTGCCAGTTCAGTGGCCCTCATCCTCCTGCTGGTTGTCCTGTTTGTCCTGCTGCAGCCCAAACTCAAGTCCTTCCATCACAGCAGGTCAGACGCTGTCCACCCTAAAGAGAGTGTGCTCTCAGTCTTGTCATAGCTCTACATGTGTTTGAATGTAACTGCAGTTCCTTTTATGCTGGATCCAGAGTTTAAAATTTTAACTTGTTTCATATGTGCGTCCCACACATGCCTCTGACTCTGGCCATTAGACACTGCTTGAAATTGTACACTACTACCGTTATTTACACACTGGTCAACAACTTCTTTTGAACACAAGGCCCTGACTGTGAATCCGGGTTCTCTAACAGTATGAGAGATAACGGTTATGATGAAACTCATACCTGAAGAATTTAAACTGGTATTGTATATGAACTGCCCACTAATACTACTGTTAGTGGTTCTGTGGTTCAGTGTTTTCTCAGCTTTAACCATTTAAGAAGTCTATTGGTTTGTATTTTGATGTATTATTCTGAAACATCACTGGACTTTTACAGAGAAGCATATTTGAGGACTAAAGTGAGTCTAAAACAGAAACAAACGATTCATATAGTCATTAGATTATCTGCTTTTTCAATAACAAACTGGACCAACATGCTTCAGACTGCAACTCTCTACAAGGGAGGAGCGTTATCTGCATACTGGAATAAAGGTAATCATAAATCTGGCACCTCCAAAAGAATTTTAACCAGCATACCAGTTGAACCAGTATGTCATCCACTGCCCTTGTTGAACAGTGCTGTTTGCTGGGCGTGTGCCACCACCACCTGCAAATTATTGTGTATCAAGAGAGAAACTATTAGCAAAATATTCTACAGGGGAAAAAATATATACACTACTGCTCAAAAGTTCAGGATCACTTTAGAATTTAATTTCATGCAATTTTCATTCAATTCACAAACATAATTGTCCATTTCACAATTAATTTAAGTGTATCAAATGATTTTTTTATAATAAAAATGTATTAAAGCCTATTTTTGTATATAGGCTTATTTTGCATATTGCAATTCTCAGTCCTCTGTCTAAATCTCCTGGTACGGCCGCCAATTCAAGTTAAGGATGTTATTGGACTAATTGGTTGTTAGGACACTCTTGCTCAGTTGTGATGCACAGCTGAAAAACATTCTACTAATAAGTGAGAATAAAAGGGAGAAACAACATTCTAGGTTAGTTTAGTATCTGAAGATCAGCAGTTGATGTCTTGCTGACCGACTCAAAATGACCAGAAAGAAACAACTTTCTTTAGAGACCCGTCAGTCCATTGTTGTATTAAGGAAGGAAGATACTCCATTGAAAACAAGAACATTTCACTGTGATCCCAAACTTTTGAGCAGTAGTATATATATATATATATATATATATATATATATATATATATATATATATATATATATATATATATATATATATATATATAAAAGAAAGACAAGAACGGAAAGTAATGTGTTTGAATTGCACCCAAGTTCACATGCAGTAAACCCCAGACCTCTGTTTCCTGGATAGAGATGGATTTTATAGACTTCGCACAGATTAAAAAGGGTTTCATTCTTGACCAAACACTCAGTGCAGACAGCCTCAGACTGAGAAAAAAACTCAAACATGAAGCTGACTAGAAGATGAATCATAACACCAACTGGTAGCCATTTGTCTAAATGTACTGCCTTCCTTAGCACCTCATTGTTTGTCTCAAATTACTGGCCCATATTACAAATGTATTATTATTATTATTATTATTATTATTATTATTATTATTATTATTAATGATAATAATAATAATAATGATAATAATAATAATCATAATATTAATAAAAAAATAATGGTTTGTGGTGAAACCCTCCCTCAAGCTGTTTGCCCTTTCTTTTCAGGCGTGAGCAGGGTGTTTCTGGCCAGCCTGCCTCCATCGTGGTAGAGGGTGTGCAGGTGTCCCTGCCCTCCTACGAGGAGGCTGTGTATGGCAGCACTAGAGCAGACGCCCCTCCCCCGGAGTCCCGTGTGCAGATAGTACTCTCTGAGGGTCCGCAGCTGGAGGCTTCTGCAGCAACACTGGATCAGTCCCGGCCCGAGTACAGCCTGACCTCCACGTCCTCTACTGCATGCTCCCGCCACGCCGAGACCGTGCTCGTTCACGAGGTGCCCTCCTCCTCTTCCTCCTCCTCCTCCTCCACCTCCCCTTCGTCCTGGGCCGCTGAGCAGCCCGGGGCCGCAGCAGCTGCAGCCCGCAGGCCGAGCAACGGAAGCAGCGACCAGCACAGCCTGCTCTCCTTCACGTCCACTGAGGACTATGGCGATGGTAAACCATGTTTTAAAGACACATTGCTGCATAAGTTCTCTACGTTAGACCACCTCAGTTATGAAAAATCACTGGAGTTGCCCTTTAAGCATAGTTTACAGAATGCTAATTGGAATTAGATTGACTTGCACTGCTTCAACTGTCTAACAAAACCTTTCCCCCCTCTTTTGTTTAACAGATATACCATTGCTGAAGGAGGCCTGAGAGCACATGCAGTGTCCTCCTCTCTGTGGATGATGACCAGGACTGTGGCTCTTTAAGCTTTTTACCAAACCCTTCCCCCACTGCTGCCCTACAGAATGCAGGAATAACCAAATGCCTGTCCGTTGCCCTTCGACTGTACACTCTCCGGCCCTTTTTGAGCTGTATTTGAGCTGTGATGTACCGGTCATCTATGGGGTGCCCAGATATGCTCCCTCAAATTGTTGCACAGATGCTATATCAAACATAGGATTATGTATAATGCATACATACTATGAGCTGAATAACACGACTCAGTTGTTAACTACACCCGTGTCCCAGTGGTGTACTAATAAGCAGTTGCACTCACAAAGGCTTACCTTGTCACAGTCATAAGGAATTGCTAATTACGAATGCATTCAATTTCTATGCTATGTAAGAGGTGGTGAATGGAGCGGTGTTCCATTCCTGACTGTGACCTCTTACGAAGGGGTTTGTTTGGCAAAGATATGCTAGATCAGACCCTTATCGTTTTTAAAATGCTGCATGTTATTTGCATCTTAATTTTTCATCCTCCCCCACCCCCACCCTTCTTCACATCGCAGAGGATGCATGCCAACATAGCTCATCTCCATACTCAACAGTAAGACACAGGGATTAACTGGTTTACATAGTACTGTATTCCAAAACATGCTTGCCTTTTTAAAAACAAATCAATTTGTATTTAGCTTCACTCTACCGGTTGGACTGTTGTTGATGAAGAGGGCGCCAAAGTGACTAGTCATTTTTCCATTTTTCTTTAACCTCAGCATAGGACATTTATTTGTACTGTCTTGTTTTAAACCAGGTGTCATCAAACCAAGATGTCTTCTGTTTGTTTGCTTTTAAATGTTGTTTGATTGTTTCATTTCTTTCAAGCCTTTGGGAGGTAAATACGGTCACACCTTCATAATACTAAATCTAGCAAGACTAGGTCTAGCAAGAATCTGAAATAAAAAAAAACATAGAACAGGGCTGCATCTGCACTACAGATAAGTATGTATCTTGTTTTGTCTTGCAGGCAGGCTTGTGATTCCACCCCCCCGCAAGGTGGTACACTGTAAATCCAAATGTTTTTCTTTAATCATTATGTTATTACCATTGTTAAAGAAGTGAATAAACTCCAGGGGCCAGTTTCCTTAACCCAGATTATGCTTTGGGATAGAGTTATAAGAAGTTCCAATAGTGAATCCCAAGTGACGGTTCAGTTTAGTCCACAACTAGGAATAATCACAGTCTGAACGTTTGTTCTTAAATAGGGAACAGCTCAACCAAACATTGTGACAGGTTAAAAAAGTGCTGCTGAAAAGTGTTCAGTGTAGATCTGAACGATAACTTGCTTTTACATAGAAATTGCAATTTGAGTGCAATTGTCAAGTATTAAGTATTAATAACCATCCTGTTATGTAATACCACTTTATACCTCAAGAGGTCATAGTGAGGCACTGTAATGTCGAGTCTGCATATTTGAAGAAGTAGTGCTGCAGCCCTGACGGCATATTATAACCTCTTGTCCATCCTCCTGTTGGTGCTGGTCCCAGGTAGATCATTTATGGACAGATACCCAATGAAAGAACGAGTAAACAGAACTATAGCTGAAGCTAGCAAGTGCAAAATAATATTAAGCAATATTATGTTTAACCCCCCAACCTATCATTGAAAGCAAACACTTAGCTATTCCCGAGACCCTCCTTGAGGCTTGCTTCATTCTGAAAATATGGCATGGTTTCCAATTCATGATGATTCTTAAACCTTCGGATTTACAGAACAGTGTATCCAAAGCACCTTATGGAGCTCATTCACATTTAGCAGGCTAAAACTCCTCCACAAGGGGGCAGCATTATGACGCTTTATGAAAGCAGCGCTTCACATCAGTAACACTGTGTCAGTTCCCACTGACCTCTGCCTACACCACATGGATCACTATCATGCATCCTCATATTTTCTCTCACTTTTATCTGGTTTCAGACAGGGCAACAGTTTGTGTGAAGTATGAATGGACATCCAGTTTCCTGGCCCTTTTTTTTCTTTACATACTTGCTGTTGTTAGTCAACGCGTCTAACTGAAGACAAACCGGAGCTGTCGCCTTAAAACTTTTCATACATTTCATAATTTTGTATTCTTGTTTCTTCCGTCTCACATGCTTCACAGTATTGATAATGTCTTCAGTTTCCTTATGGCCTTACGTTTTATTTTCTATGCATAAACACTGTTTTGTGGATTTTCAGAGGTGTGGGGTTTCCTTCTCTTTATTTTCACAGGACATGACAACAAGAATGTCCGTCCTTTCTCCCCTAAAGCTTTTTTTTTTGTGACTGTAATATCTGTAATATCTACATCACAGCATCTAAGTTCTAATTTCTGTTCCTGCAACTGCTGTACTTTATGAAGAGAATTCTTGTTTTGTTCCTCAGCACCATTGAATGGTGTTAGCCATCTCACTTTCCCCTTTTCAGCTGTTTATTTTTCTCCTCTGTACATTGCAGTGGGTGTGAAGATAGTATTTTAATATTTGTATAAAGTTTAATTTAATTCTACAGTGTGTGTATATAACTATTTCTAATTAAAGCTTTCTTTTGAAGTGCCTTGCTTGTCTTGACTGATTTTCTTTCTTTTTTTTTTTTTTGGCCCCATTGACCACATTAAGTAGTAGCGAAGGGCCCCAGTATTACGCAGTTAATTATTTAAGACTGGACTCTGGATCACATTTTTGTTTTTTGTTTACCAAAAAAAGAAAAAAAATCTGGTGCCTTTATGTCATCTAGTGGCTACTGCTGGTACTGAGGCTGTTCAAGCTGTTTAGGCAAATAACCTGACATATTAAAGACGTGTTTAAAAAATATATACTTTTTACGGTTTATGTCATGCACGTATTATGATGTTGTTCATCACAACATCTCAGAATATCAATGTGTATATCAACACAGCTGCAGCTGGCAACCAACTCATTAAAAAAATTTTTAAATAAAAATATACTTCAAACAAAGGATTATGTTGTTATTATTATGTTGTAGGACATCAATGTTATAATTTCTCATTATTACAGGAAAATATATTGTAAGAACTCAATTTTACTATATGCTTGGTGTTACGGCCGCAGAGATTCTGTGCAATGAGCCTCTAAATTTTCGTATTGGCCTAAAACGATTACATTTTGCATAGATATGCTTTAAACAGACATCTAAAAGTTTCCACATTTGCAATTTTCTTTTGGATTACATATAAAATTTTCTAAATAAATTTGGATTTACGAGATTGTTGAAAAATCAGTGTGTGACCAAATGATAAATGATTAAAACTCATACTCTAACTTTAAAAACTCATAAATTAACCAATTTGGACAAGCAAACTACTAACAGAAAGCATACACACAAAAGAACAAAAGGAAATTAACATTTCAGCTATGGATATTTATCCTTTCAATAAAAATTAATAGTTATGCTAATATACATTTTCCAGAGCTGTATAATATTTATGTTATAGTTTAGAACAATTATGGCAGTTGTCCTTTCCTATAGTTTCCTAATGGAGAACATGCTCTATATGGTTCTCTAAAGCACTAAAATGGGTTTTTTGCTATGCAGAACACTTTTTGGTGCCTTATGGAATCATTTTTAAATAGAACCATATACAACATATTCTCCATAAATCTGAAGAAACATTTCACCTTCCACACAGAACCACTCTTATAGAACAACTGTATTTATTAAAGAACCCGTTTAAGAGTGTAGCACCAAACAGGGTTCTTCTATTATTACAAAAAGATATTAATTTAGTTAGTCAGTCAGTCAGTTATTAGTTAACTAGTTACACAGCCAATTAGTTATTCATTTAGTTACTCAGTCTTTTAGTTAGTTATTTAGTCAATTAATTAGTCAGTCAATTTGTTAGTTAATTATGTAGTCATGTGTTTATTTGATTAGTTATTTAGTTAATTAGTCAGTTATTTTATTTATTTATTCATTTATTTTGTTAGTCAACCAGTTATTTATTTATTCAGTCAGTTGGTCAGTCAGTTAGTTAGTTACTAAGTCAGTTATTTATGTATATACGTATTTAGTTAGTTAGTTACTTAGTTGTTTGTTTAGTTAGTTAATTAGTCAGTCATTTATGTATATATTTAATTAGTTCGTTAATTGTTTATTTAGTCAGTTAGTTAATTAGTCAGTTATTTATGTGTACATTTATTTAGATCGTTAATTGTTTATTTAGTCAGTTAATTAGTCGGTTATTTATGTGTATATTGTTGGTTTGTTAATTGTTTATTTAGTAATTTAGTTAATTAGTCAGTCATTTATGTATATATTTAGTTAGTTCGTTAATTGTTTATTTAGTCAGTTAGTTAATTAGTCAGTTATTTATGTGTATATTTATTTAGTTAGATCGTTAATTGTTTATTTAGTCAGTTAGTTAGTTAATTAGTCAGTTATTTATGTATATATTTAGTTAGTTTGTTAATTGTATATTTAGACAGTTAGTTAATAAGTCATTTATGTGTATATTTATTTAGTTAGTTCATTGTTTATTTAGTCAGTTAGTTAATTAGACAGTTATTTATGTGTATATTTATTTAGTTCGTTAATTGTTTATTTAGTCAGTTAAAGAATTAGTCAGTTATTTATGTATATATTTAGTTAGTTCGTTAATTGTTTAGCATTTTAGCATTTGGAATATATGTAATAATGAAACAATACAAGTCTACGTCTTTTCCTAATCAGGCTGTTGTAAATGAGCATTTGTTGTAGTTTGAACTGTATATTTGTCTCAGCTCTACACGAATGTTATTAAGAGAAACTCGTCAGAGCTTCGTTCCTCCTGCAGTTGAAGCGGGTCGCTAATCGCTGGAGCACTCTCCGCTACTGACTGTACACTGACGCCATTTTGTGAGACGTCGCGCATTAGCAGCTGAGCACCGACACTGGAGTTAGAGGACTAGTGAAGGTAAGTTAAGCTTCTTCTGCGGTGTTTTCGCGGATATAAAAGAAACATAATGTCATTTAAACCACGTATTTGTGTAGTGTTGCATCTAATACGGCTTTATCGACTGTATAGTCGTCGGCTTTGTGGTGTTGCTGCAGGCTAGCAGGCCCGCTTGCTCTCCGCGGTGGGAACAGAAACACGCCTCGGCTTTTATATCGAGTCTCTTTTTAATGTTCTTGCAGCAGTTTTTCTTTTGTTATGGCTAAAGTTACGAAGACTATGGTTGCACCATATGGACGAAGCTGAAGTTGGCCTTTTGTTCGAATTTCCCGTTCCGCCTTAAATAGACCAGGAGCTGTGCTACGGTGCACCATTTAAGGTGGAACAGGAAACTCAAACAAGGAGCTAGCTTCAGCTTCGTACGATCTTAGCTGTTTAACATCATCACAATACTTTTTTTCTGTGCATTTATGATCTTAGGCCCACTTAAAGCATCGAAACATGAGCGGGTGTCGTATTTTCATCGGCCGGTTAAACCCTTCCGCACGGGAGAAGGATGTCGAGCGCTTCTTTAAGGGCTACGGAAGGATCCGAGACATTGACCTGAAGAGAGGCTTTGGATTTGTGGTGAGCCTTTTCTTTCTTCCATCTTTAATTTTTCATGATTATAATACAAAATGCGCTGGTCACCTCATGCTTGGCCAGGTCATGTAGGTGCGGTGCAGTGGGCGTGAAGAGGGGCTTTAAAGGGCCCATATGCTACATCTCTTTTCTTTTTTCTAGTGTCCACTTACATTTGTGAGCTCCTCTACCAAAAGCCATTCAACATGCCCAGTTCTAACGTTTCCTTATTTTCTCTAATTAAACCAGCTAGTGTGCTTTCAAAGGGGAACTCCACCAACTCAAAAAATTCTGCATCATTAAATGGTTAAGATGTCATGCAGAGTGATTTGATGTTCTAAAGAGCTGAATTGTTCATGGTGGTGGTCACAAGTCTCTAAAAACTGCCACACAGCAAGTTTTTATGCAAAGCGTCTGTGAATGCACTGCCTGATGTCTAAAGTACAGCTGGATGGTATGGAGCAAAAATCATATCTCTGTGTTTTTAGGCTGAATGGCGATTCATATCTCGGTACTTTCTGCAAAGTGGGCTTAATGTTCAGTTGCAAGTCAAAGCTTCATGTGAGATGTCACAAGCACTTTCATTAAAACAGGCTAAATTAAATTAAGTGGCAGGGTTTTCTTAAACGTGTAGACAAATTAATATATTAAGTAAGTAGTTCAAACTGAATCATTCTCGTTTCATTGATTATCCACTTAATAAATAATATAAATGATTAAGGTTTTCCGAATTGGAGATAAGATGCTGTAGGATAAGAGAAAATTCTTAAATGAAGGTACAATTTGCTTCAGTAATACAATTTGGGAAAACTCTTATTTTAGGATTAAAGATTTTGTAATCAGCAGTTAGAGCAGCGTTGCATCTCTTTCTGTGGATGGGCTTGCACAGAGGGTGTCATGCAGCGGCACAGCTTGACGAAAAAAAAACAACCCAAACGTTTTTTGTATTTTGGTACAACATCAAACTATAGCGTTATAAGCGATATTGTCTGATCCGACATCTTGTCTGAAAATACATCAGTATAGCTTAAGAAGTCGATATAAAGTCCAGCCATTGTGTAAGACATTGTTTCATGATAAAGCTTTGACCTTAAATGTCTTGTCAATCCATTTATTTGTATTTGTTTATAAAGGAGGGGAACATCCAGGCTGCAATAAGGCAAAATATTCCTCCCAAAATTTGTATCTTACTATCATAAACATATATATATACACACACACACACACACACACATATTTTGGTTAACTGGTTGTTTTGCATGATGTAGCTGTCAGTACCTTTCGTTTAGAATGGTTCAGTGTTTTTGTTTATGGGGAAATTATGCAAAGAAACGGTGGGATTGTCCTTTTAAGAAGCAATATAAAATACTTTTACAACGTTCCAAAATTAACTACAATTCATCAACAGAAAGTAAGGAAATAAGAGTTATGACGGTATGTGAAAGGCAACTGTAGCGACTTGTGCTGCCTATATTCGTGAGGAATCCACATACATCAGCAAACATGATGTAAATAAAACCAAAACAGTCAACGTTGCCCTGGCTTTCCACCACTGGAGACGCTCTTGTTGAGTAAAGGGACGAAGTTTGATGCTGAACTTCTAACAAATTGTAGAATCTGCCTTTAATGTTCTATTCTGGCCACCCTGTATTGTGGTTTGAGGACTCACTGAGCAGCCTGGAGTAAAAGTGTGTAAGAGTGGGTTAGGGATAAACGACTGTAGACTAAACAGGCTGAAATGTGGGTTTTTGTAATGTCACAGATACGTTAATTAATTCCATTAAAGTCTTTTCTTTTAGTTTACTTGCTGAATGGACAAGAAAGCGAAAGATGATAACATTATAATGTTTGTGAAGTGCAGCAGACCATGTTTGGTGTCTAAAACTCTGTGTGGTGCTTCTTTAGCTTAGCACTGGAGTTATAAGGGGGTAATGGAAGCTTACACGCAGCAATTTGTATCATTTAAACTGCATTACTTTCTGTTTATTGTGGAAAACATCATGTCATGTAAACCACAAAATCATGCTTATTTAAAGTGACTTAACAACTTCAAGGCATGTGTGTAATTTAGGGTTGCATGATGCTAATTGATGGGTGTAAGCTCCAGGTACCTACAGCTTTGTACCTCGAGTGCAGAACTTAAGAACAAACATGCTTCAGACACTGTTTTGGCTAATGGACTGCAATTAGGTTAAATGGAAACTTATATGAATTAGTTTTTTGAAGAGTTCTTCATTTAAATAACAGAACTTATAAGTTGGGAGGGATAATTTGAATGGAAATGTTATGATTTGAGATATTTCTTAGTTAACCCAGCACGTTTCTTCTCTCTCTGATGTGTAGGAGTTTGATGATCCAAGAGACGCAGAGGATGCGGTGTATGAGCTTGATGGGAAAGAGCTGTGCAACGAGAGGTAGAGTTTAACTGTACTCACCGCTGTTGGCCACTGGGCTTCTCTTACATTGTACAGTTAAAGAAACCCAGTAAACCCATTATGATTAAGGTGTAAACTGTAGAAGAACAGATCATGTCCTGGTGATGACTGCTGTCTGTTTATATGCAGGGTAACTATAGAACACGCTCGCGTCCGCTTGCGTGGAGGAAGGGGTCGGGGAGGCGGAGGACGCTTTCCGGATCGTTATGGACGTGGCTCACAGGATAGCCGGAGGTTGACATGTCATGTTTTTCTAAATTTCCATTGGGTGTTCGTGCTGGCGTGCAAGGAGATGGGAGATTTTGTCTTCGGCAGCTATGATAAAGTTTTTTTGATGTTTTGTTCTTCTTAGGAATCCCCCTCCGATGCGCACTGAGAACCGTCTGATTGTAGAAAACCTTTCATCAAGAGTGAGCTGGCAGGTGAGTGTCCAGTGCTTCAGTCTGTCAGGTGTTGGTGGCTGTGTACAGGTAGAATAGAGCTTGTTATATTCCTCTTTTCATTGAGACATTATGTATGTCATTTTGAATTAAAGGCAAAAGACCTCCCGAAATCATATTTAAAAAAAAAAAAAAAAAAAAAAAAACTCTTTAACAAACCTTTTTATTCATTAATGAAACTAGTAGAGTTGGAAAAAAGAGATCAAAAACTAGACCATAGTACTATCCTGTTTTAACCAATTGTTCACCCCTTTATTTGCCAGCCTGATCGTTGTGTCGTATGGAAGAGCTCGCTAATGGTGGCCCTAAGCCCTTCAGGGTCCCTCCCTCTGGGTTGTGCCTGAGCGCCTCTTGGCGGCCTGTGTGGTCCTCTCCTAGTTGACCCCTGCTGGTGTGTGAAAGCTCGCTGGGGGGGCACGTTCCTCTCGCTCTTAGACGCATTTGCTGCCGCTTCATGGCGGAAGTGGGATGGAGCCGTGCTGAGAGAGAGAGCGAGAGAGCGAAACAGAGAGGGGCAGAGAGAGCAGAAAGGGAAAGGGACAGAGCGGGTCTGTGGCGTATTCGATCGAGGGGGTTCGGTAATTTGAGAGGCTTCGGTCGGTTTCCTCCCCCCACCCCGCTCTCACGTGGCCCAGGAGTTAAGCTGCGGTGCAAGGTTTTGGTCTGGGACAGACCCAGTGGCCACACTCCCAGGTATCAGTCCACTCTCTTCCTCCCTGTTCACTCTCAGTGCCCTCGCGGGGGCATACGGGGCGGGATTGGCAAGGGGAATCCCTTTGCCCTACCGCCTAAAACATGGGGGGCTTTTTTTTTTTTTCTTTCTTTTTTCTATTTGTCTTTTACAACAAGCCGTGCCACACACATCCTTTGCTGCTCTGGTTTAAGTGCAGGCTGGGTCCAAGAATGTCAAAGCAGTGCTGTGGAAGGTAGGCCTGTCACAGTTATTGCATAATCACCTGATCGCAATTATGTAAACGAAGTGTAGTTGTTAACACAGTTGGTGGTTTTCAAAATCAAGTGTTTCGTCACAACAAATAAAATGCGCATTAAGGCAAACAAATGTAACTGGCTCTTGTTCTGTGTCCAGTGCTTGAGCTCAAGCGTAGCTTGAACTGATTCTGATTGGTGCTGTAAGACATTTAGAGTCAGTGGTGAGCAATGATTGTTTATTCTAGCTGTAGTTGTGACTGTCATGAGTTGGCAGCTACTGAGTACCAGCTTGAGAGCCATTCTGGTCACACTGTTGTCGTGTATATTAAAAAACTAGACTGTAGAACTATAACTCCTTTAACCAAATGTATTCATTTATTTTTTTTTTTTTTCCAAGATAAACCCATGATGGCTAACTTGCCATTTATGTATTCATGTATTCTTTTATACTTCTTGTTAACATATCCATAGAAACTCTTAAAGCTGTGGATAAGCGAGGTGAAGATCTGTGCTTAGAGATTCTTGGACCCTGTCTGCTGTGGTTAAAATAGGATTATTTTGTCCTTAGTTATATGTTCTTGAGTATATTATGGATTCACTGTGGTTTTGTTGTGTAGCTTAACTGGAATGTTCTTTCACTGTGTAGGACCTGAAGGATTTCATGAGGCAGGCTGGTGAGGTTACTTTTGCAGATGCTCATCGGCCAAAGCTCAATGAAGGGTGAGCCTGCTTATGTTTGTTCACTTAAATGACTCATACATGCCACTATTTTCTATTCTGTTTAATTTGAATAAATGGGTTTAGATATATCGTACATCCTTAGTGTAAATAAGTGACATCTTGCCTTAGAGATGAGTATTGTCTGAGGTAATGCACTGCAAAAAAATGATCTCAACACAAGTCATCCTAGATGTAGACTAAATATTTAATAGTCTTCATTTTGCTGTTGTCTGGAAAAAGCAACTGAGAGTGTCGTTATTATACTGGTCTTTTTTCAAGAATATAATGTGATTTAAGATAAATTCACTTACCAGGATATATTTATTTGCAGTGTAGCCCTGCCAATGTTTGTTAAACCAGTTTTAGATGTTTTAATTGATGTAGTTACTAATCATACTGGTAAAGATTTCTACATCTATATGTAGAAAACATACTAAAAACACTTAAACACATTGTCCAATACAAAAAAGGCCTATATTCATATTAGCAGTAATATGACAGTGTAATAATGTTATGCACTAGTTGAGCACTGCTCTCCGCCTCCACAGCAAATAGTTTTATCATTATAGTTAAAGGAAAAAGAGTCTGGGATAACAGAGTGTTGCCAATATCCAAAAAAAATCCTATTAAAGTCTTTTTATTTGTGATCTGTGCTCCACAGCGTGGTTGAGTTTGCCTCCCACAGTGATCTGAAAAATGCTCTTGAGAAACTGTCTGGGAAAGAAATCAATGGAAGGAAGATCAAGCTCATTGAAGCAGCCAGGAAAAAGTGAGTTCTTCTTATTTTTAGCTGTTCATTACTGAAACATGATCTCTGTATTTGGCATTTCCTGATGGGTTCTTTTCTTCCCTTAGTGTTTTCTCACATGCTATATCAATTTATACTCAGCTCCTTTACTATTTCATTGAGTGCTGTGGTTGAATAACTAGCAGAGGGAATGAATTTTCTATTGAGCACCAAAAGCATTACTGTTTGTTGACTTTGGTATGAGCTGCTGAGAGAGAACATTCTTCTATTTTGCATCCTTTCATGATTATTCCTACCCAGACCAACTGCATTTGTGTTGAAATGAGTTTTCAAAACATTAAAAGAAAACATAAGAGCCATCAGTGTATCTGCTTGAAGAGCCCATATAATGGAAGCTTGATTTTTCTTTGCCTGTTGGAAGTAAGAGATTACTAAAGTTTCAAAACATACAGATCACCCCACAGTGCACACAGGCCATTTAAGGAAACTTAAGTTGGAAATTTTTTTTTAGTTCATTATGGCTGTCATGTCAAGTTATAACCATTCACACATTTACCTACAATCGGTTTAGCAGTAATGCCACTAATCATGTCTAAAGCAGCTAAAATGACTTGCTGAGCTAGCTCAAGTCTGCAGTGACAGTCAACCAAATGTCCAAAATGATAAACTCACAGATAAAAAAAACATAATTTTCTTTTAATGCAAGTCAATGAAACCAGTTTACACACACTGTTAATGGCAAATTGTCAGAATCTGCAAATGACAATGCAAATGTTCCGACAGCAGCGATTATATACAGTTCCAGTAGATAAACAAATTAATTTAGAGTGGTCTGCTGTGAAATGGTTCTACTGACTGATTTCTAACACAGTGGTGATGACAGAAACCAGGAGGCACATGTTTATTGTTTTATGTACCTTCAGTAGTCCACAATGACCAATAAATCTACGTCTTTTTGTTATTTTTAAAATGATAAATGTGAAAAACCTTTGAGGGATTGTCCTGTATGTACCTCTCCACTGTGAGTGTGTGTGTGTGTGTGTGTGTGTGTGTGTATATATATATATATATATATATATATATATATATATATATATATATATATATATATATATATATATATATATAGGTCCAAAACAGTTGGCATAGGTACAACCACTAACTTGGTGAAACATCTCACATCAAACCCTTCTATATATATATATATATATATATATATATATATATATATATATATATATATATATATATATATATATATATATATATATATAAAACATGACAATGTAACTATGCAGATTTTGACAAATTTTGGAAATTGCCCTTTCATTATACAGATATACAGTCAATCCATGTTGCTATGACCACCAGTTAATATCCAGGGTAACCGAGTGTTGCACGGACAGCAGCTAGACGGACTGGAGCGTTTAATGTGGTCATGGGTATTTGGAACAATGCTGACTGCAGCACATCCCACAGCTGCCCTATGAGGCGGGGAAGATCCATAGAGCCAACATGGCAATCCAGGTGGTTCAACAGTTGCTGGGGAATTACAGGTCCAGGGTAGAACTCGGAAGTCTTGGTCAGCTGTGAGACCAATGTGGGACATTTCTAGCCAAGTGACGTGTCTCATTGTCTTGCTGGAAGATCCCATCCGCCCCAGGGAAGAGTGCCTTCCACATGATGGTGTGGGTCCAGAGAATGCCATGAAAACATTCCCCGAACCATGACGCTGCTGCTGTCCGAACTAGGAAGTGGTCATAGTGATGTGACTCGATTGTGTACAAGAACGTTACCTGACACGTGTAAAGCTAAATGTGAAACTTTTAACCTTTTAGCCTCCGTGATGGTCTACGTGTACGCTTTTGTCTCTGATGCCCTTCTTCTCTTTTCTTAGGTCCAGGAGTCGTTCCCGCTCCAACAGCTCATCCCGTTCCCGTTCTCGTAGCCGTTCTCAGTCACGCAGCCCCAAAACCCACAAACGCTCCCGCAGCCGCTCCTCATCACCCTCCCCTTCCCCAGTCCAAAGAGCCAAAGAGACGAAGCGGGCACGTACAGACTCTGGGTCCCCTCCAGCTCAGCGGGCCACGGCCTCGCGATCTCCCTCTACAGACAGTCGTCACTAGAGCAACTCTGTCCATTCAGCTGCTGTTTCACTCTTTTTGGTCAGTCGCTGTCAGTCACTCTCTTCGTGTCTGTTCTGCGTCTGTGCTGTACCGTCGTTACAGCCTCTCTGAGCAGCGCAACGGTTTTTCTTATTTTTACACAGCCACAGGTAGCGGCAGCGACCTCCAGCCTGAACCCTGCTATTCCTTCACTCACTGTCCTTGTCGATAGACAGTTCTGCTAATAGACAATTTCTACTATTCACAGGTAAACGTTTGCTTTGCTTTCATGGGCTAATGGTGGTGTTTCATTTTCCCCTGAATGAGAGCAGTGATATGTATAGAAATGTTGGTTGGTAAGTACTGTTTTCATATTAATTTGTGGTTATTGTGTTTATAGTAATGGAGAAAAAGGTAATCCAATTGTGAAACCTTACATACTTTGAGCGAACATTGAAGCCTGTGGCTGTGTACATGTTTGTTTTACGTTTGTTAATAAGCAGATATTTTACTATCCACTTGTTTGGAGTGACGTGGAGGACCATGTTTTTTTTAAAAAGTAGTACAAATTTAAAAGTTGGTTTGTAGCAGTTGTGTGGAAGCTGTAATGCTTTTTTTTTTTTTTTTTTTTTTTCTCAACATCAAAACGGGCATCGACAGAGTTTTTTGCATGCCTCTTTACATTTTAATCACATGACTTTGATTTTGTGTCACTACATGAATAAAAATAAAACCTACTACTGTTCTCCTGTTATCATAATCATTTTAGTACAGCATGCAATACAGGAATTACAAAGCAATCTACCAACAGAGGCTATACACAGGGTTTCACAGCCAGAGAACCTTCATTTTCCCTTTGGGCAGGCTTGAGTTTAACCTGGGAAGTGCTGCTTTGTGAAATACAGCCACGTAATAATTAATTAAATGCACTTTCCAACAAGAAAAACAAAAATGCAGTGCATGTTTAAAATCCATCTCTACTAGCACAAGCTAGTTTTAAGGCTGTACTGTTAGAAGACCCCTACGGTCACATGTGGGCAACCATATCCCAGTCACTTCTTTATTGTAAACCTGCTCGCTTGCCTCCCACAGTGGTGCCAAAATAGATTCTAGAACAAGGTTTTGAGGTGTAAACACTTGAAAACCCCTTTTATGGTGATCTGTCCTCAAGATCAGGGAAGCGTTTAAAAACTGCTCTCGAGGTGGGGCTGCTTGACGATTGCTGGTGCAGAAAGAAGCCAGGTAGCTGACAATAGTGCAATGAAGTTGGATTCCCAGTGGCAAAGTTCCTACCATCACCTCATCTTCTCCCTGTTCCTCAGTTCCAGTACAGTCCTACCACAGTTATGGCATTCTAGCTACAGGCAGTTCCCCCCCAGTCAGTCTTCCATACTACTACTACCACCACCACAAGGCATGGTCTAAACACACACACACACACACACACACACACAAAACCCATGCTAGTTATAAGCCAGAGTTCCTGCTTAATGAGCAGACAGTCTTGTGCAGGACTTTGTGGTCAGTGATTGTGTTATCTTCACCGTTTTTGCTGTGGCTGTTGAGACGGACAGGTAATAATTTAGTCATTAATTCATTTTAACCAGTAATTATAGACTTTACATAACGTGACCCTGTTTGAGAAATATGTTTTGTAGATCTGCAAGAACCAGCTAGCAGTTTCACCTTAGATGACAGTAAACATTGTTTGTGCCAGTTTGTACACAATTTCCTCAACACTCATTTCCTCCCCACGTATCATGTCACACCGGATAGTCAAGCTTTTGCACTGACATTTAGAAACGTTTATAATATTCTGGCTTCAGCCTAATCTCAAGCTGTTTTATTTGTGGGTCCAGTTACCATGAACAGTCATTTGTGAACATTTTATTGTATTTAAAAACAAAAAAATCACTTTTAACACATTTATAATACAATCTCTTGTTTACACAGAAATTACTGTCAGTACTGACTTGGTTGATAATTGCTGGACTATTCCTTCAAAGTCCCAGCAACATGTAAAAAATGTTGATAGTACCCAATATTTTTTACAAATCTAAGTTAGAAACATACTAAAATAGAGCTTAAAACTATTCGTAATCACAGAAAACCTGGGTTTGTATGTATCCGTATGTCCCATTGATTTACTTTAAAAGTAAAGTAGGTTTTTATATAATAACATCTCCCACAAGGTTCTTTAAGACCCAGGAGCTAGCTTACTAGGGTAGCTTTTAGTTGGTCCTCCGTAAGAGTGTAGGAAAACTCAGTTTTGTTGAAGGTGTGCCAGCTGGGAGACCCACATCAACCTTGTGTTTGAATAGGATACTGTTTACGTTTGCACTGACCAACACTAGGCACCCTCCTAATCTAGAAAGGCCTTCAGTTCTGTACGTACAGATCATTGTTTTGCGCCAGCCTTTGTGTGTGGTTTGTATTTGTCTGGTTTCTACTGAAGGTCTTTGAGGCCCTGCTGATAGACCACTTTCTCCTTTGGAGACCTCAGTCTCTCGTGACATCTGAAGACGATGATGAGGAACAACGCCTCGGACACTTGAAAGACGACGTAGATGAAGGGGAAGAGGTAGAAGGGCCCGATGACCTCGGGCGGAAAGGCTACCTTTAGGATGGTAGAACACAGTTGGAGGTTTTGGCAACCTGTCTCCATGGCAACAGTCCTCCTGGAGCTTAAAGGTAAAAATAAGAGAGATCAGTAAGTTCTGAAGGTGAACACTGACGTTAACATTGAACTATTACAGAGTGTACTTCTCTGTATACTTTATTAGCCTGTTCTTCAATGGTCAGGACCCCCACAGAGCAGGTATTATTTAGGTGGTGGATCATTCTCAGCACTGCAGTGACACTGACATGGTGCTAGTGTGTGTTGTGCTGGTGTGAGTGGATCAGACAGAGGAGTTCTGTTGGAGGTTTAAACACCTTGGTGTTGAAGGACTAGGTGGATGACCAACACTAACTGATGAGCTATCATTTTACATATACCAACAAGGTGGACCAACAAGTAGTAGTAGTAATAATAATAATAATAATAATAATAATAATAATTTTGATTTATAGAGCACTTTTCATAGCAGCAGCTCAAAGTACTTTACAGATTTACAGAGTCTTAATTAGCCAAAGACAAAGTTCCAATAAAACAAAGTCCCAAGAGTTTTAATTAAAACTAAGATCTAAGATCTGAAGTTGGTACATAAACAGAGAGACATTCTGTGATATAAGCTGGTTCTAGATTATTTAGAGCTTTATAGACGAGCACCGGAACTTAAGAAGTCTGTTCTAACAGATAAAGGCAGCCAGTGCGGTCCCTTAACATCAGAACTGATATGAGCTCTGATTTGTTGTTATTAAGTTGTATTTGATGGATTGTTTTCTTAGGAACCCCAGTAAGAAGAGCATTACAGTAATCAGTGTCTAATAGAGTTTTTTTTTAAAAACTCCAGCAGCACTGCTGTATTTGCCAGCACGCATGTCACTGCAGTGCCGAGAATGATTCACCACCCAAATACTACCTGCTCCATGGTGGGCTTTTGGGGGCTAAAAAAGCATGCAGAGAACCAGATAAGCTGCAGTCTGTAGTCATAGAACTACAAAGTACTCCTATACAGTAAGTGGAGCTGAAAAATGGACAATGGGTGTAAATACGAGGAGCTGGTTTACTGTTGTAGCTGATGGGTGTAGAAAGGTGCTAGCGACTTAAAAATTATACATCAGTCAGAAATGACCTGAGATTCCTTCAGCAGAACCTTTGAAGAACATACAAGACTCGTTGGCTCAGAGCTACAATGTTTGAACAATTTGTTGAAAAAGGCCTTACTTAACTGTACACGCTAATGTATGTGACAATAAACCGAAGCTCACAACTACTACTGTTCACTACAGCCTTGTTCAGACTGCCAGCCTAAATTAAATATTCAATATATTCAGATCATATCCAGGCAACAAAAAAAACATCAAATCCTATTTTTGCAAGTCGTATTCAAACCATATTAGGGGTGGTTTAAAATTTGATTCCAATTGGATTGAATACGGAAGCGACTCAGTCTGGACACTCTGAGCTTTAAAGTGTCTTTGGCGTCACTCACCTGCTCCACAGTGAGGGAAATGCTGGCGTTTGCTGCATAGTTACTGAGGCCTGTGTTATTACCACAGCAGCCTATTCATATATTTTTCCGATGTCTGGACACACATATCTGACCACTTGCAGAAAGTCAACTCAAAAGATCTGATCTGAGAACCATGTTTTATCTGCCGTCTGAACAGAGCCTAGTACTAGTACCACATCACTGACTGACTTTAAAGCTCTCTGTGTCTCCCAGCGACCAATTAAAGGAGTTTTCTCTAAACCTAAGAACCTTAGAAGAGCTGTGTTTTTAAAAATCACTTTTTATTTAAAAAAAAATGCTTTTAATAAATGCTCTGTTTCTTTAGTTGCCACTGGGCTCAACTGATAAAGTGCTTCAGTCAATGACCTGCAGACTGTAACATATCTAGATCAGAGCTGGAGCGTTTAGTATGTTTGGCGTATAAACCGTACAATCGTAGATTTATAAAGCCGTAGCTTTACCAGTGCTTAAAAGCTACTATCACTCCTTCACTTACGGTTCGTTAAGCCTGAAGAGGACAGACATAACGTATCCCAGCAAATATCCAATCATTGGCATCAGTGCTGCTGTGATCATGAGTGGAGGTGACGTCACTGCGAGGATGGTAGTCCCCAGTGTAATGCTGACCAGAATACCAATGGCTATAAAAGCCACCAGCAGTATACACATCCCCACCTGAAACAACAGACACACACTGACTTTACAGATTCTCTCTGATTCATTTGAGAAGCTAAAGTTATATAATTGTATACACTACTGTGCAAAAGCACTTAAGCTAAAACCTTTATCTTATCAGTTAGGGTATTTTCACCAGTAAGAACACCAGATATCATTAGAACAGATGTAAATAGCCATACATGCATTACAAAGTAACATACATATCTTATTGTGACAGACGTAGATCATATCTTGAGCTACAGGTTAAAGAACAAAGTGTAGTTCCAGATTTCTCCTGGACTCTCCAGACATTGTATGAATGTATTCAGTTTCTTCAGCAGCAATCTTGATTTAGCTACTGAGCAGTCGAAGCAGGTATTAGATGAGAACTGTAAATAATACTGGGTTGTTTTTACAAGGACAAACTGTAAAATGATAATAATTTTAAAAGAGTAAGAGTAAGGTTTTTTCCAAGTAATTTTGGTTTATTTATTACATTCAGCATAAAGTTAACACACAATAGAAAGGACAGCAGGATTTTTCAAGGGCAATAATAGAGGTAGAAGGTTTTGTTCTGATAGGAGTGGTATATACAGTAAATGTGCTTTAATATTAGCAGAAAATATGAGCTGCCTACATAGGCTGAATTTATGTCATAGTTTGCGCTCCTCACATGTAGACTGTCCCAGTTCTTATATATCTTAAACATGCTGTCTCCTGAGGAACCTTATTTAGACCTGATTTTAAGGAAGCATCGAACGCTTCCTCACCCGCTAAGACAATACCATGCATCGCAGGCAAATCTACGAGCAGTGAAGTGGTTTTAAAATGTAAGTTATTTCGATTTTCTCTGGTGTTTTAATGTGTTTCTTGTCATATAATCACACAAAATAGCATTTTATTTACAACTTTGTTACGAGTCGTTGATCATTTTGCAGTTTAATACTCGATCCATTAGCATTTATGCTATCGAATTTTTGAGCCTCGCGCTATTGTTTTGGATGTCGGTGTTGTGCCGAATTTAGCACCCCTGCCAGGAAAAGCACGCCCTATCGGGAGCGCACGCTCTGTCACTTGAATCGAAAACTGATATAATCCGCTGACATTAGTTTGTTTGTTTTGATCAAATAAACTTGAATAAGTCTCGTTTCACTAATCAATGTGCGTACGCGATCCCGAAAGGGGTGCTTTTCCTGGCGGGGTGCCAAATTCGGCACAACTATTGTGCCGAATTCAGCACCCCCGCCAGGAAAAGCACCCTCTCTCGGGAGGGGGTGCAGGTGACATGATTATTTTTTCATTATTTCTTACGAGTCAGCGTAGCTTAGAACAGTATCTTGGGTATTTCCATTTTCTAAGTAAAACCGGTGTTGTGCCGAATTTAGCACCCCTGCCAGGAAAAGCACGCCCTATCGGGAGCGCACGCTCTGTCACTTGAATCGAAAACTGGTATAATCCGCTGACATTAGTTTGTTTGTTTTGATCAAATAAACTTGAATAAGTCTCGTTTCACTAATCAATGTGCGTACGCGATCCCAAGAGGGGTGCTTTTCCTAGCGGGGGTGCTGAATTCGGCACAACACCGGTCGCGTGCTGCAGTGGTCTCTCTCTAACTAGAGGGTCTCAGTAATCTGTTTTATGAGGAGAGAACGCTGCTACTTAAACAGCTGCCTACCTAGACAGCCTACTTAGACACTCACTAGGTTTTGAGACAGACCCATGGTTTTTAAAATAGTTTGCTGCAGAGTTAGAGTACAGGAGTGCCTAAACGTTTGCACCCCCCTGTGTATATATGGTGCTCACTCTTTGCAGTGACCTGTTTGCAGTTTTTTTTTTTTATGTGGAAGCCGGAAGCCGTACTGTACTGTTTCACACCTTAGTAACAATTTTGGCGCGCTGCGGTGCTCTGTAGTTGATGAAGATGCCAATGGCACAGGGCAGCAGGGTCATGACCAAGCTGATGGTGATGCCAGTGTAGGGCACAGCAGTTTCTAGGCCCAAGCCCTGGCAGTAAAGGAAGAGCAGGAGGGGCATCATGCCGAGCGCCAGCACGGTGGAGCAGGTGGTCATCACGATGCTGGGACAGAAGGAGATCACAAATAAACATGTGACGCAGCAGAATCACATTAATGTCAGCAGAAAAACATCGCCGTACAGGCTGGAGCAGCATTTCCTTAATAGCCTTTTCTCTTTATCTGAGATACTTGCAGATACTTACTGGCTCCTGTAATTATAGCACGCATGAGTAGCAGCTAATGATGTGAGATGCCAAATGTGCTTCCCATTGAGGGCGCTACAGAGTTTGAGCACCACAGTGGAATGACATGTTTTGTTGATATAGTCCAACACATTGTCCACTAAATGCCAGATTTATATGTAGAAGAATGTGTAGTAACTTATTTTGACTGACAGAATCTAAAATGCATCCAAACACAAGATATTATGCTTTAAACCTTTCACTGTTTTGATCGCATAAGCATGATAGCATGATGTTGCTTCAGGGCAACAAACCCATTTCCTCAGTTTACAATAGCATAACACGTATTTACTGTTAATGAAAGGAAATTAATGCTAATTCAGAGTGAATGGGTTTGAATAAAACAATAAAAATTGTGTTCATGTTTATATTATTGTGTGTTGGGCATTGTGTAACTTTTTTGGGATGGTGCAGCTTGTGAGTGACACACATTACTGGATCAGGCATTTTCCTTTAAAGAAAAAATGTATGATTTTTTTTATTTTGTTTATTTAGGAAATGTGTTGGGAGTGTTTGGTGTTAATGTGAAGCCAGTATTAGTGGCTATGAGCCCATGCCAGTCAATTCTGCCTTGCAGAAGTCAGTGTGCAGTATGGTTTATGTGCTTTTATGTTTTTAGCAGTTTTATTTTGACATTGATTTAATATTTAAAGAAGCATAGTTTCTCATTTTTGAGGGCAAGTATTTACATATAAAAAAATACACATCTTTTCAAACTCTTTATCATTTCTATTGTCGCACAAAGTCCCCACAAGGACTACGCACACATTATCATTTTTGATTATTTTGATTTAGAGAGTTAAACATAGTCATAAAGAATTTTCTTATAATTTAATTTAATATTATTTACCACAATGCCAATAATTCAACTACAACACCATTGTGTTAGAAAGTGTTTTTATCTCACTCTGTATGACCTCGCTTATTGTATTAGTCTCATAAACGAGCTTAGGACGCATGTTAAGCAAGACATTGTGGTAATTAATGCATGTTTCAGGAACAGTAGTGACCACATCCTAAAGACACACCTGTTCTTTTGTGAAGTGGGTCCGTTAAAAGGGGTTAATGACCAGACGGTTAAAAGTGTGACAGACAGTATTTGTACTATGATAATCACATCAAGTTCTCATTATTATCAGGTTCATTATTATCAGTGAACAGGAGGTCATTCAACTTACAGAGTTATTAACAAATGCTCGTACATTTAAAAACACTGAGACTTTGTTTAGACTCTGTTTGGTCATATCTGATTAACGTCTAATGTACACTTAGCGGCCGCTTTGTTATGGACACTCTTAGAACATAACAGGCTGCCAGCCTTCTTACAGTTGACAGTAAATTATAATTCACGCCACTCTTGCGCCACTCACAAATCTATTGAGGTAACTTTTCTTGTACTTGTGTGTATGTTGTGTTTCCTTTGTCATGTTCTGACTCGGTGGCAGGTGGTGTTTGTGTATATATATATAAAATTGGTTGCTTGGTTAATCACTGCAGTAATAAATATATTTCAGCTGTAACTATTCTTTTAACAGATGCAGTGAGTAGATACTCACTTCCTAAACATGTGGGAAGATGAATCTTGTGGTTGTGGAAAAGATATTACTGAGTTTCAGAAGGGACAAATTATTGGCCTGGATCAAAACTAAGAAAAATCTAAGGAGAACCTGAAATGACTGGACCTGGGATGAGCATTGTCCAGTCAGTGCATTATAAAAGAAATACTGAAAGGAAAGTCTTAAACTGTCTGAATAACCTTCCCTTCTATCTGGGCGGATAAAATCATACATGCCAACAAAATGTACTGGATAACATGCAGAAACACTGGAGCCCCCTCACTGTTGGGGTCAAGTATCAGGGTCTGTATCATTCTCTTGGTGTTTGCTGCTGATGCTCTTTTGAAGAATGTAATAAAGAAAAAATAATTTTACTTCTTTTTACCTGAGGTTCATGTCTCCCTTGAGTGCAAGAGCCAGGATGTTGGAGAGGTTTCCCCCTGGGCAGCAGCCACACACCAGCACTGCCACGGCCTCCATGGGGCCCAGCTGGAGCAGCTTGGCCAGAGAGAAGGCCGTGAGGGGCATAATACCATACTGAGCAACCACAGCGATGGCCACTCCTTTGGGCTTCCAGATATGGGCCTTTATCTTGGAGATCTCCATAGTGCAGCCCAGGGAAACCATTGTGATGAAGAGGACGACTATAATGGCCAGGCTAATGGCCTTATCCAGTATTTCAGACACCTCTGAGGAAACTGCAGTGTCGTTCAGGAAGGTGAAGGTGCTTTGGTTAAAGATGGCCTCCATTACTGGTCACGTCTGGCTGGTTCTCTATACTGTAAAACAAATAGAGAAGAATGACGGTCATATAGATCAGATTAGTGAAAACAAGGCCAGAGTATTTGAAATGTGTAGTTTTGACATAACTAATAATACCACATTCATACAGCCCTTCAAATGTGTGTACACAACGAATTTTTAAATTGTTTTTAATAAATAAGTATTTTGTTTTTGTGAGTGTTGAAACAAAATATACCCTCAAAATACACCCCTCAAAATATAAGGATTAGCACAAATCTGCTAACCTGACAGTTAGTTCTTCTCACCTAAAAGAGATATTTATTGAAGCCACAATGTCTATAACACACATATAGCCATTTTGTTTGATATGACCAGTAAAGCCACAAACATCTTGTTCTATGCAATTGTAATCATAATAAAATATTAGTAAATCTGCTTAGAACTCCTGGTATCTCCACCATGGATGTCAGACACTGTAAAGTAACAAAACGCTTGAGATGAAAGTTCCTACATTGAGCCACCACACAGCCATGTTTAAGCGAGCCAGCAGTGGAACACTCATCAGCCCCCCTTTTCAATGGTCACACTGTCCTGGAGTTCAGTCAGTGTCTGAGTAGAGTCCCTGGGGTATGCGCGGGAAGCAGTTGCAGAGAGAACTGCTGCTCAGGGCTGGTCAGGAAGCAGGCAGGTGATCTACAGTCATGCATCTTACATTCATGGTAGATATTAACACTGCCAACTGACTCCACAGCCCAGTACAGAATGACAAGAACATTGAGGAAGTTATTGAAGCTTGAATGATGAACGTCAAATGTCAAAAACCAGACGTCTGGTTCCTAGCACCAATATTGTAAACACTTTCTAGAAAAGACCATTTCATATCACACTATTCTGAATGACTCTTTAAAGACCAGCCTGCATTGTAGCCCACAGTTATTTAATATAAATGCTTGGATTCATTCAAACAACCTTGACTTCCATATTATTTAAGATTTCATTAGACAAAGTGTTTCCAATCTTCTGATGGCCACTTTTTTGAAATTCATTCAAGAATTCATTCAGTTGAGAACAAACCACAGCGTTACTCTGATATACCACCATATTTGCATTTTCATGATCACATTTTTCTTTAATAGTATCTAACACATTACTGCTGACAGAGAAAAGACGTGAGACACAATTAGCATCTAATTACACACTGCTGGGTGATCATAAGCACGACCAGTTACAGCGCATCACCCACCAGCTCACTGCAGGATTAAAAAAAATCATCTCTTTCCAAATGTAGGCCGAGTATTCAACCTACCTGTGAGCTGAGTAAGTCTGAGTAAGAGTGTGGTGTTGGGTAGAGTACGCAGATGTGCAAAACAGAGGTGCTTTTTTCTCTCTTTCTGTTTTCATCTCTGTTGTGTTTAGTTGAGAGTCACGTGGGGATGCGGTTGCACAGATTTTTGCCAACTGTACCCATCCTGTGCATCTAAGCTGCAGTCTGTGACTTCAAGCCAGCTATTTTGGCTTCAGCAATACAGATTCTAAATCATATTAAATGAAACGTCCAGTAGATCTTCTGCATCTGGAGCTTTTGATCTGTGACCATGGACAGTCATATGCTTGTAATTAGGAAAGAACAGGAAACTAATACACTTAAACACATTTATAATGGAAACCAAAAGGCCAAAAGGCATTCCAACAGCTGTCCATAGACTTCCATCTGAGTCAGCAGGTTTCCTTTTTTCCAAGTATTGGGTAAATGAGTCGGTGGTAATTAACCGTATGACACAGCAGAAAGAGTTGAGCTTGAAAAATCTGTTTCCTGCCAACTTACTTCTACCTCTACCCAGTACTACCTCAGTAACTGCTGTGTGTATGTATGTTATCTGGCTGTGTTTACACTGTTTACTTCTACCTCTACCCAGTACTACCTCAGTAACTGCTGTGTGTATGTATGTTATCTGACTGTGTTGACACTGTTTACTTCTACCTCTACCCAGTACGACCTCAGTAACTGCTGTGTGTATGTATGTTATCTGACTGTGTTTATACTGATTACTTCTAGCTCTACCCAGTACGACCTCAGTAACTGCTGTGTATGTATGTCACCTGACTGTGTTTACACTGTTTACTTCTACCTCTACCAAGTACTACCTCAGTAACTGCTGTGTGTATGTATGTTATCTGACTGTGTTTACACTGTTTACTTCTACCTCTACCAAGTACTACCTTAGTAACTGCTGTGTGTATGTATGTTATCTGACTGTGTTTATACTGATTACTTCTAGCTCTACCCAGTACGACCTCAGTAACTGCTGTGTATGTATGTCACCTGACTGTGTTTACACTGTTTACTTCTACCTCTACCAAGTACTACCTCAGTAACTGCTGTGTGTATGTATGTTATCTGACTGTGTTTACACTGTTTACTTCTACCTCTACCAAGTACTACCTTAGTAACTGCTGTGTGTATGTATGTTATCTGACTGTGTTTATACTGATTACTTCTAGCTCTACCCAGTACTACCTCAGTAACTGCTGTGTGTATGTATGTTATCTGACTGTGTTTACACTGTTTACTTCTACCTCTACCCAGTACTACCTCAGTAACTGCTGTGTGTATGTATGTTATCTGACTGTGTTTACACTGTTTACTTCTACCTCTACCCAGTACTACCTCAGTAACTGCTGTGTGTATGTATGTTATCTGACTGTGTTTACACTGTTTACTTCTACCTCTACCCAGTACTACCTCAGTAACTGCTGTGTGTATGTATGTTATCTGACTGTGTTTACACTGTTTACTTCTACCTCTACCCAGTACTACCTCAGTAACTGCTGTGTGTATGTATGTTATCTGACTGTGTTTACACTGTTTATTTCTAGCTCTACCCAGTACTACCTCAGTAACTGCTGTGTGTATGTATGTTATCTGACTGTGTTTACACTGTTTACTTCTACCTCTACCCAGTACTACCTCAGTAACTGCTGTGTGTATGTATGTTATCTGACTGTGTTTACACTGTTTACTTCTACCTCTACCCAGTACTACCTCAGTAACTGCTGTGTGTATGTATGTTATCTGACTGTGTTTACACTGTTTACTTCTACCTCTACCCAGTACTACCTCAGTAACTGCTGTGTGTATGTATGTTATCTGACTGTGTTTACACTGTTTACTTCTACCTCTACCCAGTACTACCTCAGTAACTGCTGTGTGTATGTATGTTATCTGACTGTGTTTACACTGTTTATTTCTAGCTCTACCCAGTACTACCTCAGTAACTGCTGTGTGTATGTATGTTATCTGACAGTGTTTACACTGTTTACTTCTACCTCTACCTAGTACTACCTCAGTAACTGCTGTGTGTATGTATGTTATCTGACTGTGTTTACACTGTTTACTTCTACCTCTACCCAGTACTACCTCAGTAACTGCTGTGTGTATGTATGTTATCTGACTGTGTTTACACTGTTTACTTCTACCTCTACCCAGTACTACCTCAGTAACTGCTGTGTGTATGTATGTTATCTGACTGTGTTTATACTGATTACTTCTAGCTCTACCCAGTACTACCTCAGTAACTGCTGTGTGTATGTATGTTATCTGACTGTGTTTACACTGTTTACTTCTACCTCTACCTAGTACTACCTCAGTAACTGCTGTGTGTATGTATGTTATCTGACTGTGTTTACACTGTTTACTTCTACCTCTACCCAGTACTGCCTCAGTAACTGCTGTGTGTATGTATGTTATCTGACTGTGTTTACACTGTTTACTTCTACCTCTACCCAGTACTGCCTCAGTAACTGCTGTGTGTATGTATGTTAACTGACTGTGTTTACACTGTTTACTTCTACCTCTACCCAGTACTACCTCAGTAACTGCTGTGTGTATGTATGTTATCTGACTGTGTTTACACTGTTTACTCCTACCTCTATGCAGTACTACCTCAGTAACTGCTGTGTGTATGTATGTTATCTGACTGTGTTTACACTGTTTACTCCTACCTCTATGCAGTACTACCTCAGTAACTGCTGTGTATGTATGTTATCTGACTGTGTTTACACTGTTTACTTCTACCTCTACCCAGTACTGCCTCAGTAACTGCTGTGTGTATGTATGTTATCTGACAGTGTTTACACTGTTTACTTCTACCTCTACCCAGTACTACCTCAGTAACTGCTGTGTGTATGTATGTTATCTGACTGTGTTTACACTGTTTACTTATACTTCTACCAAGTACTACCTCAGTAACTGCTGTGTATGTATGTTATCTGACTGTGTTTACACTGTTTACTTCTACCTCTACCCAGTACTACCTCAGTAACTGCTGTGTGTATGTATGTTATCTGACTGTGTTTACACTGTTTACTTCTACCTCTACCCAGTACTACCTCAGTAACTGCTGTGTGTATGTATGTTAACTGACTGTGTTTACACTGTTTACTTCTACCTCTACCCAGTACTACCTCAGTAACTGCTGTGTGTATGTATGTTATCTGACAGTGTTTACACTGTTTACTTCTACCTCTACCCAGTACTGCCTCAGTAACTGCTGTGTGTATGTATGTTATCTGACTGTGTTTACACTGTTTACTTCTACCTCTACGCAGTACTACCTCAGTAACTGCTGTGTGTATGTATGTTATCTGACTGTGTTTACAATGTTTACTTCTACCTCTACCCAGTACTACCTCAGTAACTGCTGTGTATGTATGTTATCTGACTGTGTTTACACTGTTTACTTCTACCTCTACCCAGTACTGCCTCAGTAACTGCTGTGTGTATGTATGTTATCTGACTGTGTTTACACTGTTTACTTCTACCTCTACCCAGTACTGCCTCAGTAACTGCTGTGTGTATGTATGTTATCTGACTGTGTTTACACTGTTTACTTCTACTTCTACCAAGTACTACCTCAGTAACTGCTGTGTATGTATGTTATCTGACTGTGTTTACACTGTTTACTTCTACCTCTACCCAGTACTGCCTCAGTAACTGCTGTGTGTATGTATGTTATCTGACTGTGTTTACACTGTTTACTTCTACCTCTACCCAGTACTACCTCAGTAACTGCTGTGTGTATGTATGTTATCTGACTGTGTTTACACTGTTTACTTCTACCTCTACCCAGTACTGCCTCAGTAACTGCTGTGTGTATGTATGTTATCTGACTGTGTTTACACTGTTTACTTCTACCTCTACCCAGTACTACTTCAGTAACTGCTGTGTGTATGTATGTTATCTGACTGTGTTTACACTGTTTACTTCTACTTCTACCAAGTACTACCTCAGTAACTGCTGTGTATGTATGTTATCTGACTGTGTTTACACTGTTTACTTCTACCTCTACCCAGTACTGCCTCAGTAACTGCTGTGTGTATGTATGTTATCTGACTGTGTTTACACTGTTTACTTCTACCTCTACCCAGTACTACCTCAGTAACTGCTGTGTGTATGTATGTTATCTGACAGTGTTTACACTGTTTACTTCTACCTCTACCCAGTACTACCTCAGTAACTGCTGTGTGTATGTATGTTATCTGACTGTGTTTACACTGTTTACTTCTACCTCTACCCAGTATTACCTCAGTAACTGCTGTGTGTATGTATGTTATCTGACTGTGTTTACACTGTTTATTTCTAGCTCTACCCAGTACTACCTCAGTAACTGCTGTGTGTATGTATGTTATCTGACAGTGTTTACACTGTTTACTTCTACCTCTACCCAGTACTACCTCAGTAACTGCTGTGTGTATGTATGTTATCTGACTATGTTTACACTGTTTACTTCTACCTCTACCCAGTACTACCTCAGTAACTGCTGTGTGTATGTATGTTATCTGACAGTGTTTACACTGTTTACTTCTACCTCTACCCAGTACTACCTCAGTAACTGCTGTGTGTATGTATGTTATCTGACTGTGTTTACACTGTTTACTTCTACCTCTACCCAGTATTACCTCAGTAACTGCTGTGTGTATGTATGTTATCTGACTGTGTTTACACTGTTTATTTCTAGCTCTACCCAGTACTACCTCAGTAACTGCTGTGTGTATGTATGTTATCTGACTGTGTTTACACTGTTTACTTCTACCTCTACCCAGTACTACCTCAGTAACTGCTGTGTGTATGTATGTTATCTGACTGTGTTTACACTGTTTACTTCTACCTCTACCCAGTACTACCTCAGTAACTGCTGTGTGTATGTATGTTATCTGACTGTGTTTACACTGTTTACTTCTACCTCTACCCAGTACTACCTCAGTAACTGCTGTGTGTATGTATGTTATCTGACTGTGTTTACACTGTTTATTTCTAGCTCTACCCAGTACTACCTCAGTAACTGCTGTGTGTATGTATGTTATCTGACTGTGTTTACACTGTTTACTTCTACCTCTACGCAGTACTGCCTCAGTAACTGCTGTATGTATGTTATCTGACTGTATAACTCACAAATTACAGTATTTTAAATCTCTCTGCACTTTATTCACTACCTCATGTTCAGAAATGAGTGCTGGGTCAGTGCTGCACTGTCCTGTCTGTTTACTGTCCTGTCTTGTTTTCTGTCCTGTCTGTTTACTGTGTGTAATGTCTGTTAATTTATCGTATTTATTGTCTCTAGGTAAAACTTGTGGCTGCACATTTGCACTTTGGTCTCTTCGTTCTATGTTGCACCATGTTGTTCCTGGAGGAGTGAAATTTCACTCCACTGTGTACTTGTGCGTAGATAGAGTAACAATAAAAGCCTCTTGACTTGAGCTGACTTCACCTTGCAGCTCTTTGTCCTATAGCTGAGATCTCTGTGATTGCAACCTGTGCATTTGAAGTGCAGTGATATTTAAATGTTAGGTTTATTTTGTGTTTACGTTTGAACAATCTGGGCCAAATCTCCCATATACACCAGCTCAGATTCTCAAGGTGTGCCAACTCAAATCTTTCATCTCTCAGTAAACCACATCCTACACAACACAGTGCGCAGCGAGTTTCAGAACAGCAGGCTGTGCTGAATAACATTACACACAGCATAACATTTCCATATAGAATATCTGGGTGTCAGGGTTTGATTGGATTTGATAACATCGTATGCCTGCAAGCGGCTGCTGGCTGCGAAATTTGCATTTTGCATTTCCGAAAAGGCATTCGCAAACTCTGCGGATATGTTTCGAATGCAAATATCCACACATACATACCCACAGAGCATGTTGGCATGCTATACATTAACTGAGCACTTTTTTATTAGATAGACCTCCTTGTTTCCACACTTTCTTGTGTCCAATTTATCAGCTCCATGGATCAGATAGGTGCACTTTGTACAGGGTTAAATAAGGGCTGTTCTGTAGAACGATATGTTCAATGAAGCTGATAAACTGGACAGAAGTTGTAGAAACAAAGTGCTGGGAGAGTTTAGGTCACAACACTGGGCCTTATTTGACTTAATGTATTATGCAAGGGACAGCTGTGCTGAAAAGAAGCAATGTGATGTCAAATATCTACTTGTTTGGCAGTAATTGGTCTGTAAAGCATGCAGTTATATTATAAGTTGTGCATAATATGAGCTGTGCATATTCCCTACTTTCCAGTTGTTAGCATTAACATTACATGCCTATATTTGGAGGCACACTTCTATTCCTCAGTTATATACAGTACGGGGCAAAACTGACCACTCTATATAGTTTTAGAATGTTCTGTCAAAGTGGCCATTACAGGTACAAGAGATTAATTTATTGAGAGATATTACTGAGGAGGATGCATATTAGATAATCCACTTTGCAAAAGGTAGTAGAACAAAGAACAACAATAAGAGGCAGAAACTTCCCCACCTGGACAACCACTGGACACTATAACAATAAGAGTTTCTAGGCTCCTAACACTACCTCAGCCTGCCTGTGTACGTGTAAACTGTAAGTCACTCTGGATAAGAGCGTCTGCCAAATGCCGTAAATGTAAACTTTGGAAGTGTGGAAACATATTGCTTTTCCAGTTTCTTTGAACACTAAATACTAAAAAAACATTTATATCATGTTGATTTTATAGTCGTTAGGGTGAAAGACAGTCACAGCTTGAAGTGCTCCAGCTAATTTGACATACCTGCAGTGCTCAATTCTCAGATAGTCATTCCTCTGTACTTAATAATGAACAGAGGGCCCATTACACACCAACCGGCAGGCTTCAGTACGTGCCCATTAGGTCTTTTATACTTGAGTTTTGAATAGGATTAATGGTTTTCAGGGAAATGAGTCTGCATGCTACAGATAGGGCAGATGCGGCTAAGCTTTCAATGCCTTTAATAGGTTATTTATTTAATTATTTTAAATAGTTAATTAAAAATGCAAACTCAAAGTGATGTTTAAAGATTCATTACACACATTTCTACATTGGTTTTAGTTACATCACTTTAAGAACTAATGGCTAATAAATTATGAAATGCGTCAACAATTAAAAGGAATAAAAGTGCAATTAAAAGAGAATCCATTAGCAGGAAGCCACGGTTACCTGGTAAGTAGAAGCTGGCTGATCGTTCTGCTGAGATCCATTCAGAACAGATCACTATTTATGCGCATGCCTTGAGACCTGGCAGACTATTATCAGAGTCATAAATATCTGTGAATTGAACTCTTGGAACTGTGTCCTGTTCTTCTTATCAACAGCCTCGGCTCGGTGCTTGTGCTTGGGTAAGAGGTGTCAATGACGAGAGGCACACAGCAGGATCAGGCTTTATTATCCTCCTCAAAACAGAACAGACTGATGTTTATAACACTGTCATTTAAGGGAACTGGAACATTAGTGTTTGTTATGAGAAGGCGAGGGGATGAAAATTTACTCTTACTATCGCTAGTCACCATGAGTAACTCACAATAACCATCGTCCATAATGTAGCATGTTCAAGCATGTGTTGTACGTTGGTTATTTTTAAGTTATTTGTTCTTCAGCATTTAATCAGATGGTTATTTTGCTAAGGACTTTTATTATGAAGGGCGAGGCATTTTCTACCATTAGGCAAACAACAGAGACATGAGGTGCGTCCGAAATTGCCTACTTGCCTACTACTCGGTAGGCGAAGTCAGTAGGCGAGCGTGGCTAGAATATGTCCGAATACCTAGAAGGTATCGAGTAGTAGGTGGACGGTACCCGGACGGTCTACTGAATCGGCAGCCATTTTTTATGTATGCGACCGCAGCACACTGCGCTGTCCTATGACTCACCCGGAGCTGCAGATGAATTCAAAGCGGAGGAAAAAAACTGAGAAAAGCGGAACGTCGGCTGTGTGTACGCAGCTACGGCTAGTGAACTGCTGCTACAGAAGCTAGCGCTACTGCTGAGGTAAACAATGACTGAATTCCTCCTTCTCAGAGCTACAGCTCGACACAGTCTGAGCACATATTTAAACAAAAACACATAAAATCACAATAAGTATCTAAATCTGTCAGTAAACTGAGCTTTTAAATGAATAGTGGGACTTTTACGGTGGTGGTCTGATGTCTTGTGTAATAGGATGTTGGTAAGATAGCAGACGTAGTGCGTCCAAGATTTTGTGGCTACTAAAACTCACCTACTAATATTACCTACTAGTCTGCTCAAGCAGTACGTACTGGCTCTAATCTAGTATCTAGTAGGTGATTTCCGACTCAACTATGAGCTCCATTCACGCCAGCGGGAATTCTGGCCATTTCACTAAACTTTAGGAATTATTTCCACCTTTAGCTCACAAATAGGTAATAAGGCCATTTCTGTGAGGGTTCTTGTACATGTTTTGAGTGTAAACGTACATTTTCAGATGCTGATTTTATGAAAAAACTGTTTTGTTTCTGGTTTGTTCAGCCCGCAGCCGATCTTCCAGCACAGGCCGCTGCAGTTGCGCAAAGAGATACGGACGGTGTAAAGCAGTTGACGCAAAACTTAAAGGAGCAATCTGTAAAATGACACAACCTGTCAGATTCGTACTTCAAACATCAGGAGGCAACATATCACCAGAAAAAGCACAGTCCCTCCTCCTGCTCCGGAACTGAACCTCATCTGAACCTCATTTTGTCCCATTCAGCTCAATAGGCATGCGTCTCCTTGGTTGTCCTTATATAAAATATTTGCTGAGAGTCAGGCATGAGCTGAGTAGAGCTGAGTAAGCTGTTAGCAAGGAGAAAAGCCCAGCTTGGCTACCAACAACAGCTGGACAATGAAGAACCATGACTTTAATAGCGATGAACACTACAGGATTAATGTTGTTCATGTGTTGCTGTGACTTATCTACACAACCAACAGTTACAATAGCATTCAGTACAATAAATCATTGGTATAATACTGTAACAGGGCAGAAGAGAGTGGAGTAGGATCCAGACATGAATTTAAAGGTTGCGATAAACAACAGAGACACAAGCAGGAGTCAAAAACCAAAAGACATTCATGAAAATAACAAGGATCAAAACTGACAGAGTGTACTCGAATAAGACTTCACAGAGAGCATGTGAAAGCATGGGAAGTAAAGCACTAACAGCATCCAGGTGTGCTCAGTCAGGTGACTAACACTGAAGTGAGAGCGACCTCTTCAGGCAGGAAAGAGCATCTCTGGGTGAGGAGTGGCCTCCAACCATGAACCCCTGGTAATGATATCATAACACGCTGTACTAAGTGAAATTAGTTTTTTAAAAAAAACACTTTTAGCCAAACTTGAGTGAGGATGGCCTGGAGAGGAGCTCCAACCAGACTCCTCTAAGAGTTCTGTAAAGCTCAGAGTTTGAGACATAAAAGTCTATGGCTGCTTTTCCTGCAGTCCATTACATATATTTAACCATAAATCTAACAGAATCCTTAAGTACACAGAAACCTCAACCACTAACGCAAGTAAATATTCTTGTGTCTAAACTTTTCCAAAACATCTTATACTGTACAATGACATGAAGGACTCAGTGTGTGTTATTAGAAACTCCTGCACACCTACTCGTTCATGCAATGATCTAATTAGATTGTGTGGTTGTAGATAACAATCGTGTGGCAGTGATGAAGTTAATAAAATCATGCACATAAGTGTCAGTAGCTTCAGGGAATGTTCACATTAGTCATCAGAAATAGAGAAAAATGTGTGCTTAGAGAAAAATCAGTGATTCTGATGCATGACTGTTATCTGAAGAATCTATTTTTAATCAATTTTTAGTGTATGTTCAAAATCTAGCACTAACAGCATGGACCCAACCTGCCTTATGTCAGCAGTCCAGGCTGGTGGAGGTGGTGTAATGGTGTGGGAAGGTTTTCTTGGTACACTTTGCCCCGTTATTACAAATCAGTCTTCACTTGAACGTCTCAGTCTATTTAAGTATTAGTACTAACCAGGTGTGTCCCTTGCATGACTATGTGACCACCATTTACCATCTTCTTATGGTTACCTCCAGCATGATAATGCACCACATCACAAACCAAAGTGAACATGACAATGAGCTCAGTCTTCCTCTTTGGCCCTCCCAGTCACAGGATCCGAATCCAACAGAACACATTTTGGATATTGTTTAACAGGAAATTCACAGAATGACAGTATTCTTGAGCAAAGGTGTCAAAAGCATTCACATTCATTAGTCAGATAGAAGTTTAGATACTATGGTTAAAAAAATACTTCTCTAGATGTAAAAGTATCAACTCAAGCATAATACTCAAGTAAAAATTACTGGTTTCAAAACTACTTAATGTAAAAAGTAAAAGTAATGTAAGGGGAAAAATGTCATTAAGAACAAAAGCTTAGGCCGCACCAAAGGGGTCTATAGTGCTCTAGCCCACCTCTCCAAGAACCCCGTTCTTCTAAAAGCCATAATGACTATAATGTTATATTAAATTGTTAATGTTGATAAATTTGGGATGCGATAGGCTTCCTGTTTCAGCCGCATATACACCCATTGAAAAACATCAAAGGCATATAATCGATAATTTTTATTAGAATGTAAATGTACATGAATGAACACAGGCCGAAACGAAATAGCAGTAACGAGTCTATGTTTAAAATGTAAGGAGTAGAAAGTACTGATAATGGAGTGTAAATGTGAGGAGTAGAAAGTACTGATACTGGAGTGTAAATGTAAGGAGTAGAAAGTACAGATAATGGAGTGTAAATGTAAGGAGTAGAAAGTACAGATAATGGAGTGTAAATGTAAGGAGTAGAAAGTACAGATAATGGAGTGTAAATGTAAGGAGTAGAAAGTACAGATAATGGAGTGTAAATGTAAGTAGTAGAAAGTACAGATAATGGAGTGTAAATGTAAGGAGTAGAAAGTACTGATAATGGTGTGTAAATGTAAGGAGTAGAAAGTACAGATAATGGAGTGTAAATGTAAGGAGTGGAAAGTACAGATAATGGAGTGTAAATGTAAGTAGTAGAAAGTACAGATAATGGAGTGTAAATGTAAGGAGTAGAAAGTACTGATAATGGTGTGTAAATGTAAGGAGTAGAAAGTACTGATACTGGAGTGTAAATGTAAGGAGTAGAAAGTACTGATAATGGAGTGTAAATGTAAGGAGTAGAAAGTACTGATAATGGAGTGTAAATGTAAGGAGTAGAAGTAAAAGGTCATCTGAAAAATAATTACTCCAGTAAAATATAAATAATCAAATGTCTACTTAAGTAAGGTAAGGAAGTATTTGTACTTCATTACTTGACACCTCTTCTCCTGAGACATCTGCAGGAATTCCATGATGTGATCATGTCAGCAGAATCTTGTGGAATCCATGCCACTAAGAAGCTGTTTCAGGAGCAAAAGAAGGTCCTACATAGTATTAATGCAGTGTATAAACTATAGTTGTTTTGCTGAGCTTACTGATAACACAGTTCTAATTACTGTAACCTTTGAGTGTGTTAGTAGCGCCACTGCTAATAAGACAACAAGCTTATACACGACAACATCAATAGCCATATAACTAGCTCTCCACCATACAGTGCATGGAGTGACCCTGTACAATATGAAGCAGTCAGATCAGAGAGCGAAAGAGAGAGATCCTGTGGCTGTGCAGAGCCCCCCTGAGGAGGAATGGGGGAAGGGTGCCGTTGGCGGTCTGGCTGAGTGTGTAAAGCCGAGCTGCCACGCACACACACAAGCTGTGTTATTTCGTGCTGTGACCTTTAACCTCCCCATCACAGCCCACCCCATCAATCCCCCTCTGTACAGAACCTGCACTCAGCCAACAGCAGATTTCACCCTGCAGTGCTGCAGTGATTCTGCAGTGATTTGGCTTGACATGTTTCAATGATATTGAAGCCACTTTTAAATATTGTCTATATATTATTACACTGTAGTTACTCTCATATGTATGTACCAGGCCTCATGTACCAAAACATAGTATTTATTATTCCGTCAATTACAACTGTAATGTAAACAACACGGTATAACTTACTTACTTTTTAATATGTATATATATTCTATATGACCAGACTTTTGCTGAGCTACTTTTTCTGAGCTAAATGCTTAAGTGTACTTTTACAGGTCATAGGCTTATTATCAGCTGGAACTTCTTAGCTAGGGGTCAGTATAGGTCCATGTTAAGCACAGAATGCTAAATAAAGAACAGTTTCAGCGGCTCATCAGTGCAAACTACATTATTTAAAGCGTCCTGTATTGCTATGGTGTCCTGCATCATTAGCATGGTGGACAAAGGCCGGTTGCTGGGTACAAAGGGTGGGCTTGGGTACATTCCAGCCTCCAGTCCTCTTCTGACCTGGTGGGCAAGTGGATGCGGCACTAGATTTGTTTTGTTTTTTACCAGTGAACTGATCCCACTCCAACAGCTCATATAATCCAGCATGTAAGCTCCTTATCGGTTGCACTATTTTTTGTGACTGGGGAAATACATTACTTGTCTTTATGTTAGGGGAGCTGAGCTGCAGCTGTTAACAGCAGAGGTTATGTGATAGGCCATAAAATCTTTTCTTTTTTTTGGCTGGACCTAAAAAAGACACGTAGAAGCTAACAGTACTTTATTCACAAAAGAGAGAAAAGTCTCTCTCTTCTTTTCATGCACCTCCCTCCAGTAATACTGTAGTGTTCTTTACTTTGTCCTTCATGTCATCACATGCAGATGGCTATAATAAGAAGTCAGGCCCTGTAATTTGCTGACCAGAGGACGTTTTTTTTGGACAATGCACAATGCACCATCATCAGATCTGTCCTAACTGAAATAATGGTTTTGTTTAGTTTTTTTCCCCCCCAAGAAACACTTTTGTTTGTCTCAGCAACAGCTCTGTGTCTTTTGGGATGTTTATTTGAATGCTGTTCCTTACCAACCCCCTTTTCTATCCTAAATATCTTAAGCATAAATATTGATTGTAGTTTTTAACACAGACTAGGACATTTTTAAATCCTTATCCTGGGAGGATAATATAAAACAGTAGTTCCCAAGCCTGGTCCTGAAGGACCCACTGCCCCCAATACACATGATCTAACCAATCCGTTAATGAGCAAGTCTTGCAGTGGGCGGGTGGGTGTTTGTGTTAGAGCTGGACCAGGGTTAGGAACCACTGAAATAAAAACAACCTCTGCGTCAAGCAAGCACCTGCACTCCATAGCAACTACTATTATATGAAATCACGAATATAATCTAGTCAGTAATTATATACGCTAACAAAAACACAAGTATCATGAACCTGCCCTAAATGTTCCTAAATATAAAGAGGTCAGCCTCCAACGTTCCACGTGTCTTAACCAGGGCCCTCAAATCTTCTTGAGCTTCTCCTGGACTACAAATCCCAAACGCTGCTGTACCACGATGTCACTCGGCGAAGGGAAGTGGCCCTTTCTTGAAAAAGCTGTATGGGTGTTGTAGTTCGGTCGGCGTATTGTCGCTATCCCCTCGCAACACGAAGAACTTCAAGTCCCAGAGTTCCGTGCGCGACTCTCTGTAGCGTTAATGGTCCGCGTGTAGGCGAGTCACGCGCGGCGGAGTTTCGTCCGTTGGTCTTCGCTGCGTTTCTCTCTCTGTTGGTGACGGTTTGGTCCGTTTCATGTCGTTTTCTAAAGCCAAACTTCGCTTAGATTAACCCACTTCACCGAAGAATGAGCGACAACGATGACATCGAGGTCGATAGTGACGTGAGTACATGTGTTATTAATGCGCTTGTTTTTGTTTTTTTTCCGTTGTTTGTTTTTCCGTTGCAGGTAGCGAGAGCGCTCTGTGTTTTCGATTTCTGGAGCTTCGAGCTAAGCGCTTTAGCCTGTTAGCCGCACTGTTGTCCACGTACGACGACAGTTAATTTCGAGACAAAATGGGCTCAAAATGAGTAGAAAACAAACCAGCTTTAACGTGTACTGTAGTGTGAGAGGCTCCTCTGCTGCTCTCTGTCTCTTTATGTTTACTGCAGTGCTTAGAAAAACCGTCTCCGTAACGTTAAAGTCAGATTATTATCAGTTATATCTCATATAGTTTAACGCTAGCTTCACTTGTACTTTCCTTTTTCTGTTTTTTGTTTGTTTTTTTGCAGGAAGAATCACCGAGATTTCACTCTGTGGTGCGTAGTAAACGGGGCAGTTACTCCACTTTTAGCCTTTAACGATGATAATGCCTTCTGTTTTTGACATTGTGTGGCCGGGTAGGTAACTTATTGTGCTCCACACCAATGATTTATCGCCACAATGCAGAAAGAGGCATATTTAAGGCATATTTCCTGAGCAGATGAGTAGAGGCTGTCACGTTCATGCATTCATTTTGAAGCTTGTATGTAGGCGGCAGGCTGGTCGGTGCTACCCGATTCATACAGCAGCTCAGCAGGCCACTGATGCTGAGAGAGAGAGAGAGAGAGAGAGAGGGAGAGGAGGAAGGCAGGCCGGTTAAGCCGGGGCTTTAGTTCACCACGATCAGCACATCATGTCCATATTAAAGTCTGGGCTAGCTAGCATTATCCCTTCTAATTTCAGCCTGTGTGTGCTTGTTCTTCTCAGACTGCAGGTTTGTGTTGGTTATGCACTATATGTCCAAAATCTTGAAGACCTTTGCTCACCCAAGTGTTTGTTTTGAAATCAAAGGCGGTAATAGATAATTTGTCCCCTATCTGTGCTGCAGGAACAGCATCTACTGTTCTGGAAAGGGTTTACACTAGATATTTGAACATTGCTGTGAAGGTTTGATTAGATTCAACCTTAACAAAAGCATTAGTGAGGTAAGGTACTGATGTTGGATGATCTCCACAACTCATCCCAAAGGTACTGGATGATACTTCTTAGGGCTGCATGGTATTGTAAAGAACTGATAGTTCAGTTTTGTCCCTCCTGTGATTTATATAACCACTATATACCACTTTTAAAATGTAGTCCATTACAATATACATGCCTTAAAATGTAATTAGTTTAGTTAGCTTACCCAATGTGAGATTACTCAACATATTCTAACATAGTCTAATACTTTGTGATACATTTGGCATGTGGCAGTCACACCCTGCTTACTTAAGAATAATATTCTGTTGTGTTTCACTACTGTAGGAGCTAGCCGAATGTATTAGAGGTTTGCTGAATGTATGCATTATTATTTAGGGAGACGTACTATCTAACGTAGTATAAGAAATTGTCAATTGACAATTTGACTGAGTAGGTAGCCACATAACATTGAGCAGGCAGGATAGCCAAACTAAGCTAACCAATACGCTGCAGATAACCTAGCCAGACCAAAAAATAACTTGCTTTTGGATGTTTTTTAGGTTGGAGTTCAGTAGCTTGCCTTAGAGGTTGCACTGAACAGTGATTTAATGCTCTTCTTTTTCATATTGAAATGTGAAATAATGTTTGAATTTCCAAGACATAAATGGATTTGGAAGAATTAATCCTTCTAAAATAATTGTGGTGTTTTTGTTATACAATTGGTTTTTAACACAAAAGCAGGTGAGCGGTATGATCCTTAAATTTCAGTAAATTATATATATCTTCTCTTGTAGTTTGTGAGTTTTCATTTTGTATCAAGCAAGGATAGTTGTAGCATGATATGTTTGATTTACTTTACCTTGCTTGACATTGCACATCGTGCAATATGACTTTTGTGCATGTGCACCTGAAACAATGTATTGCGCTACCTTAATGCTCTGTTATTACAGAGAATGCAGTCCCATTGAGCTTGGCTCGTGTGCATAATATTCACTGTACCCCTTTGCCCTGGCAGTGCTTGTCTATATAGGTTGTTAGGAGTAGGGAAAAGTATAGTATTGCAATATTTTGCTTGTCAGTATTGTGTTGATACACAGATAGTGAGGATTGATGTTTTACTATATAAATGCAAAGGTATTGTAACGCAATATACGTTATTGCTTTACTCAGCATAAATCACAGTAATATTGATTAGTGACTTTGTTATGTTGTGATATTTTTTTGGGGGGACCTTTGGTGAGTTCCATGCCAAACGAATAGGGAGTTGTTCCCAACCGTGTACTGCAAGAACAGCCTCTACTGTTCTGGGAAGAGTTTTGAATGGTGCTTCATCACTTTATAGAATGCAGTTCCACTGAGCATGGCTTATTCAGAGTGTCCCGATCTGTTGGCAGTGCTTTTTCTGTGGATATTATACATATTTGTGTGCTTTTGGACATGTAGTGTAGCTCAGTAGATATAATATATGATTAATTTCACTGGGCGTTTTAAAGAGCAGCCTTTGTGGTTGAATTTTTTTAAGCCTCATTGAAAATGGGTGTGTGGTATTGTTAGATGAATTAGTATAATTACAGGATCATGGCACCAAGTAAATGACATTTGAACTGTTTTTTAAAAAAGGTCCAGCGTAGAATTGGCACTAAGAGTATTGCTAAGAGTAAAAAGCAATATGGTATGTCAGTATCCTGATAATCAGGTTATATTGGTATAGACGACGTAGTATGTGTAATGCTTATGTGGTATGATATAGACATCCCCCAGCCCTTGTTTTGTAGGAACATTTTAAATATTTGGCAGTGTTTCATGTATATTTGATGCACATTTGACACCAGGTGTGATGCTACTGTGCGGTTACTAGTTGACTCGCATTCTTTTGTTTTGCCCAAACATCTAAATTTTTCATGGATATTTTAAATATTTAATGATTTAATTCAAGAAAACTGTACTGGCAGAGATTTACTAAAACAATTACCATTTTCTTTCTTTCTTTCCTACATCCTTAGTACATAATTATCTCAAATCAATTGACATTATTATTTTAGTACCAAAAGTTTTTGTATTCACAATTTAAGTCATAAATTATCGTTACTCTGTATCTGTGGACACAAAATACCTACAACCACAAAATGAACATGAAACAATGGACATAAGGCAGTCCATATGTAACAAATTATTATGAAACCTTTCTGTGAGGTAGCTTGTAGAGGCATTTAAACTCTTTAGACATATATCACCACCACTGTGAACAATTCTGACTTTGTAAATTTCTTACATGAAACCACTCTGACTGACGTTGTTCATGGCATAAACGTTTGGTTATGGAAAATATTTGGAAGATTGTTGGAATTCCCCTTCCATAATACTGAAAATGAAACTATATAATGACCTCCGTGCAAGCTGCTTTGCCCTATATGTTTATTTAATGCAAATATAAAAGCATTAGCATGGCTCTTGGGCATTACACAATTTAGGGGTCTTTGGCGTAACAAGGATCTGTAGCACTTGATAAACAAGCTAAAGGACTTGCTTGCCTGATGTGCCTGATGTCACCATTCAGGAAAGACATAGACACTTTACATGTCTAAATACCTCCAATCATAACAATGCTATGGTGAACAGTTTTCATTTGTAAGAAAAAACACTATGTAATTGTAAAGATTGAGTGAGCCAAATAACCTAAGCAGACAAAGCAGACTAGTGTAATTATGCTGTTAATTATAGTGCTTTAGAAACCCACTGCTACGCTTAAGAGTACTGCAATAAATTTTGTAGAGCTCAGATAGAGTTACTGCAATATACTTCACTAAAACATAAAGCTGTGCCAGGGCTTAAGTGATTTCTAGGAACCTTGTTTGTGAAGTGTACTCAGGTAACCGTAACACAGGTTATGTAACGGTAAGAACTTCAAAGTATATGCCGAGAGTTTGCCCTTGGTTTGAGTAGACTTCAGCACGCCATTCTAGACATACACAATACACACAGTCACGTGCCTCATAGGGACTTCAAGACTTGCATGCAGTGTAAGCAGGTTTGCTCAGGAGACACCCAGATGCCGAGGAGTAGACTTCCCTATCTGTCTCACCAAGAAAAGCGCGTCAGTTAATACGTGACATGCTCTACTCCCTACTGAAACGCCACACTTTTAGCCTGGACTGCAGTATTGTATTTTATAGTTTTAGGAGAATCATGGTTTTACCAGTTTGTGCTGGGTGGTGTACTCTCAGTTCTGGTAAACCATGGTATTATGACACTGTGATATTGCTTTTGTTTGTGGCAGTATTTTTACTGACAGATAAGGATATAACAACAAATATAACCACAAAATAGCAGTGTCACTGTTTGTGTTTGTCTTGTGCGTTTGTGGTATTCAGGATCTAACTGAGTAACTGTAATGTATGTAATTCCAATTGTTTAAAAATAGCAGTTCAGTGTGCTATACTGTGGCATGCTACCATTTTATGTTAAGTAACGCATTAAGATCTTAATTTGATCAGTGCTGACCAGCACCACCACCACCAAAACCCACAAACTGCTTTTAAAGCCTATTTAAAACAAGCAAATCTTAATAGTACTGGATCCAGCAGAGTGCAGGTTTGTGACCAGGTTTGAGGAACCTCTAAACGAGATTGGAGTCGAGATGTCTGTGATGTGCGCAAAGTGTCTTTTATCTTCTCCTGAAAGGAAAACTCTTTTGTGCTGGGAGGAAGCTTTTTTTTATATGTAGATGAAATGATAAGCTAAGTTTTAGCAGACTTTGAAACATTGTTAGGATATCACGCAGGTTTATAAAAATAACCCCTAGTCCTGATGATCACACATGTGCATGTTTTTCTTTTTTTTTTTCTTTTGAATTTTTACATTTCAATTTGGGTGAGCAGTGTAATTGATTGTTTTGATAAAAATTGAGAAACTTGCTAGTTGTCAATTGTGCATGATGGCAACAAAACAAACCTGGGGTCTGAAGCATATAAAACTTCTAAAACCTGCCTGAGCTTTTACACACCTAAGCACGGTATGTCATGTAATGTTCTGCAGCATTATAACCATCTTCTAGTGATGTGCAGTGGCTAATGGGTAAATATGTAGCTTCCTGAGAAGTGATAAACCGTTGTTCACTGATCCCCGTGCAGTTTTAAGTTTCCTTCCAAAGGATTTTCACTTCTTATTACTTGGTATCACCTTGAATGCCTGAATACTCTGTGTAGTTCACATTGCATGGAACGAGAGTGATTAGAATGCATCTTTGGTGATTGCTAGCTTTGGTGAAAAAAGTAGATGATTATTTGAAATACTTTTTAAAAGCCCATTAACTCTGGCCCAAGACAGCTTACCCTTTCCAGTTCTTACACTCCCTAAAGTCATCCGATGGATTAAATGCAAGACTGTAGACATACCAGCCATATTAACTCATGATTTGCCAGTTCAGGCCCACACGCTACTTCATGTAGCACATATTCTCTGTATGTTTAGTGGTGCTTTCGTATGTGGATAACTAGCAGTCTGTTTTGCTTGCAAAAAACCTGTTAATGAGTCACTGGATGTTAAACAGGTTTTACAGTTGTGGCTGTAGGTTATACTGGCATGACCGAGCCCTAAATAGGCTTACTGAAGAGGTTTATCAGGTTTGTAAAGGAGTAGTGTGCAATTTCCCATTGTGTAATGAAACTTTTGAAGTAAAAATATCACCGCCCTTTTAAGTGGATTGATTTTAATGCTGTCAACAGCATGAAAACATAACCTGTATCTTTTAGCAACAAGCCATAGTTTTAGTATTGCTGATAGCACCAATTTTTAATTACTGAACATAATTGAGCCTGCTCTTGAGTTACAGCTCGAAGAATTTTTCACTTTCAGTCTTGAAAATTTGCCCATCATTTTTACAGATGGCTTAACTGATTTACTGACTTTTCTATTGTGACATTTGAATTGACTTGTGATTACATGCAAACAGTAAGGATAAGTTCACGGCACAAAAACCTTGATAGCTGACTCCTAGAGAAAGCATTGGTGGCCATTTTAGCACAGTGTCACTATGATGGAGGATTTTATGGCTAGTGGTGCCGCTGTGAAGCCCCCTGTGACTCTCTCATTGCAGGCAGACAAACGGGCACACCACAATGCGCTGGAGCGCAAGCGTAGGGACCACATCAAAGATAGCTTTCACAGCCTTCGGGATTCCGTGCCTGCATTGCAAGGGGAAAAGGTTGGTAAACGTGACTGGTAAAACCCAAAGGAGCCTATTAATGTAATGTATAAAGTTGGCTTTTTTATGATGTCATATACCAGTTTCATCTCCTAGTCTGAATATGAGTGAAAGCCTGTCAGTTGTGATCATTTGAATATTACTGTGAGATAATAGTTAAATGATTCTGTCTGACAGTTGCAGGTCAGAGGGAATTTTGAGTAGTCCCGGTAGTCTAATAAGTGCAGGCTTTTTGTCATTATGGGGAAAATTCTACGGCTATATGTTTTGCAGACCCTTTATTTTATTGGAAGTTAATTTCTCCCACAGTGTCATGTTTGTATGTCTGCTAAGGTGATACATGAAATGCTTTGAATGACTTTAGTGTGTTGCATAGCAAGTAGAAGATTTGCTATGCCACACATACTGTGTATCATATACTGATTATTGTTATTAAAAGCTTGTACATGGTGGATAGCATCAGTACATTACACTAACCCAATGCACATTCTTTAAAAAGAGTTTTGGCCTTATTGCTGGGAGATCAAACTTGGAAAAAACCCTGTACCTGTCATGTATTGTGAAAATGTCTTCATGTGTCATGATACATTTTTGCTGTATTGCTCAGTATAATTTCAGGTTTTGTGAACAGAATCATCTCTGCTTGATGTCTTTATTAATCTGTTTTTGAAAATCTTAAACCATGTTAACTCTGGAATTACTGTAATTTGTTTAAGAAACTTTAAACAAAAAAAATAATTCATATTGTTGTTATAGTGAAAAGTAGTAGTTTTAGATTAATGAAATATTTTAATTATTTTAGCTTTAGCACTGTGATGAGGACAATGTAACCATGCATCATATTTTAGTGTTTCGTTTGTTGCTGACAGCAATCTATCAAACAGGCGTCTCGAGCTCAAATCCTAGACAAAGCCACAGAGTACATCCAGTACATGCGACGGAAAAACCACACACACCAGCAGGACATTGACGACCTGAAGAGGCAGAACGCTCTGCTGGAGCAGCAAGGTGGGTAGCGTCAGGCTCGCAGAGACGAGTTCCATCACCCCCAGACCACGTGCCTGTTTGTCATCTGCTCTGGGTGCCCTGTGCCAAACTACGCATTGGGCATCTGCTGTAGAAGGCCAGATCCATTCAGTTATAAATTCCCTGTAGTTGCTGAATGCTTGTAAATAAAAACAACAAATTGAGATTGTCGTTAGTATATATGAGATACTGGTTGTATATGGCCCTGAGAAGCCCTTGGGGAATCCCAGAGACCCATCTCGGGAGCCATTCCATTACCGCATTAGCAAAAGTGATGGTTATTCATTGAGCGCTTGGAGGGGTGAGGGATCAAGTTAACTTGAGCTTCAACTTCAGTGGCTCTGAAATCATTGCATCCTAACTTTATTTCTTCTATTAACCCCCCTCCGAAAGTGAAGAGGGTGGAAAAATCTTTCTTACAAATGCTTAACATTTCAAAAACATTATTCAGATGAGGGTTTAGGTTGCAAATATCGGTTTAAACATGCTTTACTTTGCTAGCTTGCTATACAGCTGCAACCAAACATGAAGGCACTATATCCAGATCTAAACTAAAGTTTATAGTCAGATATAACAGTTACTCACAACATTTGAGAAACTGCATTTTGAAAATATTCAACATTCCAACTTTTGCACAGCTGGCTAATTAGCTCCATGTGGCTGACCTAGCCAGGGGCAAGTTTATTGTGACTTGAAAATCTATTCTCTGCTAACCAGGAAAGGGACTTAAGGTTCTGGTTTGGATAGGCTTATCAGAGCTTAACTATAAACACCCATGTTTTAGGCTTTCAGACTCATATGGGGGTGTAACTACTATATAGTTAATGTTGAAGGCTTCACATTGATTGTTCTGTCATTCTCCTGTTCCAGTTCGTGCACTGGAGAAGGTCAAGGGGACGACACAACTACAGGCCAACTACTCGTCCTCAGACAGCAGCCTGTACACCAACCCCAAGGGCAGCGCAGTGTCAGCCTTTGACGGAGGTTCTGACTCCAGCTCAGAGTCCGAGCCAGAGGAGCCGCCCACTCGGAAGAAGCTCCGTCTGGAGGCCAGCTAAGAGTCCTCCCTCCTCAGGCTCTTCCAGGTTCTTCTAGTCTGGAGGGTCACTGCAGTGCCCTGTGCTGCGATTTTAACCTTCCTCCACCTCCTCTGCTCCCTTGTCCTCCTCAGTGTGCAACCAGAGACTCCACAACCTCCAGTTTCATGTCTGCAGAACCTTCTTCGATGCTGGGCCAGGCCAAAGGAGGGATATCTACTAGGGTAGGAGGACTCATGTCAGAAAGGCAATACATAGCTCCTGTCTTTCTCTCCCTGGTCCTCTCTCCTTCCTCAACTCTGTCTGTCAGTCTTGCGTCCTGGCACCCACATCGTGGCAGCAACAAACAAACACCCAGAACCAAAATGAGGCAGCTTTGTGATGTAAGGACTTATTGCTTTTTCTGTACCCTCGCCTGTAACCCCTTCAGTAGGAACCTAAAGGGGTCCATGGGGCGTACGGCTCGAAGCACTGCTAAAAGTTTCTTTTTTGTTATCCTCTCGTTGTTGACTATGTTAAAGAACATGTTTAGTACTTATATGCACCCTAGAATAATTGTTCCAAATGAGTGGTTAACCTTTCTAAATGTTTGTACTTTTCCACAAAAGAATGTGAATCTATTTCAAAGCAGTTAATATGAATTAATATTAAGTATAACCCCCTTCACAGTGGAATCAAATAGCTGACAGATTTTGTTTAAACGGGTTTTGAAAAGGTCCCCAGATTTGTGGTGTTTTTAGCTTGATCTAGAGGAGTTTAGCTGGCTGAAAAGTTTTTGGTTTTTTTTATAAGGAAATGCATTAATTTTGCGTACGCTCTCAAAAATGCCCTGCAGTTTGTATGTTTCTTGCATTTTTTGGGAATATATAAATTTGGTAAATGCTGTTTTCCCCTGTTATGATACAGAATGTCAACACATAAGCCTCTTTTTCAGTGTGAGTAAAAAAAAAGTGTTGTGAATACCAGGGTCATATTTAAGTGCTAATAGAAATTTAACTTGAACCCTACCCCACTCCCCCGTCCTTCAAATTCTGCGTGTCTAGGAGATGTATGTATATTGTTAATCACAGGTTTTCCTCTTAGTACATGGTACATACTAAATAGGTCTTTGATTCCATTCGATGGAAATTACCGGTATGTCGTACATACTGCCAACTATTGTCTTGCAAGTTGAGGCCTAACTTTACTATGAGACTATAAATAAAACTATTTTATCCTTTACAGTAGCTTTGTGGTTATTATTCAGAACTTGAGCTACAATCATTGTTTCAACTCCAGTTTCAGTTGGTACTGGGAGAGAATTCTAGTGAGAACTCTGATTCTTAGGACGGCTTGGCATTTTACTTGTTCTTGTATCTCACACACTTGTTTCAGACCCTAGCTGTTATTCAAACTGCAGCAGTTTTTGTTACTATAAAAGGGACCCTCTCTGGTTCTTATCTTTCTTTCCTTTACTGTTTTGTTGCTTCTGTCTCAAAACCTAGTGAGTGTCTAAGTAGGCAGCTGTTTAAGTAGCAGCGTTCTGTCTGACATCTCTCCTCATAAACAGATTACTGAGACGCTCTAGTTAGAGAGAGACTGCGTCACCGCTTGTTCCCGCCCACTGCAGCACGCCACCGGTGGTTTAGCTGGTTGCTAAGTTACCAGCCAGCATCCAAAACAATAGCCAGAGGCTTAAAAATCCGTTAGCATAAATGCTAATGGCTCAAGTATAAAACTGCAAAATGGTGAAGGACTCGTTACAGAGTTGATAATAAAGTACTGTTTTGTGTGATTATATGACAATATAAACATTAAAACTCCAGAGAGAATCAAAATAACTTGCATTTTAAAACCACTTCACTGCTCATAGATTTGCCTGTGTTGTAGCATAGGATTGCCTTAGCGGCTGAGGAAGCGTTCAATGCTTCCTTAAAATCGGGCCAAAATAAGGTGTCTCAGTAGACAGCATGGTTATGGTATGGAAGAATTGGGACAGTCTACATGTCGGGAGCGCATCCTAAGATGTAAAATGCTGTCTATGTAGGAGCTCACTAGGTTTTAAGAGACACACATTGTTTTAAGAATACTGAAGTATTCTGAAGTAATACTGATGTAAATCTGTCCCAGCAGGCCCCAAAAGCCAAATTCTGAACACTGACAATAAGCATAGTTGGTCCCCTTTAATTATGAAATAAAGCAAACTCAATCGCGTTCCTTCTTTTTCTGCATGTTTTACTGTTTTTAAGTGACTGTTCAGCCACCTGTCACTTGTAAGATTTAGCTTTGCCTGATATTTCAGAAGTGCAGCATGTGAAGGCTGTACTGCATTTTATTAATTTTACTGCACCCTAATTATTTCTCTACTAGTCCTGATCGCTACACTTTAAATGTTTGTTTATGAACAATGGCATTGAAATAGCCTGAAAAATACAAGGACCACACTTCCCATAAGGCTGTGTTCTGAGTTGCTGTTAATGTTGTTATTGTTATGCTTCCTGTCAAAAATGATTACCTTCTAGTAAGATGTGTTGACTGAAAGCATTCTCAGAAAAAAAAACAAAAGGTGACTTTTGCCTCACTAAATCTCGCTCAACTAAGAAGTCCAAACAAGGCAGCTGGAATATCAGTCATCCATTGCATTTTTCTCCTTTAACAGGTGCTTGTTATGCCAATTCTAAATCTTTGATTGTGCTAAAATATCTCCTTCAATATTCCTCAAACACAGAATGCTATTTTCTTCATACTGTACATCTGTATACACCCTCTTGTCCAAGCTGCTGAGTCTTTAAGCACCGCTTCTCAGTAAGCTCAGCTTGCTCACTCAGTGGTGCCCCCCTTACCAAACCTCCAGTAGGTGCTATGCTATATGTGAGGCCATTCTAAGGTCGTGTAACAAGATGACATCACCTTGCAACGGAGGCATTTTAGGCAGCTAGACAAAGCGGATTCTGCAGGAGACAGTTTCTCCCTCTGGCATGTACTTCAGCTTTCGTAACCGAAGACTGCTTACATGCACGCAAGCATAATAATAATAATCCCCTTTAAATAAATTTTCAGGAAAGGAAGCCAAATATAGTCAGCTTTGAATTCCAGGATATAAATTGCAGCTGAAAGCTAATAACACGACAGACACACAGCATTCAGAAGAGTGAAGCAAAAGCTGTTCAAGCCTTTATTTCATCAGCCCAAGCTTATGGCCATGTAGACCTTGGGCAGTGTTACTAAAACATGTTAAAAAGGCTAGCCATGTGCAATATCAACAATTTACCCCAGGACTGGCATAAGAAAACACTCTTCCTTGTAGGAGGGACCACAATACTGATTTTGACTGGACAGAAGTCATCTGCACATGCTAAACAACTTGTAGTAATTCGGCCGCTTGGAGACTTGTGCAATTATAACCAGCACAGGTTGTGACTACAGCATTACACACCAGGTTCCTGCTCGTAGCCCAGATGACTGACTTCAGTACCCTTAAGAAACGGAAAAGAAAAAGACTAAGACTGGTCCTTAGCACACGCTGTCGCTCCCTTCTGCGTTGGTATCGGCAGCTGGTGGAAATGCTGGATGGCTTGAGCGACCTTCTCGGGGCAGATGTTGTAGACTGGGTGAGTGGGTGCCTGATGGCAGAAAGAAAAAGTTTGCAATGAGGAAGGAAGGAAGCAATTACGCCCTGCAGGGTGAGCAGTCCCAGTATAGAACTCAACGTCCACTTCATATGTCGTTAACGCACACCAGGATCATTACTGTACTAATGGAACAGTGGCCATTTTTCTCGTCTGTTTAAAAGTACCAGCGGTTTTGTAACGTCGTCAATGCAGCTTAATTTAAAAAACAGTTTCATTTTTAACAGTTAATTTTTATTAACGTCAAGACGTAAACATAAAGGAGTAATTTGTAAGATGACGCAACCTGTAATACTCCAAACAACACATCACCAGACAACGCAGTCCCTCCTCCTCCCTCTTTAATTCTTACCAGTCTAGAGTAAACACTGAGAGTTCAGCAATACTTCATCACTTTACTTTCCTAGAGTCCTCAGTGATCAAAAGCAGCACCAATATTAACTCTGGTTTTACTTCCATCACTTCTTTTGATTGCTGCCGAACGCAAACTCTTGACGACAGTGAGTGTGGGCGGTTCTTATAAAAGCCGTCCAGTCATTGCTGTGTTTACTCTTCCATTCACCAGCCATCTGTCCTTCAGTGATGAAACTTGGAGCAGAACCTTCAAACATGATTGACAGGAGGTTAGAATACGCTGTCAGGAACAGCAGAGCGTAGATCCAGGTGGAATATTAAGCAGCAGAATGAACGTCTTCTACAGCCGAGAAGAGCTGCTTATCTAGAACTATAAACTCAATCACTCTGGCTGTGGTTCTTTAGCTCTCTGGCTGTGGCTGCTGCTGTACTGTTTGTACCGGTCAGATCTGGTCTGCACGGTGTACTGGGTTGTTTGTTTTGTGTTAGCTGCTCGTGCTAGCTCTGCTGTTTACTGATACTCACTGTATTCAGCTGCGTGGTGTATGCGCCGTATCAGATTAGTATGTTAAATGTCTTTGTCTTGGTTCTCCCACGAGAGACGCTGATGTTACTAATTTTACAGATGTTACAAACCACCCTGGATGAGTCTGAGTCACATACGGTAACAAACTTCCAGACGGACGACTGCTTTAGTCAGTCTGACGAAAATGAAACAGTACGTATTTCCACCTAGTGGTTCAGATAGGAATTGCAGGGAGCTGGCCGGAGGGGGTTCTTCTCTTCCAGGATGAAATACTAGCTGTAAATACAGTAATTAGGCTCATCTGTTTAACGCCATCGATCGGCTCTTGAGATTGAATAAATTGGAGAAATATTAGCCGATCGCTGATCATCTCTACTTATTATTGTCACAATGAGAATTCTATTCTATTCTCTCTCATCACAACAATCACAGGAAGTGTTTTTCTGTACTGTAGGTACTCACCAGTCTGTTCTCCTCTTTGCCGAGGACCAGCTCGTGGTGGTGATCTTTGTTTCCAAAGTGCTGTGCTACAGAGAGTCCGCTCAAACAGTAGCAGGTGTGGTAAAAGTCCCTGGA